>CM077165.1:49473184-49903553 GCA_039583875.1 Platanthera guangdongensis
GACCTTGGCAAACCGTGCACAAAGTCCATAGAGATGTCGTCAAATTTCCACTCCGGAATAGGCAAGGACTTAAGAAATCCTCCCGGCTTTTGGCACTCCGCCTTTACCAAGGCGCAGGTTTGACACTTTGCTACGTATAGCGCCACATCCTTTTTCAAACCCGGCCACCAAAACAGTTTCTTCACATCACGGTACATCTTCGTGCTCCCCGGGTGAATCGAGTACTTGGTATGGTGTGCCTCGTACAACAACTCCACCCATAAATTGCCCACACTTGGGACGCACAGACGACCGTCTTTCCAAAGCAATACGTCCTCTACGACGAATTGGGAATTTGACCCATCCAGAGCCTCTATCATGAACTGCTTCATATGAGCATCCATATCCAAAGCCTGCCGAATACGATCAGCCAGGTCATATTAGACTTCAGTCCAATTCAGAACTGCTTCAGCACTTGATTGTCTATCCACACAAACAATCTCCAACGCCTCCAACTCCCGCACCAATCGCTCATCGTGCACCGATAGCCAATTGGCTTGAGCTGGGGCTCGGCGACTCAACGCGTCCGCAACCGCATTCCCTTTGCCAGGCACGTAGTGGATCTTGAATGTATAGTCCCCAAGGAACTCCATCCATCTACGCTGCCGCATATTCAGATCCTTCTGATCAATTAAATACTTTAGGCTCTTGTGATCGGTATAGATATCAATCTTCACACCGTACAAATAGTGTCTCCACAGCTTCAAGGCAAAAATCACGGCCGCTAACTCCAAGTCATGGACAGGATAATTCCTCTCGTGCACTTTTAGCTGTCTCGAGCCATAAGCTATCACGCTTCCGTGCTGCAGTAGCACGCAACCCAAACCGCTGCCTGAAGCATCGCTATATATCTCATAGCCTTCGGTTCCACATGGCGAACTCAGCACAGGCGTCGTGGTCAACCGACACTTCAGTTCCTCAAAAGCTCGCGCGCACTCCGGCGTCCAAACGAACTTATGCTCCTTCCTCGTCAAAGTAGTGAGAGGTAACGCTATCCGCGAGAAGTTCTCTACGAAGCGCCTATAATAACCGGCAAGCCCCAAAAAGCTCCGGACTTCTGCTACAGTAGCAAGCTCAGGCCACTCCCGTATCGCAACAATCTTCGCCGGATCCACAGCAATACCCTCTCCACTCACTATATGCCCGAGGAACGCCACTGAGGATAGCCAAAACTCGCACTTCGAGAACTTGGCATACAACTGATTTCTCCTTAGCGTCTCTAACACCAAATGAAGATGCTTGAAGTGATCTTCCTCACTTTGCGAGTACACCAAAATATCGTCGATGAAGACGATCACGAAATGGTCCAAGTACTCCCTGAACGTCCTGTTCATCAAATCCATGAATACTGACGGCGCATTAGTCAGCCCAAACGGCATGACTGTAAACTCATAATGCCCGTATCTCGTACTAAACGCTGTCTTCGGGATATCACTCTCCCTTATCCGCAGCTGATAGTACCCAGACTTGAGATCTAACTTCTAGTACACCGTCGACCCGACTAACTGATCAAAAAGATCATCAATCCTAGGGATCGGGTACTTGTTCTTCTCAGTCAGCTTGTTTAGCTCCCGATAATCAATACACAACCTCAAGCTTCTGTCCTTCTTCTTAACAAAGAGGACCGGTGCGCTCCAAGGCGAAGAACTCGGGCGCACATACCCTTGCTCCAACAACTCTTGCAGTTGGACTTTCAGCTCCGCCATTTCCTTAGGCGCTAGCCGATACGGAGATCGTGACACAGGCTTTGCACCTGGCACTAGCTCGATCGTAAAATCTATCTCCCGCTGAGGCGGGGCTCCAGGAAGATCTGCGGGGAACACATCAGGGTATTCCGATACCACTGAAATACAATCCAACGCGGGCTTCGGCTTTGCAACCTCCACTAGTGTAAAGAACAGTTCTGCTCCAGCACGAACCGCCTTCACTACCTGAAGAGCAGACATCAACGTCTTGCTCGACCCCTTTAAGCCCGTAAAAGTCGTCTCACGACTCGCTCCCAGCTTAACTTCCTTGCTACCGCAATCTATATGGGTCTGCTGCTCCGAGAGCCAGTCCATGCCAAATATGACGTCGAACTCCACTAACGGAAGTAAAGACGCTCGCAGGCCGAACTCCTACTCCCCAATACGAATCTTAACATCGCAGATCCTATCCGCTCGCATCGAACACCCATTGGGCAACAACACATCCAACTTATCCTTTGCCATCGAGGAAGGGACCCCGATGCGTAATATAAATCCTTCGGACAAGAAGGAGTGTGAGGCTCCCGTATCGAAGAGTGCTCGTGCCGGATTTTCACAAATCAATACAAATCCTAAACAAGTAGTGGTAAGGTAACATGTGCATAACAAGTATTTAAATAAATTGACTTGCTATAATTAAACCGTACCTGTCACCACATCAGCTTGTTTAATGGCCTCCTGTTGGCCAAGATTATAGACCCTTGGTTGGGCCGGAGCATAGTGGGATGCGATCGACTCCACCGCCTTTCCCTTCTCTTCATAAGTGGCTCCCGGCCTCCTCTCGGACTTAGGACGTCCGCTCCAACAATCACGGGCAAAGTGCCCCGTCTTTCCGCATGTAAAACACGCGCCCGGGGTCCGACTCGTAGTCGCCCCAGAAGCACCAGAAGGAGCTGGACCCGAAGTCCTATGCTTCTTGAAAGCCCTCCGATAGCCGGACTTTGAAGTAGTCGGCACTTTAAACTCAGATTTTCTATCACCCAAGCCTTTCTTCGCTTGCACGTTCTTTATGTCCTTCTCCAAGGACCGGGCAGTATTGACCAAGGTTAAGAAACCCTGCGTCATCGGCCCCGAGAGTAATAATCTCAACTCATCTCTCAAGCCTTCGTAGAAGCGATTAGTCTTGCGCTCCTCATCCATGATGGTGGAGCTAGCATATCGACTCAGACGAGTAAACTCGTGGAGATATTCATCCACGCTCCTCTCACCCTGTACTAACTTCAGGAACTCATTCTCCAACGCTATCTTCTGCGTCGAAGGGAGGTATCTTGCTAAGAACAATCCCGAGAACTCCTCCATCGGAACGTCTATCAGTTGTCTACCTCTCAAATGATGCAGCTCCAATCCTTCCCACCACATCCTCGCTTCACCGTCCAGCAGGAACGTAGCGATGGTGGTCACTTGCCACTCCTCCGTCTCCATCGCCGTCATGACTCTCTTCACCCTAGAGAGCCAGTCTTCAGCCTGAGATGGGGTTCCCAACCCCGAGAATAACGGAGTGTTAAAGCTCATTACATGCTTTTGCTGCCTCTCAGTCGCTCTCCTTGGCACTACCGGTTCTATAACCACTTGCTCCACCCTCCTCGGCTCAGCCTCTTGAAGAGGTACTTGCTCCATCACAGGAGCGGGCTGCTGCGTTTCCCTTCCAGGCTGCGCATTAATCACGGCCAACACCGCTTCAGCCACCAATCGTATATTTTCAGCCGACAGAGGTGTTGCAGGAGCAACATCCGGTGCACTACTAGCCTCATAAAATCGGTGTTCTGACGGCCCAACACCACTTCTGGTCACCTATAGTGGTACAAAACACCGTTAAGCGACCAAATAAATTGCAAACAGCAATTATAGGAACACGCAGGTTCCTCAAACACGAGTATTTTCATTCCTAAGAGGACATTCATGGGTTCTTTTTACTGTTATTACGATGACACACACAATGTGCTCACAACCCCTTAAAAAGAATTCGCCCACGAATTCACTTTAAGCCCGACCAAAACCAGTAGTCTGATACCAAATTGTAACACCCCCTATCCGTCGCATAGCATATAGCAGTAGGTCCGGCCGGGGCCCGACGCCATATACCACAGACAGACCGGGTGGTTACTTATGGAAACCATCCAACCAATCTCAACGTCCTACACAGAGCATTCTAGCGGAAGCAGTTTATAAAGGTTGTAAACAAGAACCCAGCAACAAGCATGAATGTCCACTACTACGAAAAATAGGAATGTTATTACAAAATACTCAAAACAAGCCTTAAGGCCTTACAAAATGTTTCACTTGACTGTTACATGATTTACAAACCACGGCACGCAGGCCGGTCATACATGAATAAAGCAATAAACATTTCCATTTGGGCCTTCGAGGGCTGGCTTCGCAAAAAGGGCTTTAGCCCGCTATTGACCGCTTGGTCCAGCTGCACCTGCAAGCAACAAACCACCGCATGGTGGCAAAACAAGGCAACGGTCAGCAATGTTGACCAAATTATAACGATCCCGCCCCCAACTCGGGGCGGCGATGCTCCTTCCCTGAATTTCATTAGCATAATCGAGCCATATAAATAACCATAGCCATGTCATCACAGACGTTGGCTCGTACGGCCACACGCCCCGTGCACTCAGGGCACATTCTCGGTGAACCGGTCGATGTCACGTCAATTAAAGCCATTAACATTCCGGACTCACCACCGCCACTTAGACGGCCAAACCTATGAGCAATTTGTCTTCCTGGCCTGGGTCACGACAATTTAAGCCATTGACTGTCGAAGACCCTACTCTATGCCAACGGTAAGTGCCACGTGCCTTTAGGTCTCTTTAACCGAACGACATAGAACGGGTACGGTTCCATCTAACCCGTGCTCACATCGCAACGGCAATTTAAGCCATTTGCGCGGGTCAAACTTCCACCGAGTCCCATTTCCATCACAAGTCACATAACCCCGTTATGTTCAAGTTGGCTCTCAAGCCACCAAGTTGGCAAGATCTCGTATCCGCCCAGTTTTCCGGGTGCACCTTTGGGTTAGTCTCCAAGGCTCCCTGCTGCAATCTACCGTGTAGAAAACCCGAAAAACAACCAATAGCACGGAGTCTTCTCCGGCCTCATGCAATGCAACATCACCGATCCAGACTAACATGTCTGGGTAGCCTTCACACATCATGCCTACGTCCGTTCTCGCATACGGACTCTAAACAACGGGGACTTTACATATCTACCCGAAGGAACGCCTCCAACTCTCCGCAAACTCGCGAGAGCGGGCTTCCTATGCTAGGAAAGAGAGCTATTCGTGCTAAAGATGAGGATCATTACCCTTGAGTTCCTCTTTGGCGCCATCGAAAAGTAATCGGATGGAAATCACCGCACTTGCGTTGCCTCCGTGGATCCGGAGTCGGCTTGCGATTCGGAGCTCCGAAGCTCCTCCAATGGCGGATCTAGCTCCTCTTCCACTCTTGGCTCTCCTCTTTCTCTAAGGACTTAGAGAGATGAAAAGTGAAGGAAAGTGATGGATTTCTAAGTCAACTCACGGGTATATCCTCTCAGGAACAACCCCCAGCCGTTGGATCTCAACCTAAGAAAACGAACGGCTTTGATTTGGGGCTGAAATGCCCAATCTGGACCGAACACGGCCTGGCACACGCCCGTGTCCAGGGCCGTGTGCCGCATTCGCCGTCAAAATCGAATCACCTGGAACCTCACACGGGTATCGAACACGCCCGTGTTCGAGCTGACACGCCCGTGTTCCACCTGACACGGCCGTGTAGCCGGCCGTGTACACCATGATTTTTCCCCCATTTTCAACCCGAGCACTGCACGGGTTCTAGGACACGCCCGTGTCCTTGCCCGTGTCACCTTGACATGCCTGGGCCCCAGGCCGTGTACATGGTCTCGACATTTCGTCGCGTGCAGTTCGACGACTTGATGACACGGCCTTGGACACGCCCGTGTCCTAGGCCGTGTGCCTTGTCTCGACGATCGTCGAGTGAATCTCGACGACTCCCCGGGACGATCGTCGACACAGGTCGACACGCCCTGCGACACGCCCGTGTCGTAGGTCGTGTGCCCATTCTCGACAAATCATCGAGTATAACTCGACGACTTCACGGCTAAGTGTCGACACGGGTCGACACGCCCTGCGACACGCCCGTGTCGCAGGCCGTGTGCCCACTCTCGACGAATCGTCGAGTAAAACACGACGACTTCGCGGCTAAGTGTCGACACACGCTTGACACGCCCTGGGACACGCCCGTGTCCCAGGCCGTGTGCCTGCTGCCAGAACCCAAACTGGCCCAAAACGTCCCCCTTTGCTCCTTTGAGTTTCGGGGCATTACAGATGACATTAGCAGCGCAGGCCATTCCTTCCGCCCAAAGAGCCTTCGGAACACCTTTACTCTGAAGCCAACACTTGCAGGTCTCCGTTAACCAACGGATCATCCGAGCTGCAATACTACCCTGTTGTGAAGTATGTCCAGAAGAAAGCTCCATCCGGATCCCTTGCTTCCTGCAAAAGCGTGAGAAATCGGTTGAGCCAAACTCACCACCAATACTTGTCCTCAACACCTTGATCCTCCGGCCAAGCTGGCCTTCCACAAGCTTCTTGAACTCCACAAACAAGCGTACCATGCTGGACTTCTTCTTCATGAAGTATACCCAAGTATACCCAGAATAGTCATCAACCAATATCAGCATGAACCTGCTGCCTCCAAGACTGGCCGTGACGGTCAGTCCCACCAGAGTACAATGGACAACCGCCAATGGTGCATTACATCTGGATTGTGCTTTGTCAACCATGAAGCGATAGGCTCCACTTTCCTGACATCCCGCACACCCCCGACCATCTCCATAGGATGACAATCTAGGCAAGCCTCTTACGAGTCTTCTTTCCGCCATTGCTTTCAGCTTGTCCATCCCTACATGCCCCAGTCTTTCATGCCAGATAACTACACTATCACTGGCATTCCTCCGATCAACTACAGAACTAGTTGATATCCCAACTACGTTCTTCTCCTTCCTCCCTATATGAGCTACGTTCGCCGAGAGCAAGACAACCTTGCACTCCTTCCGAAGATGACCATGCTGCTTGCATTTATAGCACCGTGGTCCTTCCTTCCTCTTCCTATCACGCCTAGGAGAAACACTCCTTTCTTCCTGATACGAAGTAGAGGGACCAACTTCAGCAGCAACCTTCACCTTCTTCCTGAACAACCCATCAAGGGAAGTCCAAACCTCCGCAGCTGACCGACATCCACTGATGTGGTCCAAGAGCTCCGATGAGATCACCTACTTGAGAATAGACTCCTCTTTCGCATTTGCCTCCTTCCAAGCTCTCATCGCCTCAGCATTGCCAGCAGTATCATCTTGTCTTCCTGCTCTGCATACAACCTCCCAAAGGTCCTCGCCAAGAAGAAAGCTCTTCATACAGGACTTCCACCATTTACAGTTCGTCTCTGTAAGGAGATCAATTCCAAGATAGCTTGCATCCTCCACTGCCATGTTTCTACCACTGGTTTCCTCTTCAGACGAGCAACTACTTCCATTGAGCACTGCTTGACCACTCCAACAACCTCGCTTTGATACCATGTTAAAATTCAACAAACCGCAGACGCCCCCTTGGATACCCTGTTGAATACTCAACAAACTGAAGGAGGATACGCCCACTTATAATGTTGAAAGTTTTCCCGGATCGTGGAGTTAGCAGGGGTTATCTCAACAAAGCAGTAACAACCAGCAACACAAGCAGCACAAGCTTCTTTATTGATCAAGAGCAAACTTCTTTACAAGGCGAGACATACATGGCGAGACATGCTTCACCACAACCCAACACCGGGAGAGCAGAGACAGTTACAAAGACAAGAACAAAAAACAAGCTGCGCGGACTCAATCAACAAGCCGTCGACCTACTGCTGTGGAGTCCGCTCAGTCCGCCAGGTCGTCAGACCGCAACCCAAGCCGCGCGGACTCACCCCTTATTCCAATGCTTATCTCTTCACCGCCGATCTGCAGGCCGCCTGACCGCGAGGTCGCCTAGCCGCCAGACCGCACAAGCTGCGTCACCGAATGGAACAGTCCGCCTGAAGCAGGCGACTTCCTGAACCCCGAACCAAGTTGCCAAAGAGAAGACCGCCTGGTCGCTATCCGCGGCCTGCTGTTTACCGCCTGTTGCTTAACCGCAGAGTCCGCACTTTCCCTGACCGCAATCAGAGCCAAGTTCTGGCTTTCCAGCGCTATCCGCACAACCTGCACAGCACAACCGGGTCAACTCTCTATCCGCGCGGACACAAAGTCCAGACCGCAGCAACTTACGCGAGCTCAAATACTGTTCACTTACTTCGGTTAGGTTCCTTTTTTCCTGATGTGACATGGGTCCTATTTATAGGCACGATGATGAGTATGGTCACCGCCCTAGCCGATAGGATCACCGCCACATCCCGCAGCTAGAACAAGTGTGTCCGCCAGCCCGCGGACACACATTCCAGTTCGCCGCTCCTGTGCAGATAGCCAGTCCGCCCCAGCTTCTCCAAGGCCGGACTCCAATATCCAGCCCGCCTTGCCGCCAGAGACCAAGCCAGGACCACCACAGCCAGACTCCACAACAGCCGTGTCCGCCAATCTACGGACAAGGCATCAGCCCGCAAACCCCGAGCCCGCAGCTTCGCCATCAAGGCACCTGCCGGACTCAGCGGACACCCGGCTTCCGTCCGCATATCCCAAGTCCATTACCTCATCTCCAAGGTACCTCCGGACTTAGCGGACATGCCAATCCAGTCTGCTAACAGCAGACTCCAGTCCGCATGCAGTGCAGACTTCTCCAGTCCGCATTCCTGCTGACTGCCTCAGTCCGCATCCCTGAGTCCATAACCTCATCACAAGGCTAAACCGGACTAAGCGGACTCTGGCTCCAGTCTGCACGCTCCTGCACAAGCAATTCTCCAGTCCGCATTTCCCCAAGCTAGCAAACAAGGCAACAGCACTTCTACTACACTTGGCGGACTGAGAAACCAGCCCGCGCTCCACTACGCGATCTCCCTGGACTGAGCCAACCAGGACTTGGTTCAGATCACACCAAGTCCAGTCCGCTGGCCACAAGGGCCAGTCCGCACTTACTGGCGGACACTGGATCTAGCCCGCCATACCGGGCGACCTCCAGTTTCTGTCCGCGCTGACCGGCGGTCTCCGCGGCTTCCACTTGCCGCTTCACTAGAGCAAGACCAAGGCAACTGCCAAACCGGTCTGCCGAGCTCCAGTTCTTCAGTCCGCTTTATGCCGGACTCCGCGGATAGCATTTCTATCCGCCCGGTTACTTCCTGGGAGTCAACTGCATGCTGAGCATACACTGGCCTGTCAGACCGCCGCTGTTGTCCGCGTAGTCCGCGCGAACAGGCCGCCACAGAGCAAACCGCCTGTAACATCCCTGCCGACCTAGCAGTCCGCCAACCCAGTCCGCGTAGTCCGCGCGGATAGGTTTCCCAAGCCTTCCATTCACCCACTTTCACTTCACAGAATTCAACAGTTGGCAGCGCGTGGTGCGGGCAACGGCGGAGGAATTCCTTAAACCGTTCCCAAGTCTCGTATAGAGACGCAGGATCGTTTTGCACAAACGAAGAAATGTCCGCCCGCAACTTTGCAGTTTTGGCGGGCGGAAAGTACTTTGTTAGGAACCGTTCCGTCAACTCAGCCCACGTGGTGATACATCCTCGCAGGAGGGCATTCAACCACGCCTTGGCTTTGGACTTAAGGGAAAAAGGAAATAAGCGCAAACGAATGGCGTCATCAGTGACGCCATTAATCTTGAAGGTGTCGCATATCTCCAAGAAATTGGACAAGTGGACATTCGGGTCCTCATCCGGCATTCCATCGAATTGCACGGCATTTTGGACCATTTGAATGACACTCGACTTTATTTCGAAATTATTATTCGCCACCGCAGGGCGAACAATACTCGACCCAGAATCATCCAGGTTAGGCCGGGCGTAATAAGACATAGTACGCTCGGCCGCTGGGGGAAGGTTAGGCGCGGCCATAACTACAACAGTGGGTTCTCCGATAGATTCCTCGGGATCTAAAGAAGGATTTCGGCATTGAGATCGGATACGCGCAAGAGAGCGTTCGATCTCAGGGTCGAAGTCAAAATCTTCAGACTCGGAGGGTTGTCCATGGGTCATACACCCAAACAAAAATAAAACAAAATAAACTCTTTTTTTGTTTTTAAAATAAAGTTTTTAGTTTTTTTTTTATATATAGAAAATAAGTAAAAGTAATAGACTCCGGAATTCGAAATAGCAACTCGAAAAGAGGTTCCCCGGCAATGGCGCCAAAAACTTGATTATCCCGCGAAGAGACTCCTACTGTGGTTGGTTCGGTGAGTCGATCGCCGTGGGCTTGCTGAGGTAGGCAAGTGCACCTACCGCAAGTAGTACTCGATATTCGGGGGAATACCGAGGTCGTATTGTTCTCGGGGTCGTGTTGACTATTCTTACTCCTCCGGGAGGACTATTATTTTACTGAAAGCAAGGTGGATTTTTTTAATTAACTAAAGACGGAAAAGCAAAGGAGCGAAATTATGATTTAGAAAATATTCGATGAAGGGTTAACGCTCGGCATCGAATCGGATTAAGACTAAAATAATTTTTAATAATTATAGGACTTAGTTTTCAAAAAAATAAAAGGCAACTTGGTCGTGGAGGTTCCACAAGTGTGAGCGCACTTATCTCTAGGAATATTGCTCACCTGAACATTAAGACTATTCGACCAAACGTTAGTCCGACGAAGGATTCCTCTTAACGCCCGCTTTACGCCAAGAACCACGCTATTGGGTGGGGAACCCAATCCGGTAGAATTACGCTTGTCCTCTCTCGAGGGTATGCACGCAACTCTATTTACCCAGGGGTGATCGGTCCATATGCACGGCCTCTCGGCTAGCTAGCATATGGACTACGGAAATAGGGCCCACACATCGATATGTGGTCCTACGCGTCGTAAACCCGGGGTAAACCTTAAGTCCTTAAATTAAAATGAAAATAAAGAGCTTCAATTATTACAAATCATTTTAAATGTCCCAATGCTCTTCGATGCCGAGGCTAATAGCGATTAGCCACACATCGGTATGGGGACGGCTTTATAATTTAGTGAGGCGCAAGTTCGAAATTAAACGCTAAAAGATTATAAGAAGAGGACATAAAAACAAATAACAAACATTTAGAAAGCTGAAAAGTTAGCTAAAATAAGAACTCACGCACACTCCAAATTATAAATTAAACAGGAACTAAGTTACACATGAAAGAAATTTGCATAATTGAAATTTGCGAGTCCCACTCAAACGAGTGGGGCGGGAAATAAAAGCTTAAAATTGCAAGTCCTACTCAAACGAGTAGGACTAAAATGAAAGCGAGTCCTACTCAAATGAGTAGGAGAAAATAAATGTGATTACAGGGCTTTCTTAAATATTTACAGGGAAATAAAGTCCGTCCATTTAACTCAAGTGAGTAGGCGGAAAAATAAAGAAAGAAAATTACAAGTCCTACTCAAATGAGTAGGCGGGAAATAAAGTCCGTCCATTTAACTCAAGTGAGTAGGCGGAAAAATAAAGAACGCAAATTACAAGTCCTACTCGAACGAGTAGGACTGAAAATGAAAACGATGCGCCATTTAACTCTTAACGAGTAGGCGGAAATAAATGCACACAAACACACACACTCCATATGAATTTCAAGAAAGCAATAAAACTAACACCTACACTCACACACTCTACACAATTTGAATCAAAGCATCAAAACATTATTCTCATACACTCACACACTCTAATTAAAAGCAAAATGAAAGTTACCTAAAAATTAAAACGTTTACTTTTTCATGCTTAGGTTTTGCCAAAAACAAATAAAAAGAAGAAATTAAAATTTTTAGAGAACAAAAGTTTTTCAAAACAAATTAAAAACCCAAGTTTTTGAAAAATTAAAATTACAAGATTTTCATTCTTATGTTTTCATGAAAGTGATAAAAAAGTGAAAAAGAAAATGAAAAGAACAAAAAGAGGTTTTACAATCCTACAAAAAACCTAAGAAAAGAAAATAAAATTCACTTTCAAATCTCTTTTACAAATACATAAGTATGAAATAATAAACAAAAAAGACATTAAAGAAGAACATGTTGAAGATGAGATAACCATATCATAACATGCTTGGAAATTAAATCTACCACAAAACCTATCATGAAGACAAATGAAAAACATTACTATCAAACTTGTTACACTCATACACACACACACTTTTCATAAAGAGAAAAACAAAGGTAAAACTAAGAATAAAATGAGAAGAAAAGTGGGCACAAGAGTTCATTCCAAAGCCAAATAAGAAGAGAAAATCTAATATTTTTATTGATTAAAGGAAACTATTACAAGCTATTATAAGGGGTAAAGCTAAAGCAAAAACAAACATGAAAGAAAGGAGGAAGAAATCTCCTTACATAGCACTAGAATCCACGGATGCAGCCCACAAAAAGACACTAAAATGGCCCAAAAATCTGAACCTCTGGACCTTACAGAAATGGGCAATTTATAGGCAAAAAATTCTAAGTACACGCACTCCGTCACGTGCGTGTAGGGGCGTGTCAGTACTATTCATGAAGGCGGCCAACGATTGGACAGGAAAGTTGACTTCGGGCTGAGTTCGCGGCAGTCACGCCCCAGGTCATGGGCGTGACTCTGGGCGTGTCGGGGAGGTAGAACCGGGCGCGGGTTGCATCAAAAGTCTTTGGCAGCGTCTTGTCGGGCAGCTGGAAAGGTCACGCCCTAGGTCACGGGCGTGACTCTAGGCGTGTTAGTTGGTGTCGACACTCGACGAATGTCGAGCGAAAAGTGTCGAGTTGAAATCGTCGAGCTGAGATTGAGTCATGCCCCAGGTCACGGGCGTGACGCTGGGCGTGACGGTTGGTGTCGACACTCGACAATCGTCGAGCGGAAAGTGTCGAGTGGAGTGGACACGGGCTTGGGTCATGCCCCGTGTCGGGTGACACGGGCGTGACACCAGGCGTGTCAAGCTTCTTACTTCAGAAATTCGCAACTTCACGGAATTTGAGTTGTCACGCCCTGGTCACGGGCGTGACCCAAATGACACGGGCGTGTACTGCCCAATTTTGGCAGATTTTGGAATTTTTCTGAAAAATAAAATAAAACAAGTTAGTAGTAAATTTATAAGAATAGGAGCATTTTATTGAACAAAAATAAGTAAAAACGACGAAAATAAATGAAAATGACTAAATTAATGTGCACAAAAATACGTATATTTACAATTCATCAGCCATGAACACGTATCAATGGAGTGCACCATGGTCTCGCCCAAATAAACTGTTTGGGATGTACAAAATTGACACTTTTACTAACTTGTCACTCCATGTCAATTTACTTTGCAAGAAGTTAGAGGGGATGACTATTGCATCCTCTACATCTATGTTGAAGTTGGTGACCGGGCGGTCTGTCTTGGCGGGTTGAAGACCGCGCGGTCTGGCGGTTTGACTCGCCGGCTTGTAAACCGGGCGGTCTAGCGATCTTCACAGGCGACTTCTCTGCTTCTCTTGTTGTAGCCGTGCGGTTAGTCCTTCTGTCTAACCGCGCGGCTTGTGCGGTTTACTTTGTACAGTCCGCTTAGCTTGTAAATTTTTAGTCCCATATCTCTTATTTGTATTCTCTCATCTCTCCTCCATTCTATATAAGGGAGGGCATACCTTTGTAATAGTTATCTTTTTTGGATAATAAAATTTCAATTATTCAAAAGCTTATCCGCTTGTTCTCTCTTTTTCGCTACTTTCTAACATGGTATCAGAGGGCACGGTCATTTCCTCCTGATTCTGTGCGCTCTCTGTTATTCGCGGCTTGTTTTCTGCTTTCTGCGACCTGTTTCGCGACTTGCCTTCTCTTCTGTCCGCTGCCCTGTTCGCGCGGCTTGTTTCTGTCCGCTGCCCTGTTCGCGCGGCTTGCTTCTTCTTGGTTCTCTTCTCCTACTGCTATTCGTGGCAGCGACCTGTTTCCTTGTCGCCGCGCTCCTTGTTCTTTCTTGCCTCTCCGACTTCCTAGTCGTTGCGGCCTTGTCTCTACCCGCTGCGGACTTCTTCTCCATGTCCGCTTCTGCTTTCCCCATTTCCACTTGTCTCTATACTCGCGGTTTGCTGCTGTGATCTGCCTGACCGTGCGGGTTGTTCCTATCTCACCTGCATCTTGGTCGCGGTCACCTGCTCTTCTCCTCTCTTCTGTTCGCTCGGCCTTTTCAGTCTGCGCGACCTCTTCCCCGCTGTGCCTTGTTCTGCTTCCTAGCCGCTCGTGTTCGCGCGGCTTCTTCCCTTTAACCCGCTGCGGTTTCACGCGGGTTGCTCTCTTTTCCTCTCCCCGCGACTTTCTCTCTGTTCGCGCGGATTCTTCCTTGTTTGAGCGGCCTCTCTGCCTTTCTTCCTTTAGCCGCTCCTGCTTGTTAGTCGTCGCGACCTCCTGGTTCAGTCGCGCGGCTTGTGCTCTGCACCTTGGTCGTGGCCCTTCTTGCCGCTGGTGTGCTGTCACCGAGACCGCTGCAGTTTCTTCTTCCTCCCTTCATGGCTTTCATATCCTCCTCCAAGCCATTTGCCACGGTTGTCACGTCTTCTGGTCGTGCACACGTTGTTACTCAGGGAAAATGGCTGATCGACACTGGTGCTACAAATCATATGACCGGCCATCTCCCGTGTTTCTCTCTCCTAGAAAAACATGCTCGCTTGCCCCCGGTTATTCTCGCTGACGGCTCTTCATCATCAGTCCATGGAACAGGGATAGTTCATGTCACTCCGTCTCTTCACTTGGCGGATACTCTATACGTGCCCCAGTTCCCGTGCAACTTATTATCTGTTACCTCTCTTTGCAAGCAATTACAGTGTTCCGTCACATTTACTTCTACTTCTTGCTCTTTTCAGGATCCGGACTCCCAACGGACGATTGCTACTGGGACTGAGAGTGGCAGCTTATACTTCCTGGACAACATTTCTGCTTTTTCCACCTTCTCCTCCACCTCCACAGATCTTCTCCAATGGCATCTCCGCCTTGGTCATGCTCCTCCCCGTCTTCTTCGTCAACTTCTGCCCCACCTTCCTTCTCAAAGTCCACCGCTCAACTGTGAGGCCTGTCAGCTTGGCAAGCATCACCGCTCCTCCTTCCCTCCAAAGCACGCTCGTAGCTCTACCCATCCGTTTTATCTTATCCACTCCGATATCTGGGGTCCTTCTCCTACTCTTACCATTGGTCGGGGTAGTTCCTATTTTGTCACGTTCATTGATGATTTCTCTCGCTGTACGTGGGTGTATCTATTAAAAGATCGCTCCGAATTATTCTCTGTATGGACATCCTTCTATCTCATGATCAAAACTCAGTTTGGTGTTTCTATCCAAGTTTTTCGATCTGATAATGCCCAAGAATATCTCAGTCGTGACTTCTCTACATTCTGCATGCAAAATGGGATTCTTCATCAAACTAGTTGTGTATATACTTCACAACAAAATGGTGTGTCCGAACGCAAAAACCGTCACCTCCTCGATGTTGCTCGCACCTTGATGACCCAGATGCATGTTCCTCGCTCCTATTGGGGCTATGCTGTTCTCCTTGCCTGCTACCTCATCAATCGCATTCCCTCCACGGTTCTCCACGGCCAAACCCCGTTCTCTATTTTGTATCCAGGCAAGGAGCCGTTTCCTCTTCCTCTCCAAATCTTTGGATGCACTGCCTTTGTGCATACCCCTTCTGCCACCCGTGATAAGCTCTCCCCTCGCTCCACCAAATGTGTCTTTTTGGGGTACTCCACCACTCAGAAAGGCTACTGTTGCTTTGATCCCGTCCTTCGTAAGCAGTTCGTCTCTGCTGACGTCACCTTCTTCGAGAATACCTCCTACTTCTCGGATGACTCCTCTCCTCTTCTCCCAGCTTCTGATTCTCCTGTCGTTCCCTCCGTTCCCTCGCCTCCTACTACACTCTCCACCCCTACACCGTCTCCACCCCCTCCTCTTCCTCCACCTCTCTCTCTCCCTTCTCCACCACCCTCTCCCTTATCTCCGATGTCGTCGCTCTCTTCTCCTGGGCCAGCTTTCTCTACCACGGATGCTCCGGATGCCGCGGGCCCGGCTGACCTGGATCTTCCTATAGCTCTTCGCAAAGGGGTGCGGACGTGTACCCTACACCCCCTTGCTGTTGTTGTTTCCTATGATCGTCTTACCCCTTCTCGCAGGGCATTTGCACTGGCTATCTCTGCCACTGCCACACCCCGCTCCTATCAGGAGGCCCTTGCTATTCCTCACTGGAAGATGGCCATGGATGAGGAAATGGCGACCCTAACTGAGCGGGGTACCTGGACTCTTGTTCCTCCTCCCTTCGGTACTGATGTTGTTGGCTATCGCTGGGTCTTTGTGGTCAAATTTAGCCCAGATGGCACTGTGGATCGGTATAAGGCTCGCCTTGTTGCTAAGGGCTTTACTCAGACCTATGGGGTTGATTACTTTGACACCTTCTCCCCTGTGACTCGTCTCAGCACTATCTGGGTTCTTCTCTCTGTGGCCGTCAATCGGGATTGGCCGATTTCTCAGCTGGACGTCAAGAATGCCTTCCTTTATGGTGATCTTCACGAGGCCGTTTACATGGAGCAACCTCCTGGGTATGTTGCTTAGGGGGAGACACGGGTATGCCGGCTGCAGAAGGCAATTTATGGCCTCAAGCAGAGTCCTCGAGCTTAGTTTGACAAGTTCAGCGGCATTGTGGCGGCTGTTGGTTTTGTGCGAAGCTCTGCTGATCACTCTCTCTTTATTCGCAAAACTCCTTCTGGGCTGGTTGTTCTTGCTGTGTACGTCGATGATATTCTTCTCACTGGCGATGACCAGGAAGGGGTAGCCCTGACAAAGCGACATCTTCGCCAACATCTGATCACTAAAGATATGGGCTCTCCAAAGTACTTTCTAGGGATCGAACTCTCTCGGAAGCCCGATTCCTTAGTTCTCTCTCAGCGTAAGTATGCCCTTGATCTTTTAAAAGAGGCAGGATTAACTAGAGCAAAACCTGCCCGATGCCCCATGGCTACTGGGGAGGACAAAACCTGGACAGATGATTCGCCTCCTCTTTCAGATAGTTCACGGTACAGGCGTCTGGTTGGTAAGCTCATATATCTCACAGTGACCAGACCCGACATTTCCTATGCTGTGGGCAAGGTGAGTCAATTCATGCAAGCGCCTAGGGAGTGTCATCTACAGTCCGCCTTGCGGATCTTGGAGTATGTCAAAGCAGCGCCTGGGAAAGGATTACTTTTTCAGAAGAATGGTCATCTGAGGATTGAAGCCTACTCAGATGCAAGTTATGCTGATGACAAAGGGGATCGCAAGTCAACCTCAGGTTTTTGCACCTTTGTTGGGGGAAATCTGGTGAGCTGGAAGAGCAAGAAGCAGTCTGTTGTCTCCAGGTCCAGTGCAGAAGCTGAGTATCGCAGTATGGCGTCAACCACTTGTGAGTTGAAATGGTTGCGGGCTCTCATGCTAGATTTAGGAGAGGTGTACAACCATCCTCTACCTATGTTCTGTGATAACAAGGCCGTCATATACATCTCCAAAAATCCAGTATTCCATGAAAGAACAAAGCACATTGAGGTTAACTGCCATTTCATTCGTGAAGAGATTTTAAAAGAACAAATTTGCACTCCGTTTGTCACGTCTGATAAAGAGCTGGCTGACATCTTCACCAAGCCAGTTTCCGCCTCGTTTCTGCATGTTTGCGACAAGCTGGGCATGATTGATATATATGCTCCAGCTTGAGGGGGAGTGTTGAAGTTGGTGACCGGGCGGTCTGTCTTGGCGGGTTGAAGACCGCGCGGTCTGGCGGTTTGACTCGCCGGCTTGTAAACCGGGCGGTCTAGCGATCTTCACAGGCGACTTCTCTGCTTCTCTTGTTGTAGCCGTGCGGTTAGTCCTTCTGTCTAACCGCGCGGCTTGTGCGGTTTACTTTGTACAGTCCGCTTAGCTTGTAAATTTTTAGTCCCACATCTCTTATTTGTATTCTCTCATCTCTCCTCCATTCTATATAAGGGAGGGCATACCTTTGTAATAGTTATCTTTTTTGGATAATAAAATTTCAATTATTCAAAAGCTTATCCGCTTATTCTCTCTTTTTCGCTACTTTCTAACAATCTACAATGGAGCATATCCCAATTGCGGCAGATTATTTAAAGCATATGGATTACATGAGTAATCTGGATCGGCCGCCCTTCAACCTGAATAATATCTATGGTAATATGTATCATCCTGGATGGAGGAATCACCCCAATTTATCATGGGGAAATCATGGTAACACATCTAATTCTCCTCTTGCTCCTCAAAATTATTTTCCTAAGCAGACCCCTAAATCCTACTCTTTTGAGGAGGTGGTTCATAAATACATGACTAAGAATGATGTGGATGTTCACAACTTGCAAGGGTCGTTGCGAAATTTGGAGAACCAAGTAGGAAAGTTGTTAAAAAAACATCATTGATCTTACTAAAAGAGCACCACCACAGGAACCCACTAACGCCTTGGCGGTGACCATTGCGGGAGACTCGGAGGAGCGCCTTGAAGAGAAAATTATGAATTCTACATTTCCCCCTCCACTTCAAGAATTTCAGCACTAGTTACCTTATCCCGCTAGTTTGGTAGAGCGGTCTATAAATATTAATGTTAGTTTTAATACCTCGTGCACTATAGGGGAGTCCTATTTTCCAAATGCTTTTGTTGATCTTGGCGTGAGTGTTAATGTCCCCTCCTCTAGTTTTGCTCAAAAGCACAATTTAAGAGATCATGTCCTTGCTAATATAGCATAAAAATTTGTTGATCGTTCCACAAAGGCTCCTAAGGGGGTAATTCATGATGTCTCGGAAGGGATTTATGAGTCTATTATCCCGGTATATTTTGTTATCTTAAACTTGGAAGAGGATGTAGAGATGCCTTTTATCTTGGGAAGTCCCTTCTTAACAACCTCACAGGAAATTTTTGATGTTAGTGAAGGCACACTTCTCCGCATGGCGTGGCAGAATATTAATATTCATGTGTCCATTAATGGCACCTCACAACAACCAAAGCCCTTATCATCATTTGATGATAAATAAAAAACAAGTAATCTGGTGAGCCACTATGGTCGAGATCACTGCCCATAACCAAAATGCTCGTTGTAGGCACCCTAAGCTTATCTTACTTTTGTTGTTATTAAAAAAATTGAGTGTTTCCTTTATATTCATATTTCATGTAGTTTAAGTTATTGCATGTTTGGTGGTGATTCTACGGATGACGGTCAGTCAGATTCGAGCGTCAACAACTCGCTTCATGCTTCAAGTCAGTGCATTTTATGTTTTTTAATTAGGCATAAAATTTTCCCTTTCTAAAAAAATTGGTTTTTATTTTTACACGCCCCGATCACGGGCGTGACCTATGGTTCACGGCCATGAACAGTTTGCGTGTTTGCCTCCAAATAAAAAATTCTGAGTTTTTGACATTTTTGTAATTTTTCTTGCGATAGTCACGGGCATGACCTTCTTTTATCGCGGGCGTGTCTCACGTGGTCCGATCAGTTCTGAATTTGAAATTTACAAGCCCCTATATCATGAGCGTGTCTTTTAGGCATGTCAGTCAACAGTCGGCTTTGATGAAATCTTTGACGGTTCCATGAGATCCGTCGCTTTAATAATACAAGCCCCCGAATCACGGGGGTGACTGCGGGGCGTGTCCAGTAAACATATCTTCTTATTAAGACCTTCTTTTCTCCTCTTCTCACCACACCATTCCAACCCATTTTCCTTCTACCATCAAGACCAAATTCACCTTTCTCCATTTCACAATGCTTCATAACTCCTCCTGCTCCATCGCGTCTTCCTCTAGGAATCCCGAGGAAGCCACCACGGTAGAATCTATTCTTACGTTCACCAATCCTTCCTACAAAATGCTGAGTAATCGCTTAAACGAGAAACCGTTTGGCATTTTTTGGATCCTGGATTGGGGAGTTCTCGCCACTTTCGGCATGGTGGAATTGGTTTGAAGTTTCTTGTCCACTCCGGGATGGAATGCCTTCTTCACCATCTCTGAGCTCGCATTTGATAAACTCATTATGGAGTTCATCACTTCTCTAAAACTTCAAGGTGGGCATGCCGACACATTCATGACATTCTAGATGGGTGGCATAATGCATAAGTTCTCGCTCCACAAGTTCAATATTCTCATGGGATTGTTCGAAGAAGATTTCACAAATACAATGGCGTATAACAAACTTCATTTGGATTTAGGGTTTAGTATGGTTCATTGAATTCCTCTCAATTTTAGCATGGATCTTGCCCTCTTCTTTAGGTTTCAAGGTGAAAAAGCGCGATTGAGAATTGTGTGCAGCAGTAACTACGTCACTCATCTCGCAAAGTGATTGGAGGTTTGGGATGCTTTTCCACAACTACATTTTGTTCAAGCACCTATTCCCCTAGAATTTTCTAGCCTCGAGGCACTTAGATTAGCACACCGTCGAGAAGAAGAGTATGACAATCTCCCTCCAAATGGGAGTGGTGGAACCTCTGACGCTCCTCCTTCGATTTCATCACCGCAGTGTCCTTCGCCTGGTCCTTCACCTTATAGGGATCAATAGTTTGTTTTGCTTCACACGCAAATGGAGCAGATGGAGACCCGTCTTCGTGAGCAAATTGACGGGCAATTTACTATTTTAGAACAATGCCAAATTTCTTCCATGGAGCACATCTCTCGGGAGTTTGTGAAGCTACTTGGCTATTATCAACATGGCGGAGAAGGCAGTGATGCGAAGTAGTCTATCTTAGTTTTTATCTTTGTTGGCTGATTTTTAGTTTTTTGTTCTTTTTTATTTTAGCAAATCTTTTAAGTTGTATTTTTATTTTCAGTATCTTCTGTATTCTTCCATTTTGTTTTTTAATTATTAAAAGTATATTTTAAGTTTTTGGTGTAATTAACTTTTTCGAGGATTGCTTGATGTGACTTGCTGATTTTCTCAAGGAAGTTCTTTTTTTCTATACTTTGCATTTTTTTATTTTTCACAAAACATTGGGGACAATGCTTCATATTAAGTATGAGGGGTATCAAGCACCTGTATTTTTTTTTGAGTAAAACCTTTTCTTAAAAAAATTATATTCAATAAAAAATATATATATATATAATTATATATATTATATTAAGCGAAAAAAATTTAAAAACAATCAAGAATGTTTTTATTTTAACTAGATAAAAAATCATAAAAGTTTTTATTCAAAACAAAAATTTTTTAGAGAAATCTTTTATTTTTATATTTCCCCACTTGCACAATTCTTAGTAAATTAGCTTTTTCATAGTGTTTAAAATTTTTTTGGCTTTTCTAGATTTCGAATTTTGGCGTAAAACTGTTGGACATGCTCTGTTTCTAGCCAAGCGCACATGTTGGTCGAATTTTAAGTCGAATTAAATATTCAGTATACTCTTAGCTTTATATTTTTCTAATTGCATGAAAATGGTTTATTTCACTTTTAACTCAAAACCAGTATAATCCGAAATTAATTTAGGTGAGTATGTAGAAGTTGACTGGAGCAATATTACGCGAGTTAAGAGGAAAGGTATTACTTTCTTAATGTCTAGAACTTGCCCTAAGATATTCTCAAGACTTTGTATAAGTTAAATTCATTAGCATGAAAATGAGTTAGGCATTTCTATTAGCCTGTTTGATTCTTTGTACTCGCACCTAATATTTTACCTTTGCTAACTAAAGTTGAGTCATTATACCTTATCTTTTGTTTTAACTCCACCAATAATATAAGCTTGGTAACTGATTCATTATACATCTGTTCAGTCGATATAGGTAAACTTGGTAACTGATTCTGATCAAGATCATGACTCTGTTCCGACAGTGATGTACTTTCATCAAACTTAAAACAAAATTAGTTACATGTTCTTTCTGCCTAGACAAATTTTAATTGTCGAGACAAGTTATATTTGTTCTATATAATTCCATAGTTTTTTTTGTTATTTTTTTTATTCTTGGCGTTTATATCACATGCTTGACTTAATTAGTTAAGGCTGACAATTTGTCTATTATCAAGGAAAATTCTCCTTCATATTAAATCTCCCATTCTAGAAAATCTACTCATTATATTTGAAAGTTGTGATCATCCTTAGATATGTAACTGTGAAATGAATTTAAGATTCATGTTTCCCTTGCAGATACGTTAGAAAACATTATGCAATGGTATAAAGATGCAATTTTAATATCTAACTTTGCAAATATTAATACCAACTCTGCTAATATCATCATTACCAACATTACTCTGTTCTATTCCTTTAGTCAAAAGAAAAGTATGTTTTAATGCTTAATTTACTTTTGTATACAAATTTTTTGTTGTTTTATGTCATTCTCCAATCACCATCGTGCACAGGCATAACTCATATCGCTGTAGATCTTAGGTATGTTAGTGGAATTTAACATATTTGCACACTTTTGGCAATAAGATTCAAGATAGCTCTGAGGTATGTTTGTGGTATTTTTGGGAGCTCAAAATGTATTATTTTAGTTCTCAATTATAGATTTCCAGTAATCTTTATTGATTTGAGCATAATTATCATTTAAATATGCACACAAACACATATATAGATAACCCAATCTCCTGGATCTCCATCTTCGATACCGTTGCCCCCCACGATGACGAATGTCGCTGCCCCTGACGAATGTCGCCGCCCACACCGGGGGCGGGGTACTGTCGCACGGGGCGCGTGGGGCAGGCGAAGCCCGCTTGAATGCCAAGCGGGCGAAGCCCGCAGCACCGCATCGAGAACGGGCGGAGCCCGTTCGAAGATGCTAATATATATATATATATATATATATATATATATATATATATATATATATATATATATATATATATATCCCCACAAGGGAAGAAAAAGAAAAGAAAAAATAGCAGTGAAAATTTGTGGAAAAGAAAACAGAAAGGTTTGGAAATTGGCTATGTTCTTCAAAAATTACTGTTGTTAGTATATATTCATTTGTGCGAACTTATATTTGGCTTATGTGTGACTAGTCGTCAAGTTTATCTTTGATTATTCATACCATTAACCTAAGCCTACATTTTAACCTAACTAAGTTCTAATGATTTATGCTTATTAGATATACTAGTGTCGCAGTGAGGG
Source organism: Platanthera guangdongensis (assembly GCA_039583875.1). Classification (NCBI taxonomy): domain Eukaryota; kingdom Viridiplantae; phylum Streptophyta; class Magnoliopsida; order Asparagales; family Orchidaceae; genus Platanthera; species Platanthera guangdongensis. Next base: position 49,496,132 of record CM077165.1, read on the forward strand.
TGTGAAAGGGTAAGCCTATGGACATCATCATTGATGGATTTCTTTGGAGTGTACTCTGATTCCTGATATTGTGTAACATCAATCTTAGTAAACACGTTACCATCTCCCTAAAAAATAATTAATGGATATACTGGTATTTCTTTTAAAAAGTGGCAATAATAAATCGAGATGCCTTCTTGAAATCTATAAGTTAATTTGTATGATGAGTAAGTCTTTTTGCTAAAATATCTATGCACATAGGTGTAAGACTTCGTATTTTACTCCTTTGTTCATTATTCTTCTACAGTTTTGAAATTTTTTTCTGCTCCCTATGGAAGGTTGTTTGTTCGGGACTAGCAAACAGGTAAGTATGTGGGTATTTGATAACTCTACTTTTAGTGTTATTTTTTTATAGTTTTATTTTAATAATTGGTTTTATTTTATTTATATTTTGCTTAAATAACCTCTAATAGACTTCTTTTCACAATTTAGGTTGTTTTGGGCTGCAATTATCTAATTGGAACTCACTGGAGAATTTTCGACATTTTTGGAAAAAGTAAAAGTTACACGCACTGGTCACGGGTATTACCAGGGAGCGTGACTAAACTCGTGCACCATGATCTTTCTCTAGCAAACCAGACAAGATGCAACGTCAGATTAAAATTACACACCCCTATCACGGGCGTAATATGGGGCATGTCCAGTAGAACAAGGGGTATGACCAAGCATTCAATCTAGCCAGTTGCCCGACGTGATGTTCCAGCAAATACGCCATGCTCACGAGCATTACCATGGGTCGTGACTCCTTCCAAACTGACGGATTAATGACATATCATGTTATTTCCTGTCGTTTTCAAGACATAGTCAAGACACGCCCGAGGTCATGGGCATGACCTAGGGTGTGACCCGCCTGTTAATCCATTTTGGCAGTTCTTCTTCCACCATTTCCTGGGATTTTATAATGATAGTTCCGTATTAGACACGCCCTGGTCACGGGTGTGACCAGGGAGCGTGATTGCCCATTAAAGTTTTTATAAGTTCCAGCAATGTCCTGGAGCTGAGGAGGGAGATTATATGGTTGAATTGTTATAATTCTAGTTTGTTTTGGTTGTATTTTTATTTTTTAATTGCTAGTGTAGCTTTTCCATTTTCATTCCTAGTATATCTCTATTTCAATTAAAGCCTTCTTATCTTTAGTATCATGTCCCTCCCCACCAATATGTGTAATTCCCCTATCATGATGAGTAGCTAATTTTTTTTAGCACTTGATCATGATGAATTTTGGAATAAAATAAACTTTGTTTTGTCTCTTTATAAATTAACAAGTTCTCTACTTTAATTCGCTTCGATTTATCTTTGATTAATTTTGGTTAGATTTTGTATGTCACAAATACCTTTTTTTTCAAATAAAAGATTCGTATTCTAGTTTACTGAGAGGTAGTGAATGTAAGGAGATCACTCGAGGATAAAAGGATTGTGAATTTACTTTTGAACTATGTTGGGAAAAACCCTTATGATTTATCTTAACAAATTATTTTTAGTGATTTTACATCCTAAATTTATTACTCATAATGTATAGTGATGGTATTTTGGTATTAGAAGTCCTAGGATGTTATTGATATAACAGATATATGAAAGGCATACTAAATTTAAGAGAAAAGTCATGATTTTCCAGCATGCATCGACTAGAAGTTAATACAACTTCGACTAGAAGTCGACATAACTTCAATTGGAATTTGACGCTACTTTGAATAGTAGTCAGAGCAACTGAAATTGATAAGTCAATGACATTCAAAGAATTATATCGACGCATACTTCGACATGATATTAATGGAACGTCGACTACAGATATATTCTTACAGGCAGTCAAAATTCGATATATGTTGCTTCAATTAGAACTCGACGTTACGTCGACTAAATTTCTTAACAAAATTTATTTTGAGGTTTTTAATCATGATTATTTTAAGAAGGGGTTTGAATAATAGAATCTTAGATATGTTAGAAGATGTCGATCCATACATATATATGATGAGATGCAACAGAGAAACAACAATTAGGAGTTATTATTGAATCCACACATCACTCATCAACTTCAGACGATCAAGAAATTCATATCAGATCGTGATAAATTGATTTTTGCAGAAAAAAGCTTGGAAGTTCATCATTAACAATTGAACTTCTTAAGTCAATCAATCAATTGTTTTGATAGTTGATGAATCTGCAAAAGAAAATTAGTTCTTCTTCTCAATAGGAAACTGCATAAGATTCAGAGAAGATTCATGAATAATCTAGAAGTTGGGCATATATTTTTTGTGATTTTGATATTCAGAGATTCATCAAAAGTTTAGATATCATCACTACTAGTTCTCAAAAATATGCTGAGAGGACACTGCGAGAAGATTAATTATATCATAAATCTTCTTTTATTTTCTATTTACACTTTGTGAAAAGTGTTTTGAAAATCCCTATTTAAAGGATTCAGTGAGAGGTTCTGAGATTCTCCTTGAGAAAAGACTCGGAGTGTAATTGGTTCTAGATCTCCTTATCAAAAAATCTGGTGTTGGTTCTAAGAGTCTCCTCATCAAAAGACTCAGATATTGTGATATTAAATTCCTACAATGGAGGTACAAGAGTGGTTGTACCCAGTTTGAGGGGAACCACTATAATCTTTTGTCTTCTATATTTCTGTATTTGTTTTAATTATTGTGTAGTGAATTTATTTACTTGCATCTAAATCTGGTTGATTGTTAATATATATGCAAATTCTGTGAATTAAATTAAGTATTTAGAATAAAATTTTATTCTCTATTCACCCCCTAGAGAAAACTATGAGGAATTTAGCAAATGCTCTCCCATTTCAATTGGTATCAGAGGGAGGTTGATCATTATTCGGTTATTTTTGAGGAGATTAATAAATAAAAGGTTAATACCTTGATTAAAAGATCATTTCAGATGCTTTAGTATATTTACATTTTTATTTTCAAAAATGTCTTCAAATACATTTAAAGGATTTACATCTACCATGCCACCAGTTTGTAATCTTGAAAATTTTACACTCTAGAAAACCAGAATTAGATTATACATGAACTCTATTGATGAGGGTATATTTGAATCAATTTTGATAAGACCAACAATGTCATACAGGAAGGATGCAAAGGGAAATACAACTGCAGAAACTGTACCAAGTAGTGAATGGACAGACATGGAGAAGAGGATAAAAGATTGTGTTGCAAAAGCTATGAACATTAGTTTCTACTATATCTGAAGATATATTTCAAAAGGATATTGATTGTGTGTTAGCATAAAATATATCAGAGTCACTTTCAAGAATAGTTGATGGAAGTGTAGAGGAGAAAGATGACATAAGATCACTTCTAATCTATCATTACTAGAATTTTCAAAAGAAAATTGTTGAACCTATAGCAAAAATGTATGACAGATTCAGTATGATAATAAATGAGCTGAAGGGATTGAATAAAGACAAATCTCTCGTTGAAATAAATGATAAATTACTCATGTACTTCCCAAGTACATAGGATTCTAGAATTTAGGCAATCAAAGAAGTAATGTGTCATAAAGAAAATACAATAGATGCTTTGCTAGGAAAGTTGAAGTCATATAAAATCCTACTAAAGAAATAGTTAAAACGGAAGCTAAGGAGAATAGCTTAACTTCTAGAGAAAAATCAATTGCTCTTAAAGTTACTGAGGATGAGCCATCTGTTCCAGAGAATAATATGTTTAATCTTCTGGCAAGAAAATTTAAAAAATCATTACAATCAAAAGTCTCTAGTAAAAGAGATAGATATCAAGGTAAACTAAGGTTTGATAAGATTTCTAACAACAAGATAATCTGTTTCACATGTAAAAAATATAAACATATATCAACAGAATGTCTAGATCAGCAAAAGGAAAAAATCAAGTAATAAGTATCAAAAGAAGTACCTGAAAAAAATAAGAGAAAGGGAAATGATTTTACTGCTAAAACCTGGAGAGACATAAGTTCTAAATCCCAATTTTCATCAAAAGAGGAAACTACTATGGAAGAAGCATGTCTCATGGCTCTAGAGACAGAATAAGATCATGATACAAATGAGGTACCCGAGTGTTTTTATGATATTGATTTTACTTCAAATGATTTTAAAGTATGTTTTAAAGAATTTTGTATATGTCATATAGAATTGGAAAAGGAAATAAAATTATTAAGGCAGAAATTGAAATTATATGAAGACTGTGTTGATGATAATGAAAAATAGAACATGATAAGATTTTAAAATTTGAGATACAAAACCTGAAGGAAAGGCTAAGTTAACTAAAGAAATCTCTCTACTGAAAGAGAATTATCAAAGGCAAAAGTCTTTGAAGATTCCTTGAATGAAAGGAGTTATCAACTTAAGAATATTACTGAAAATCTTAAGAAAATGTTTGATATTTTGGGATTAGGAGCAAACCCTCACAGGGGAGTAGCAATAAATAATAAACCTGCTTGAAAAAATATTATGTCATTTGTTAAAGAAAAGAAAGTACTATTCAAAATAATTCATTATGGATATCTAGAAAGAACAACAAGCTTTAATATTGATAAGAGTAAGTTCAATGGAAAAAATGTTGTACATAGATAACCAATGTTAAACAAGAATAAAAAATCAGTAGTTTCAATTAGTCAAGAACATGCGCCGACTTCATATCGATGCAACTCTTATGAAATGTCGACTTTAAATTGACAAATTCCAAATGTTGTGTCAACTTCAACTCGACGCAAATCCTTGGAAAGCAATTTTTCTTATCAAAATAACTTTGTAAAGGATTTTTGTCAAGATTGAATTATTAAAGGTCATAAAACTAGAAACTGTTGGTTTAATATACCAACACTTTTATCCTAAGGGGTATTATTAAAGGTCATCATATACTTTCATTACACCTTATAATGGAAAAAAAAAGTGATGAGTCCAAGGTAACCTGGATCCCAACTATTATTTAAACTCAAGTGCGGGGAAAAGGTCATCCTACCACAAATCAGCAATAGTATTTGGATAACGAATGCTCTAGGCACATGTAATAATAATGATAATAATAATAATAAATACTAACCATCCCTCTTAAAAACTGAGAACGAGCCAGCCCCCATTCTATTTTCCATCTCGAACAAGTCGTGGCGCCATCTCCGCAAAAGCCGCACCTTGCCGCTCCCAATCTCGCCTCTAACTGACCCAATCCCCCTCCCCATGGCCAGAAACCTCCTCTTCTAGGGTCGGCGCCTCTTTCTCTTGCTTCTACTACCCCGTCTTGCTTTCTTAGCCCTCCTAGGAGCCGGCAACCGCCTCCTTAAGGGTCAGTAGTCTTTCCTTCTCCTGGAGCCGACCGCAGTAATTCTTCCTACTTCCCCTCCAAGTGAAGGCTGCCTTCCATCCCTCTCCCACTACGTTTTGGACAGTGGTTTGCAAGGGGGTCTCCTATGGTTTTGCTCGAACACTGATCTCCTCGGATTTTTGAGTCTGATTTCGATCTCTTGGTGTAAGTAATCCCTCTTTCTCCCTCTATTCAGAATTTATTTTATGTGTTTGTTAATGTTCGCTCTCCAACAATATTATTGGTGTCGATCAACTTGTGTTTGTCTTTCAATTGACTAACTCTTGCCGTATTTGTGTTGTTCCGGCGTCGTTTGTCGCTCTTTTTACCAATTCGTGAAGAAGCCCTCTCTGATTTATGGTTTCTGACACCCAAGCGTCGTCGAGTCCCCGATCCTTCGTGGTAACTCCTCTCCCCTTGCTCTCGCGGGAGGTAGTTCTCTAAACAACCTTACATGTGCATCTTTGTAATTATTATAATGTTTGTGCAAGCGCAGAAAAATCCGTGTCATTTTGGTTGCGTGATCTTAAGCAGGTCGATCTAAGAATCCTAAGTTTTTTCTAGCACCGTCTAGCCGTCGCCATCAGTTCAGCTTCACCTGAAGGCAAGTAGAGAAATCTTTCTCGCTTGCAACGTGAAATATAATTATAATTACTCTTATATTATGAAATTTATACTCTTATATATCGAGGTCGTGTGTTTATGAACTGTCTAGATGTGTTAGTAATCTCCAAGACATGAAACCCCAATTCACTATTTGTCATGGGCTGACACTGAAAGGAGGTGTCGATTTGATGTGACCCTTTGAATCGAGCACCCACCAGACTAGTAACGAAAATCAACAAATGGCAATTGCAAGCACCACACTGATAAGCCTTGCAATTAAACTTATATTAGAATCATGTACATCAAAATGAAAACTTTTCATTGTTTACCACTTATGACATTGCATGATTGAAAACAAGGCAAACTCCATAGTAGGCTAGAGTAAAGTTTATGCAACAGTTACTTGCTGTTTTCTTCCTTTGTTTTCACTGCTTAACTATCATAATATTAACTTGCTTACTATTTGATTTTCATGTTCTGAGATATTTTCCATCTGTTTGGATTTTGCCTTAGGGTTCATTACAACGTCGTCTGCTCCTTGAGCTGCTCTTCGTCCAGCTGTCGCTTGCTCGGAGGTTTACTCTTTTCATTCTCTTCATCAGGTCGGTTATCATATACTAGTTATCAGTCATTTTCTTTTGTATCGTGGACAACTGCTTGGATTTTTATTGATGTACCATATCATTTTATTTATGACATGTTTACTACTGCGGTTTATTACATTTACATTTTTCTTCAGTACTGTGTGTGATAGTGATTTTATTATTAAAATGCATGTGCATCAACCCTTCTTTGAAGCTTCCTCATATGTATATATATATATATAAGAACAACTAAATTTTTCCAAAATAACCACTTTAAATCTAATATCATATTTCCAGCTCCTGCCTAACAAACATGGAAGTTACGTTTGTTCATGCCTGCGACATCACGACCCACCCATAGCACACAAATAAATGTTATCTGATGGGTCATGATAGTTGGTATCAGAGCGAGGTTTTCTCCTAAAGATAAAGTATTTTGAAATTATCAAATATTTTGACCTTATTATATAAATATATGTACATACATCATTACTTCACTCATTTGTCATTATCTGTTGTTCGCGGCTGAAACACGTACACACTCACTCATAAACATGTATAGTATGCACGCAAATGTTAAGGGGTCATAAACAAACTTAACATTTCTGTGCAAATGAATTTCCACTAATATTTACATCGCTTGTGAATAGTAAATTGTATGAGCGGTTTAATATTTTCAAGTGCGTTGGCATTAGATTCATAATATGCATGACGTGTTAAGTGATATGGCCGCTTAACATAACATGTGTATCCGTTCATGAACATTGTTAGGAATGCATTATAAACATAATTGCATTGCATGTATAATATAACTCATTGCACAAGTGTTAAGCTAAGAACAACAGATGATAATTGTACACACATGAAATTATAAATTATTTTTGTTAAAATTCAACAAACCGCAGACGCCCCCTTGGATACCCTGCTGAAAACTCAACAAACCGAAGGAGAAAACGCCCACTTATAATGTTGAAAGTTTTCCCGGATCGTGGAGTTAACAGTGGTTATCTCAACAAAGCAGTAACAACCAGCAACACATGCAGCACAAGCTTCTTTATTGATCAAGAGCAAACTTCTTTACAAGGCGAGACATACATGGCGAGACATGCTTCACCAAAACCCAACACCGGGAGAGCAGAGACAGTTACAAAGACAAGAACAAAAAACAAGCCGCGCGGACTCAAACAATCAAGTCGCCGACCTACTGCTGTGGAGTCCGCTCAGTCCGCCAGGTCGCCAGACCGCAACCCAAGCCGCGCAGACTCACCCTTACTCCAATGCTTAGCTCTTCACCGCCGGTCTGCACGCCGCCAGACCGCACAAGCTGCGTCACCGAATGGAACAGTCCGCCAGAAACAGGCGACTTCCTGAACTCCGAACCAAGTCGCCAAAGAGAAGACCGCCTGGCCGCTATCCGCGACCTGCTGTTTACCGCCTGTTGCTTAACCGCAGAGTCCGCACTGTCTCTGACCGCAATCAGAGCCAAGTCCTGGCTTTCCAGCGCTATCCGCACAACCTGCACAGCACAACCGGGTCAACTCTCTATCCGCGCGGACACAAAGTCCAGGCCACAGCAACTTACGCGAGCTCAGATACTGTTCACTTACTTCGGTCTAGGTTCCGATCTTGGTTCTGATGTGACATGGGTCCTATTTATAGGCACGACGATGAGTATGGTCACCGCCCTTCCTGATAGGATCACCGCCACAACCCGCAGCAAGAACTTATGTGTCCGCCAGCCCGCGGACACACATGCCAGTTCGCCGCCCTGTGCAGATAGCCAGTCCGCCCCAGCTTCTCCAAGGCCGGACTCCAATATCCAGTCCGCCTTGCCGCCAGAGACCAAGCCAGGACCACCACAGCCGGACTCCACAAAAGCCGTGTCCGCCATTCTGCGGACAAGGCATCATCCCGCAAAACCCGAGCCCGCAACCGCGCCATCAAGGCACCTGCCGGACTCAGCGGATACCCGGCTTCCGTCCGCATATCCCAAGTCCATTGCCTAATCACCAAGGCATTGCCGGACTCAGCAGACACGCCGATCCAGTCCGCAAATCAGCAGACTCCAGTCCGCAACACCAGAGTCAACCTCATCACAAGGCTAAACCGGACTCAGCGGACAACAGCTCCAGTCCGCACGCTCCTGCACAAGCAAGCCTCCAGTCCGCATATCCCCAAGCTAGCAAACAAGGCAACAGCACTTCCACCAAGCTTGGCGGACTGAGAAGCAGCCCGCGCTCCACTGCGCGATCTCCCCGGACTGAGCCTCCTGGACTTGGTTCCAAGTCCAGCCCACTGGCCGCAAGGGCCAGTCCGCACTTACAGGCGGACACTAGATCTAGCCCGCCATACCGGGCGACCTCCAGTTCCTGTCCGCGCTGACCGGCGGTCTCCACGGCTTCCACTTGCCGCTTCACTAGAGCAAGACCAAGGCATCTGCCAAACCGGTCTGCCGAGCTCCAGTTCTTCAGTCCGCTTCAAGCCGGACTCCGCGGATAACATTCCTATCCACCCGGTTACTTCCTGGGAGTAGACCGCCTGCTGAGCATACACTGGCCTGTCAGACCGCCGCTGCTGTCCGCGCAGTCCGCGCGAACAGACCGCCCAGGCCGTCACAGAGCAAACCGCCTGCAACATCCCTGCCGACCTAGCAGTCCGCCAACCCAGTCCGCGTAGTCCGCGCGGATAGGTTTCCCAAGCCTTCCATTCACCCACTTTCACTTCACAGAATTCAACACTCCCCCTTGAAGTGAGAAGTGGTGAATAACTCCAGCAGCTCCCGTAACCTTGCACCTGGTCCTTCCGATAGCATCTACGAAGAGATGTCCAAGACATAGTCCTCGCCCCGCATATCATGGACCATGAGGGAGCCCTCCAGCATCTCCCAAAAGGAGCCATGCTTCCCTCTGCCTTCTTCAGCTTCAACCTCCACTCATGCATCACAGGAGTATCACCAACTTCCTTGAACCCAGAAGCCCAAGCCTCGTTGCCTCTGAGAGAAGTCACCTCATCAGACTTGGTGTCAACCACCTCCTTGATTCTAGTGGGGTCATCACAGCCAGAAGTCCCTTGCTCGACCTGAGGGCTAACAAGGAAACACGGGACCAAGTCTGCCGTGTTCCCTTCGCTATATCGAGCTGGTGGCTTACTGATCCTCTTCGATCTCCGAAGAACCTGATCATGGCTAACCACCTCCGCTGCTTTTGAACCAGCTCCGTTCCCGGGCAAACCTGGAACAATGCTCCCTTTGTTCCCTGAACAAGACGCCTCCTTACTAGAACCAAGAGCACCTGGAGCAATGCTCCCCCTGCTACCTGAACCAGAAGACTCCCCTCTTGAACATGAACAGCCTGGAACATCGCTCCTCTTGCTTCCTGAACAGGAAGCCTCCGCCTTTGAGCCAGAAGGTCCTGGAGCATCGCTCCCCCTTCTTCCCAACTCTGACGCCTTTGCCCCGGAGCTAGAACAACCTGGAGCACCTGGTGACTCAGGCAACTCCACTTCCTTAGCAGCAGCCTCCTTCAGCCCACCATCTAACCTGCTTATCTCTAGCTCCACATAAGAGCTACCCCAATACGGCGTCAACTCATCGAAAACAATGTCTCTCGACACTATGAGTTTCTTCGTCGCAGGATCCATACACCTCCATCTTCTTCTCTGCTCATCATACCCTACAAAGACTAGCTTTGTTTTGAGAGCACCCGGAGAGTGTATATAGCAGGTAGATCCAAACACCCGAAGGTGCTTCACTGAGGGCTTCACTCCGAACATTAGCTCATAAGGAGTCTTTACTATGATCGGACTAAGAGGCATCCGGTTGATGACATGAGTAGCACAGGCTATTCCTTCCGCCCAAAGAGCCTTCGGAACGCCTTTACTCCGAAGCCAACACTTGCAGGTCTCCGTTAACCAACGGATCATCCGAGCTGCAACACTACCCTGTTGTGAAGTATGTCCACAAGAAAGCTCCATCCGGATCCCTTGCTTCCTGCAAAAGCGTGAGAACTCGGTTGAGGCAAACTCACCACCGAAACTTGTCCTCAACACCTTGATCCTCCGGCCAAGCTGGCCTTCGACAAGCTTCTTGAACTCCACAAACAAGCGTACCATGCTGGACTTCGTCTTCATAAAGTATACCCAAGTATACCCAGAATAGTCATCAACCAATATCAGCATGAACCTGCTGCCTCCAAGACTGGCCGTGACAGTCGGTCCCACCAGAGCACAATGGACAACCGCCAATGGTGCATTACTCCTGGATTGTGCTTTGTCGACCATGAAGCGATAGGCTCCACTTTCCTGACATCCCGCACACCCCCGACCATCGCCATAGGATGACAATCTAGGCAAGCCTCTTACGAGTCTTCTTTCCGCCATTGCTTTCAGCTTGTCCATCCCTACATGCCCCAGTCTTTCATGCCAGATAGCAGCACTATCCTTGACATCCAGCCGATCAGAACCAGAACTAGTTGAAGTCCCAACTACGTTCTTCTCCTTCCTCCCTACCTGAGCAACGTTCGCCGAGAGCAAGGTAACCTTGCACTCCTTCCGAAGATGACCTTGCTGCTTGCATTTATAGCACCGTGGTCCTTCCTTCCTCTTCCTATCACGCCTAGGAGAAACACTCCTTTCTTCCTGATATGAAGTAGAGGGACCATCATCAGCAGCAACCTCCTTCACCTTCTTCCTGAACAACCCATCAAGGGAAGTCCAGACCTCCGCAGCTGACCGACATCCACTGATGTGGTCCAAGAGCTCCGATGAGATCACCTGCCTGAGAATAGACTCCGCTTTCGCATTTGCCTCCTTCCAAGCTCTCATCGCCTCAGCATTGCCAGCAGTATCCTCTTGTCTTCCTGCTCCGCATACAACCTCCCAAAGGTCCTCGCCAAGAAGAAAGCTCTCCATACAGGACTTCCACCGTTCACAGTTCGCCTCTGTAAGAAGATCAATACCAAGACAACTTGCATCCTCCACTGCCATGGTTCTACCACTGGTTTCCTCGACAGACGAGCAACTACTTCCATTGAGCACTGCTTGACCACTCCAACAACCTGGCTCTGATACCATGTTAAAATTCAACAAACCGCAGACGCCCCCTTGGATACCCTGCTGAAAACTCAACAAACCGAAGGAGAAAACGCCCACTTATAATGTTGAAAGTTTTCCCGGATCGTGGAGTTAACAGTGGTTATCTCAACAAAGCAGTAACAACCAGCAACACATGCAGCACAAGCTTCTTTATTGATCAAGAGCAAACTTCTTTACAAGGCGAGACATACATGGCGAGACATGCTTCACCAAAACCCAACACCGGGAGAGCAGAGACAGTTACAAAGACAAGAACAAAAAACAAGCCGCGCGGACTCAAACAATCAAGTCGCCGACCTACTGCTGTGGAGTCCGCTCAGTCCGCCAGGTCGCCAGACCGCAACCCAAGCCGCGCAGACTCACCCTTACTCCAATGCTTAGCTCTTCACCGCCGGTCTGCACGCCGCCAGACCGCACAAGCTGCGTCACCGAATGGAACAGTCCGCCAGAAACAGGCGACTTCCTGAACTCCGAACCAAGTCGCCAAAGAGAAGACCGCCTGGCCGCTATCCGCGACCTGCTGTTTACCGCCTGTTGCTTAACCGCAGAGTCCGCACTGTCCCTGACCGCAATCAGAGCCAAGTCCTGGCTTTCCAGCGCTATCCGCACAACCTGCACAGCACAACCGGGTCAACTCTCTATCCGCGCGGACACAAAGTCCAGGCCGCAGCAACTTACGCGAGCTCAGATACTGTTCACTTACTTCGGTCTAGGTTCCGATCTTGGTTCTGATGTGACATGGGTCCTATTTATAGGCACGACGATGAGTATGGTCACCGCCCTTCCTGATAGGATCACCGCCACAACCCGCAGCAAGAACTTATGTGTCCGCCAGCCCGCGGACACACATGCCAGTTCGCCGCCCTGTGCAGATAGCCAGTCCGCCCCAGCTTCTCCAAGGCCGGACTCCAATATCCAGTCCGCCTTGCCGCCAGAGACCAAGCCAGGACCACCACAGCCGGACTCCACAAAAGCCGTGTCCGCCATTCTGCGGACAAGGCATCAGCCCGCAAAACCCGAGCCCGCAACCGCGCCATCAAGGCACCTGCCGGACTCAGCGGATACCCGGCTTCCGTCCGCATATCCCAAGTCCATTGCCTAATCACCAAGGCATTGCCGGACTCAGCGGACACGCCGATCCAGTCCGCAAATCAGCAGAATCCAGTCCGCAACACCCGAGTCAACCTCATCACAAGGCTAAACCGGACTCAGCGGACAATAGCTCCAGTCCGCACGCTCCTGCACAAGCAAGCCTCCAGTCCGCATATCCCCAAGCTAGCAAACAAGGCAACAGCACTTCCACCAAGCTTGGCGGACTGAGAAGCAGCCCGCGCTCCACTGCGCGATCTCCCCGGACTGAGCCTCCTGGACTTGGTTCCAAGTCCAGCCCACTGGCCGCAAGGGCCAGTCCGCACTTACAGGCGGACACTGGATCTAGCCCGCCATACCGGGCGACCTCCAGTTCCTGTCCGCGCTGACCTGCGGTCTCCACGGCTTCCACTTGCCGCTTCACTAGAGCAAGACCAAGGCATCTGCCAAACCGGTCTGCCGAGCTCCAGTTCTTCAGTCCGCTTCAAGCCGGACTCCGCGGATAACATTCCTATCCGCCCGGTTACTTCCTGGGAGTAGACCGCCTGCTGAGCATACACTGGCCTGTCAGACCGCCGCTGCTGTCCGCGCAGTCCGCGCGAACAGACCGCCCAGGCCGTCACAGAGCAAACCGCCTGCAACATCCCTGCCGACCTAGCAGTCCGCCAACCCAGTCCGCGTAGTCCGCGCGGATAGGTTTCCCAAGCCTTCCATTCACCCACTTTCACTTCACAGAATTCAACAATTTTGGCATTGCATCATTATTGCAATAGTATGTGCATTACCTAGAGTTGTCCAATGAAAATGTCGTAACTATTATATGATTTAAATATTCGACGGTACTAACATATTATAACCGTTTGTTTCTCGATTTTTTATGATTAGCTTGACCATTTTCTTACTCGGTTCTCTTATGTCTCCATCTAGATGGCTCCTAAGCGATCGCAGCGCAAGAAGGCTACCCCTTTTGTCGGGGAAGCTTTGGGAGACGCCACTGCCCAGCTGCTGAGGAAGATTCTCGAACGTCTCACTCATCTGGAAGAGGATCGCCAAATACTGATCTAGCCCTTAGTTCTAGCAGTGCGGGGACAGCTGGAGCAGCTTTCGCCATTGCTCTTGCACCCGGTTTTGGAACCGGCTCGCCTGCTAGTACCTTGGTGCACCCGCTCGTGGAAAATTCGACTCCCCCTCCTGTGATGATGGCAGACACTGGTATTTAAAAGGCAAAAGCTTCCAACCTACAGCGGTAGTCGTGACTATTTTGTCATCTATGAATGACTCTCTCAGATGGAAAAGCATTTCAAGTATGCTGGGGTTCCTAAAGCTCAGAAGGTTCCCCTTGCGGCCTATCACCTGACCAAGGACGCATACAATTGGTGGCTTCAGCACCGCAGTCTTCCAAGCTCTGCCACGTTGACCTAGGGGCAATTCAAGGATGCCCTTATGGAGAAGTTCCTCTCTTCGGTGGAGTGGGACAAGCTAGCTGAGAGGTTTTTGTCCCTTCAGCAGCCCGACAGGACAGTGACAGAGGATGAGAAGGAGTTCTCTCGCATATCCCTCCTGGCCGCAGAGTTCGTGTCAAATGAGTCCAAGAAGATCAGTTGTTTCGTGAAGGGACTTCGACGCGATTTTTTCCAGATGGTGGTGGCTCATGGTGCCACCACCTATGTTGAGACTATGGGTACTACATTGTAAGTGGAAGTTATTGAGCTTGATCATTCTGCCAAAAAAGTTCAACATGGGTCAAGTAACGCTACAACCTTTGACCACAAGCACAAGGGTGCTCCACCTCAAGAGCAAGGCCCCGGGTCTAGAGAGTAGTGTGCCTTCTGCCACATGGTGGGCCATGTCGCCCAGGTCTGTTGTTCCCTCCTAAAGAAGCATAAGATGAACGTCCCTGCACAACATCCCCAGATGACGCTCGCCTTTGCCTCCACCATCTATGCGTACTGCAATAAGCTAGGTCACATGCTGAAGGACTACCGCCACAAGCAGAAATCATGTTATAGATGATGGACAAGTTGGACATCTTATACTAGAATGCCCCATGAAGGAAAGCCCGATTCCAACTCAGCCTCGGCAAGTTGTTCCTGGAGCTCAAGATAAGGGTAAAGCGGCAATGAATGTCATCTCTCATGGCGAGGCGCTCGCGTCTAGCGACATTATCTCTAGTATGTATGCGTTGCTCTTAATTTTCTACATTTGTTAATCTATCTGCCTTAGTAATGAGTAATCTTGTCATGCATCTATGATTTCCATTTTTAGGGAGATTTAGGGTCAAGAATAAGTGGATGCAGATTCTATTTGATTCTGGCGCATCGTACTCCTTCACTGTCGTCATATTATGGACCTTTATTGTTCGCCTACTTCGCCACTTGAGGTCCCATATGAGATCTCTGTGCCCGATCATGTGCACCTTTCTAATAGGGGTATTCACAATTGTCCAATCCTGCTTGGCAAATTGCAAGTCTTCAACGACCTCATTGTTCTGGAAATTTCAGAGTTCGCTGTAATTTTGGGCATGAGTTGGTTGGTCACATACAGAGCAAAGTTGGACTGTGTTGCAAAGCGGGTGAATCTCAACATCGATGACAAGGACTGTAGCGTTCATGTTCAGACCCACAGCCACCTAAAGGTAATTTCTGTTGTGCGTGCCACTCGGCTGCTAGGTCAGGGTTGTTCTTCTTGTTTAATTTATGCGTCACTCTCGGATGTTGCCTCCCCTCAACTTGAGTCCATCCCAGTCACTGCTGAGTTTTCTGATGTGTCCCCGCTGAATTGCCTGGGATGCCTCCTAATTGAGGTGTATAGTTATCTATTGACGTAGAGCTCGTAACTCTCGGATGTTGCCTCCCCTCAACTCGAGTCCTGAAGGTAATTTCTATTGCGCATTCCACTTGGCTGCTAGGTCAGGGTTGTTCTGCTTGTTTTGTTTATGCGTCACTCTCGGATGTTGCCTCCCCTCAACTCGAGTCCATCTCGGTTGCTGCTGAGTTTTCTGATAAGTTCCCCGTCGAATTGCATGGGATGCCTCTTAATTTAGACGTAGAGTTCTCTATTGACGTAGAGCCCGTAATGCGCCCCATTTCTAAATCTCCATACCGTATGGCACCGCAAGAACTGGAGGAGCTTAGGTCATAATTGGATGAATTGCTTGAGCGTGGGTACATTCGTCCCAGCTCTTCTCCTTGGGGTGCCCCCACCCTCTTCATTAAAAAGAAGGATGGATCCATGAGGCTGTGCATAGACTATCGGGATCTAAATAAGGTAACTGTAAAGAATAAGTATCCCCTCCCGCTCGTGGATGACCTATTTGATTAGCTTAAAGGCAGTACTGTATTTTCCAAGATAGATCTCAGATCTGGTTGTCATTAGTTGAAGATTAAGGAATCTGACATTCCCAGGACGGCCTTTCAGACTCGGTATGGACATTTTGAATTCTTAGTTAAGCTTTTTGGGTTGACTAACGTCGCTTTTGCTTTCATGGATATGATGAATCATGTCTTCCGTGAGTATCTAGATAAGTTCATCATCATTTTCATTGATGATATTTTGCTCTTTTCCAAGACTCATGAGGAGCATGTTGCCCATCTTAGACTCACTCTCTGCACCCTTCGTCAGCATCAACTCTATGCCAAGCTAGCGAAATGTGAGTTCTGGTTAGATCATGTTGCTTTCTTGGGCCACGTCATTTCAGGTGATGGACTTTCAATTAATCCTGCCAAGATTTCTGCAGTTATGGACTAGAAACGACCTTCTACCCCTACTGAGATCCGCAGTTTCCATGGTTTGGCTAGCTATTACCTGTATTTTGTCAAGGATTTCTCCTTTATTGCTGCTCCTCTAACAAAGCTAACTCAAAAGCATGTCAGGTTCGAGTGGTCAGATCAGTGTGAGCAGGCCTTTTTTGAATTGAAGCAACATTTGTGTACAGTGCCAGTTTTGGCTCTTCCGTCAGAGGAGTTAGACTTTTCAATTTATACTGATGCCTCTGGAGTTGGCTTGGGTTGTATCCTGATGCAAGAGGATCGTGTTATCGCTTATGTTTGAGGCAGTTGAAGACTCATGAACTTAACTACCCCACTCATGATCTGGAGTTCGCTGCGGTGGTGGTTGCCTTGAAGCTTTGGCGTTATTATCTTTATGGCGTGAAATGACACTTCTTCACGACCATCAAAGTTTGAAGTATATTTTTGTTCAGAAGAATCTCAATCTTCATCAAAGGCGTTAGTTAGAATTCATAGTGGATTATGATTTACAGCTCACGTATGTTCCTGGTAAATCCAACTCTGTGATAGATGAATTGAGCCGACATGCTTCTATTACCGCTTGTGCGCCCATGTCATGTATTCTTGCAGCCTTGATTGATGACCTTGATAGGATGGGCATATCCATCGCACCCGAGGGTCATGAAGAGGTTTCGAGTCCGTTATGGGTAGAGCAGGTGAAATATTTGCAGCCATCGGATCCCGCACTTCAGCGCATCTGCAAAAGGGTTGAACTTAGAACTCTCATAGATTTCACCATCTTTGACGATGTTCTACATTTCTGAGGTCGCCTATTGAACTTCCTAAGTTAGCTCACGATCTCACCTCAAGCTATCCCGATCCCCTCCCCCCCCCTGGACGGAAACCTCTCCTCCTCTAGGTTTGACGCCTCTTCCTCTTGCTTCTGCTGCCCCGTCTTGCTCTCACAGTCCTTCTAGGAGCTGACAACTGCCTCCTTAAGGGTCGACAGTCTTTCCTTCTCTTGGAGCCGACCGCATCAGCTCTTTCTCCTTCCGCTCCAAGTGAAGACATCCTTCCATCCCTCTCCCACTACATTTTGGCTGGTAGTTTGCAAGGGGGTCTCCTAGGGTTTTGCTCGGACCCTCCTCTCCTCGGATTTTTGAGTCAGATTTCAATCTCTTGGGGTAAGGAATACCTCTTTCTCCCTCTATTCAGAATTTATTTTATGTGGTTGTTATTGTTCGCTCTCCAATAATATTATTGGTGTCGATCAACTTGTGTTTGTCTTTCAATCGACTACCCCTTGTCCTATTTGTGTTGTTCCGACGCCATTTGTCGCTCTTTTTGGCTGTTCGTGAAGAAGCCCTCTCCGATTTAGAGTTTTCGTCACCCAAGCACCGCTGAGTCCCCGATCCTTCGTGGTAACTCCTCTCCCCTTGCTCTCGAGAGAGGTAATTCTCTAAACAACCTCATATATGCGTCTTTGTAATTTTTATAATGTCTGTGCAAGCGCAGAAAAATCCGTGTCATTTTGGTTACGTGATCTTAAGCATGTCGTTCTAAAACTCCTAAGTTTTTGCTAGCACCATCTAGCTGCTGCCATCCGTTCAGCTTCACCTGAAGGCAAGTAGATAAATCTCTCTCGCTAGCAACATGAAATTTAATTTTAACATTTCTGTGCAAATGAATTTCCACTAATATTTACACCGCTTGTGAATAGTAAATTGTATGAGCGGTTTAATATTTTCAAGTGCGTTGGCATTATATTCATAATATGCATGACGTGTTAAGTGATATGACCGCTTAACATAACATGTGTATCCGTTCATGAACATTGTTAGGAATGCATTCTAGACATAATTGCATTGCATGTATAATATAACTCATTGCACAAGTGTTAAGCTAAGAACAACAGATGATAATTGTACACACATGAAATTACAAATTATTTTGGCATTGCATCATTATTGCAATAGTATGTGCAGTACCTAGAGTTGTCCAATGAAAATATCGTAACTATTATATGATTTAAATATTCGACGGTACTAACATACTAGAACCGTTTGTTTCTCGATTTTCTATGATTAGCTTGACCATTTTCTTACTCGGTTCTCTTATGTCTCCATCCAGATGGCTCCTAAGCGATCGCAGCGTAAGAAGGCTACCCCTTTTGTCGGGGAAGCTTTGGGAGACGTGAAAGATATGGTACCTAAACACCTAGAGGGGGGGTGAATAGGTGACCTAATCCTTTTCTAACTTTGTTGGCAGCCAAACAGTTATATCACAGATTTCTAACTAATTTATCTCAGCAATCAGCAATAATCAAACATACACAGCACATTCACAGCACAGCACACAGTGATTTATAGTGGTTCCCCAGGATATGGGTACATCCACTTTCCCCCCTTCGCCTATCTAGCAGTGTACTAGATTCGGCCAAACTCCTGCACTGTCTCAGAACCCAAATTGGTTCCTACCTCAGGCCCAAAGCCTTACAACTCAGCTTTATCCCAAAGCCTACACTCAGCCAATCAAGGCCTACACTCAGCCAATCCAAGGCCTACACTCAGCCAACAAGGCCTACACTCAGAGATTACAATCTCCTACACTCAGGCTAACAAGCCCTACCCTCAGCCTTTATAGATATAGGCTTACAATCACTCAGATCCAATGGATCCTACAAGTTAAAAAGATATTACAAAATATAACTCTACAACTCAGAATAATAAGAGAGGAGTTGAGAGATTCTTGATGAGTTCTTGGAAGAACTCAGCTGGATTCACCCTGACTTAGCTTTCTTCAAAGCTTCTTGAGTAGAACTGAATAAGGCTGAATCCTCTGTAGTTGTTCCTTGACCTCTGCCACTTAAGAATCAGAATTGAATCTGAATCCTTCTTCTCAGCCTAGTTCCAAAGGCTGATTTCTTGGATGGAGCTCTCTATCTCCAACTTCTTAGATCTGCAGTTGGACTGCAAGATCTTCTTGTGATGATACTCTGTGTACTACTTTTCTGATTACTTGAATAATTTGTACTACTTGTTAATCACTTGATCAACTCTTTCAACAACTTCAACAACAACAGTTTCTGTAAACTGTGGATGTCTATTTATAGGCCTTCTTCATGGTAACCGGCTGGTCCGGTTCATAACTGACTTCTGACATCTTTGACAGTTACTGTAGACCGGCTGGATCGGCAGCTGTCATGTCAACCAGTCAATTCTTGAAAATCTCTAACAGTCAGTAAGTGTCGAGACTTTCTGTCTTTAAGTGTCGACACTTATAGACCAAGTGTCGACACATGCTTTGTAAGTGTCGACACAAGTCTACAAGGTGTCGACACATATCCTTATATGTCTTGACACAGATTCTTCTTCATGTGTCGACACTGAAATTGAGTGTCGACACAAGTACTTGTTCTTCTAGCTTTTGTTGAATTCTTCTATGTGTCGACACATCTCCTTTGTGTCGACACAACTTCTTGTGTTGAATCTGTCTTGTGTCGACACTGCTTCTTGGTGTCGACACATAATCTTCTATGTTGAAACTTGCTGAGTGTCGACACAGCTCCTTGTGTCGACACACCTTCTTGTTGTTGAGACTTCAGCTGAGTGTCGACACATTCCCATAGTGTCGACACTTGTACTTAGAATAATTTGTTTGTTCTTTCTGTTCTTTGCTAAGTGTCGACACAGCTCCATGTGTCGACATTTTCTTCAAGTGTTGAGTCTTTAGCTGTGTGTCGACACATTGTTCTGGGTGTCGACACATACTTCAAATGTTGACTCTTCTGTTGAGTGTCGACACATTGTGTTGAGTGTCGACACTTACTTCAAATGCTGACTCTTCTGCATAGTGTCGACACATTGTGTTGAGTGTCGACACTTGTACTTAGACTCTGCAGACTTTTGCTGAGTGTCGACACAGCTCCAAGTGTCGACACTTTCTGGTGTAGACACAGCTTCACGGGGTGTTGACACAGCTCCTTGTGTCGACACTTTCTGTCTGCACTTTTCTTCACTGAGTGTCGACACAGCTCCAAGTGTCGACACTTTCTGTCTGGTGTCGACTTTGCATCCAGGTGTCGACACAATGACTCCAAGTGTCGACACGGCTTGTCTGGGTGTCGACACAAGCTTTCTTAAGTGTCGACACTTTCCCTCTGAGTGTCGACACATGGACTTAGAAACTTTTTGCTTCAGTCCAGTACTTTCTTAACCTGCACAAGTAACTCAAACATACATCAAATACATTATGATGTATATCATTGAGTTGGGTGAGGCTTCTTCAAATCAGGTACATTTGACTAATGTACCCAACAATCTCCCCCTATTTGGAGAAGTCATAACCCTTAGTCAATGATATACACCATTCATAATTAAGAATTACAAAATGATGTACAGCAGATTGTATAAATAGGGTAAACATAAACATGTAATAAATTCTCACATGTATACACATTCATTATTCCAGAACAAATAAAAAATAGACACTTCTCAGAACAATCATAATATATTTATCATATATTATTTTAACATTGTTCCTTATACATTTTCAATGGTGTACAAAAATGTTTTCCATTCAACAGATTACAACAAGCTTCAAGTTTAATTCCTAATCTATTTCTGATCAGGTTCTTTGATAACTATTCCCTTTCCAGCTTGAACTTGAGCTTTGACAGGGGCTTCAGCAGGTTCAGCAACAGCAGGCTTCTTTCCTTTTAAGTCCTTCTTTTTCAGCTCTTCTGCTTTTATTTTCTGTCTCTCAAAGTAGTGGTATGGCTTGGGGAAGTACTTGCTAGGCTCCACAGTAGTTGGAGGTAGCTTTCCCATCTTAGCCTTCCTTCTGAATTGTACTATAGCCTCCTGCCTAATCTCATGCTTTCTCCATTCTGCCTCAGAGAACCATTTATTCCTTTCATGAGCATTGTCCTTTGCAGCTTTCCAGGCAGTAAGAATTATATTTCTAGAGGTAGGGCTCCATTGTTCAAAATTTGGCTTTTGTTCAGCTTGTTCCCTAAACCTCTTCTTTGACAACCTTGCCTCTTCTTCTTTGTTCATGGCCTCCTGCAGAGCTTCAGAAATAGGTTGAACAACCTTCTCAATATGAACTTTGGCCTTGCCCTCAGTTGGGCTATACATAGTGCTGACATCTGCTTGAACCATATCAAAATCTGGAGGTGGATATATTACTTGAGCTACTTCTGCTTGCTCACCTCCAAGATATACAGTTTGAACTCCTGATTCAGCAACATTGTCATCATCACAAAGTGGAGGATAGCCCAGTGTAGCTCTGATGGAGTTAGATATCCATTTGGCATGGTCAGAGCTAGCTTTGACTAAGACTCTCTCCCCCTTTATGACTTCTCTGGTCATATGATCTCTGACATCATCCTTTTGAAACCTTATCTGACTGTCCAAGTATCTGATGCCCTCTTTAAAGTAAGGTCTGAGCTTCGTAAGCTGTTCAGAGATGGCCTTCTGGGAATCGTTAATGGCAGTCTTGACAGCAGAAATCTCAGCTTGAAAGACCTTATCAAAGTCAGCCTTATCAGCAGCAGTAGATGTTGAAGGTTCAGCAGACTTATTCTTCAATTCAGTGACTATAGCATTATGGGAGGCAGTCAAATTATCATTCATTCTTAACTGATTCTCCAGCACATACCCTTGCTTTAATGTTATATCATCTACCTGAGCCTTGATCTTCTCCTGGTGAGTTGCCAAATAGACTACTGCATTCCCACCCTTGTGGAAGCAGTCAGTCATCTCATTTTTATTAAGGTTCATCTCAAACCTTATAGACTTTATGTCCTGTGCAAGATCAAACTGTAGGGACTTGTGCCCTTCATCCACATAAGCCTCTATTGCCTTCCTTTGCTCATCCAACTTGATCTGCATGGCAATCATCAAAGCACTATAATCAACTGTTGGAGCTTGTTGAACTATAGGCTGTGGGGCAATGGATTGCAAAGCTTTCTTATAACTCTTGCTTCTCCTCTTGAAGACAAAGAGTTTCTTCTTCTTGGCCCTTGCACTCTCCTCATCCTCAGAGGCAGAAGTGCTGGCAATATCAACCCTGTCCTTAGGGCTTTGAGGTTTGTCAGCTGGCACAGCAGTTGCTTTCTCAGTTTCCCGCCTAATAGGCTCTTCCAGAACTTCCATGTTCTCCCCCTCAGCAGCAGCACTCTTATCTTCAGCAGCAGCATCCTTGTCCATATCAAAATCCTCTTGATCTAGATTTAAGAATAAATCCTCCATTGTATATTCAGGTGGAGATGGAGCTGGAGACAGTCTTTGCTCTTCAACCACTGATTCAGGTACCACTTCTTGTTCAGCAGATTTGTCTTCTAAAACAACATCTGGTACTTGACTGTCTAGCTGAGTTTGCTGATGGACATCAGACAAATTAGCATCTTTTATAATATAGTCTAAAGTTTTTAAGTCAGTGAGTACCTCTTGGATAATGACTGTGGCTTGCTCACTGTCCATAGTAGATGGTTCTTCTACTACTGGAAGCTCCCCCTGGCTGTGATCCCTATGGATGGGGCTAGCTTGAGGCAGCTCCCCCTGGATCTCAGCTACATCTTGAGCATCAGGGGTCTTTACTACTGTCTCTTCCTCTTGCTCATCAGGTGTGAACACCACCTGTTCTTCACTCTCAGAACTGCTTGAGGACTCTTGTGCCACAACAGCAGTTTTCCTTTTCTTCCTGGGAGGAGAATCTTTCTTAGTAACTGGCTTCTCTGGAGTGGGCAGTTCCTTTGACAGCACCCTTTCCCACCTAGAAAATATCCTAGAATCCATCTTCCTCATGTGGTTAATCTTGCTTCCAGCAGCATTGCTCATTACCTCTGGTATTGTACCAGCTAGGTAGAGACTTAGTATTCTGCCCAGGTTGGGCTTCTTCAAGCTCTCCTTGATTTTCTCATAGATTACCATTGACCAATCTGTTCTTAGGGTGAAGATAATTCTTGTCATGACATTGAACATTGAGGCTGACACCCTGTCATGCCCTCCAGGCTTACTGAGAATGACCTTTCCCACAATTTCAGACATGAATTTTCCTTGACTGTTCATGCCTTTCCTGTTAAAGACAGAACCTATCTTCAGCTTTGGGTCAAGTCCACACCAGGTAAGAGCTTCCCTGGTCTTGGATGTAGAAACTTCTTCTTCATCTTGAGTCTTAGGTAGCTGGAGTACCTTCCTCAGACTTTTTGGTGAGACCTTGACTTTGGATCCATGCACTCTGGATTTGATTCTATATCCAGAGTCATCAACTGCAGCTCCAGTAAGGAATTCAAGAACTTCCTTCTTCCAAATCTTGGTTGGTTCTGAAACCAAATATTCTAGTCCTGAATCGCTGACTAGGGTTACTACCGATTGGATTTCTTGATCTCCATCATCGAACGCGCCGCGCACAAGTTCATAGCCTTCGTTAACGTTCTCCTCGATCTTGGGAGCCATTAGGGTTTGGAGAATTTGTCTTGAGAAAAGAGAGGTGTCGACACAGGAGTTATGGTCTCGAAACTTTGAAAGCGTGTCGACAACCAAAGACAGAACCCTATTTATACCTTTCTGATTTTGAAGATGAACACGCGGGACAGCGAGCTAAACATGTGTCGACACTGGCAATAAGTGTCGACACAGACTTATAATGTCTCGACACACATGTGTCGACACAAGTTTAGTCAACAGATATTATGTGTCGACACTTGGTTATGTGTCGACACAACATAACTCGACACATCGTCGAGACTTTACTTAAAAAATTCTGAGTAAAACATATGTGTCGACACCATATTGGATGTGTCGACACCTACTTGACATGTGTCGACACTAACATTCTGAAGTGTCGACATCACATTCATAGATGTGTCGACACGTTTTTCCTGAAGTGTCGACACCACTATTCTGTGTCGACATAGACTTGTCTATGTGTCGACACCTTTTTACTTAGCCAAATTTCTATTCTGTAAACTTAGTCTAAGTTTATCATACCTAGTTCAATTTTGAATCTATTGAACTTAGCTTCTTCTAATGGCTTAGTAAACATATCAGCTACTTGTTCATCTGTTTTAACATATTCAAGTGAAATATCTTCTCTTTCTACATGTTCTCTAAGAAAGTGATATTTAATCTCAATATGTTTTGTTCTACTATGTGATACAGGGTTTTTAGCTATTGAAATAGCACTTGTAGAATCACAGTAAAGTGGAGTTCTACTTACCTGAAATCCATAGTCTTCTAGCTGATGTTGAATCCACAGAAGTTGAGCACAACAACTTCCTGCAGCCACATATTCTGACTCAGCTGTGGAGATAGCCACACTAGTCTGCTTTTTGCTGCTCCATGAAATTAGTCTTCCACCTAGGAATTGACAGGTTCCAGTAGTGCTCTTTCTATCCTCTTTGCATCCTGCAAAGTCTGCATCTGAATAACCTGTTAGATCAAAGTCTCCATTCCTAGGGTACCAGAGGCCTAGATAGGGAGTGCCCTTTAGATATCTCAAAATTCTCTTGACAGCAGTCAAGTGAGACTCTTTAGGGCAGGCTTGATACCTTGCACAAACACATGTAGCATACATGATGTCTGGTCTACTAGCAGTCAAGTATAATAGGGAGCCAACTATCCCTCTATACAAGGTTTCATCTACAGGTTTCCCTGCATCATCCTTGCTAAGAGACATACTTGACCCCATAGGAGTCTTCATGGTACTGGATGAATCCATACCATACTTCCTTATGAGTTCTAGGGTGAACTTTGACTGACAAATGGACAAACCACTCTCAGTCTGTTTAACTTGGAGACCCAAGAAAAACTTCAGCTCTCACATACTACTCATTTCAAATTGACTTTGCATAAGCTTTGCAAACTTTCTGCAAAGGCTACTTTCAGTAGACCCAAATATAATGTCATCTACATATATTTGGACAAGTATGACTTTGCCTCTAGATTCCCTAAGGAATAGAGTCTTATCTATTTTCCCCCTTGAAAACTTGTTCTCAATGAGGAAACTAGATAGGGTTTCATACCAAGCTCTAGGAGCTTGTTTTAACCCATATAAAGCTTTCCTAAGTCTATAGACATAATGAGGTTGCGTTGGATCAACAAAACCTGAAGGCTGCTCCACATAGACTTCTTCTTTCAAATTACCATTTAAGAATGTTGACTTGACATCCATCTGGTAAACCTTGAATCCTTGATAGGTTGCATAGGCCAAGAACATCCTTATGGATTCCAGTCTGGCTACTGGAGCAAAGGTTTGATCAAAATCAATACCTTCTTCTTGCCTATATCCTTTTGCAACCAGTCTTGCTTTGTTCTTTATGATGACCCCTTGTTCATCCATCTTATTTCTGTAGATCCACTTAACTCCTATTACATTGTGGTCTTTAGGTTTAGGAACCAGTTCCCAAACCTTGCACCTCTTGAACTGATTAAGCTCTTCTTGCATAGCTTCAGTCCATTGTGGATCGTGTATTGC
The DNA here is from genome assembly GCA_039583875.1 of Platanthera guangdongensis. NCBI lineage: Eukaryota > Viridiplantae > Streptophyta > Magnoliopsida > Asparagales > Orchidaceae > Platanthera > Platanthera guangdongensis. The sequence continues at coordinate 49,522,037 of CM077165.1, forward strand.
TTCTTCAAATCTTTTAGGTTCAACTTGAGACAAAAAGCTGGAATAGATTGCAGCATTCATGTTTCTACTCCTGGTTTGTACTCCTTGTCTTGGATCTCCTATAATCAGCTCTACTGGATGATCTCTAAGATGCATGTGGACTGGAGGCATCCTTACTTCAGGTTGAACCTCTTCAGCATCTGCATCATGCTGTACTCCTTGTCTTTCTTCAGCAACTGGCACATGTAGTTCTCCCCCTGGACAACAGCTACTCTCTTCTCCTTGCTGTCTTGCAGCAGGCACTTCTTCTATAGTCAGCTTGTCCATTGTCTTTGTCAAACCTGTGGGGCTGCATACATTGCTAGACAACTCATTATTAATAAGTTTAGTCTCATCAAAAACTACATGCACTGATTCTTCTACAACTTGTGTAGTCAAGTTGTACATTCTATAAGCCTTACTATTATTGCTGTACCCAACAAAAATTCCCTCTTGGGACTTGGCAGCAAACTTAGTTAGGTAAGACTTCCCATTGTTAAGTATGTAGCATTTACAACCAAAGATCCTGAAGTAGGATAGGTTTGGTTTCCTGCCTTTCACAACTTCATAGGGGGTCTTGTTTAGCCCTTTAGTGATGGTAGCCCTATTTATAACATGGCATGCAGTGTTAACTGCTTCAGCCCAGAAATACTCTGGTAGTGATGTATCACTTAGTAGGGTTCTACCAGCCTCTATCAAGGTCCTATTTTTCCTTTCAGCAATGTCATTTTGCTGAGGTGTTCTAGGTGAAGAGAATTCTTGAAATATCCCAAAGTCTTCACATAGTTTTGTCATGCTTTCAGATTGAAACTCAGTACCATGGTCACTTCTAATCTTGACCACAGTACTATTTAGTTCATTCTGAATTTGCTTGACAAAGCTGTAGAAGACACTAGGTGTTTCAGATTTCTGTCTTAAGAAGAACACCCAGGAAAACCTTGAGTAGTCATCTACAACTACAAGGGTATAGACCTTCCTACCTAAGCTGTGAACTGGCATTGGACCAAAGAGATCCAAATGTAAGAGAAACAAACATCTTACAGCATCTTTGTTTTCTATGCTCTTAAAGGTGGATTTAGTCTGCTTGCCCTTTCGACAAGCTGAGCAAATACCATCTTTGACACACTTAACCTGAGTACCATTCCTCACTAACTCTTTGCTAAAGAGTTTGCTAATTGTCTTGTAGTTAAGATGGGCTAGCCTCTTGTGCCATTTGACACAATGAGAGACTGTCTCATCAGCTACAAGACAAACTGGAGAACCATTGTTCTCAATCATAATGTCTAGGCAATAGACATTTCTCTTCCTATATCCTGTCAAGATGATCTCTTGATCACTTGACCTCTTGATATGACAACCATTTTTAACAAATGAGATGTCATACCCTACATCACTTAACTGACTTATACTTATTAGGTTGTGTTTCAACCCTTTAACATAAGCCACTTGAGTAATGGTAACAAGGTTTGAAGAAATGTTACCAAACCCTTTGATGATTCCTTTCTCAGAACCACCAAAGGTCACTTTAGGACCATTTTTGATTGGAATGTAGTCCTTCAGTAGTCCCCTAGTTCCAGTCATATGTCTGGAGCATCCACTGTCCAAGTACCATGTAGGGGTATGGCCACTTGGACTCACCTGCAAAACAGATTAATGGACCTTAGAACCCAAAGCAATCTTGGGTCCTTGGTACTTGTTAGTCTGTAACTTGACAAAGCTACCTACTGGCTTTCCACCAGGTAGCTTGCTACTTACTTTGGTACTGGAATTGTACCAACAGTCCATTGCAAAATGGCCAATCTTGCCACAACACCAGCATTCAAACTTGTTGTATCTTTGCTTAGGTACAACCTTTGCTGTTTTATCTACAGCAGACCTGTTGAATGTTGGGGCTTTGCCCTTGGACTTAAACTTGGACTGCTCAGTCCCTGCAGGTCTAACAAAGCCCAGTCCAGCCTTGCCTTTATGATGAACAAATTCATCAATTAAAGGTAGCACTGATTTAGGTTTTGAAAACCTAGCAACAAGCTCTCTTTCTTTCTGAAGATTGATCTCTAATCTCTTAATTTGATCATTCTTATAGGTGATAGTTCCCATCTGAATCACAGTAATGTGTTTCAGCCTGGTTACCTCATTCAGTTTTTGATCAAATTGTTTCTCAAAATCTGTTGCAACAGCCTTGAGATCAGCAATCTCCTTTGCCTGACTTTTGGCTAGGGTCTTGCATTTCTTGTAGGCTTGCAACAGCACCTTATATTCATCTATAAGCTGATGAATATCTTGCTCAGACTCAGATACATTCTCATCACTTGATGAAGAAGAATCTAATTCTGAACTAGAACAAGAATCTGAATTTAAACTTGAACTTTGTACCTGACTGGGTCCTGGCTTCTCCAGGATTTTGGCACTGTCTGTCAAAGCCATCAGCCCTTGGCAATGACTGTCTTCTTGTTCATAAATTGACTCCAAGATATGCATGAATTCTTCCTCTTCTTCTTCTGCATACAGCCCTATGTAGGCTTCAGCCTCAGACTCAGTTTCTGAAGAAGATATATCTGATAGAGTCTTCTCCTTCTTAGCAACAAAAGACTTTTCTTTCTTCCCTTTGAAGTAAGTCTTTTTCCTGTCACCAGAAACCTTTCTCTTTTCTGGACAATCTGCAATAACATGGCCCTGTCTATTGCAGCAATAGCATACAATCTTTGAACCAGTTGCCTTACTTGACTTTGTCCTCTTCCTGTCTTTCTTTGAAGACTTTTTCTCCTGATGAAAGGCTTCCTTTCCCTTTGAAGAAGAGGGTCTTGACCTCCACTGTTTCTTCCTCAGGAATTTCTGAAAATGTCTAGTGAAGGCAGCAAAGTCTTCATCACTTTCACTGCTCTCACTCTTTGTGCTGATAGACTCATCAGATTCTGATTCAACTACCTCTGGAGGTGGAGTTGAAGACTTATTCCTGCACTTTCTGGGAACTTCTGTCTTGAAAGCAACAGTTCTTTCTTTGTGCTCAGTCCTTGTTGATTTCTCCTCCTCTTTTCTCACTATTAACTGCATCTCATATGACAATAGCTTGCCAAACAGTGTGGGAGGTGGAATTTCCCCCAACTTAGCCATTTCTCTTATGGCACAGATCTTGGTGTCCCAATCTTTGGTTAGGGACCTTAAGAACTTGTCATTTAGTTCATAGTTAGTGAACTCTCTTCCATAAGACATGAGTTCATTAACTATTCTGTAAAATTTCTTATAGCACTCAGTGATGCTATCACTCTTTCCTTGCCTAAAGCTTTCATATTCCTGATTTAGCAAGGACTTCCTATCTTGCCTAACTTCTTCTGAACCTTCCATATAGACAATGAGAGTATCCCACATCTCTTTTGCTGTCTTACAGTGAATTAAGTTCTGAAAAGTGGCATCATCAATGGCACTCACTATTATGTTCTGTGCCCTCTTGTCCATGGTGGCTAGGACAATTTCATCCTTAGTCATCTCAGAGAAATCCTTTGGAGTCCTCTGATTTGCATCCAATACTGAAATCTTCATTGGCACATAAGGCCCTTCCTTTACTGTGATGTATATTCTAGGGTCAGAGGCTTCCATAAATAGCCTTACCCTCTCTTTCCAGATCCCAAAGATCTCTTTCCTGCATATGGGTAATTTCATGGAACCCAATTCCTTGTGATTCTCATAAGAACCCATGTTTCTTGATGTTCTTGATTTTCTTGAAACTGTGTAATACCTTACTCTGAATCTGCCAAACAGGATTTCCTCAGGCTGTTAGTCCTTATTTTGAGGAACCTCCCTCTGATACCACTTGAAAGATATGGTACCTAAACACCTAGAGGGGGGGGGTGAATAGGTGACCTAATCCTTTTCTAACTTTGTTGACAGTCAAACAGTTATATCACAGATTTCTAACTAGTTTATCTCAGCAATCAGCAATAATCAAACATACACAGCACATTCACAGCACAGCACACAGTGATTTATAGTGGTTCCCCAGGATATGGGTACATCCACTTTCCCCCCTTCGCCTATCTAGCAGTGTACTAGATTCGGCCAAACTCCTGCACTGTCTCAGAACCCAAATTGGTTCCTACCTCAGGCCCAAAGCCTTACAACTCAGCTTTATCCCAAAGCCTACACTCAGCCAATCAAGGCCTACACTCAGCCAATCCAAGGCCTACACTCAGCCAACAAGGCCTACACTCAGAGATTACAATCTCCTACACTCAGGCTAACAAGCCCTACCCTCAGCCTTTATAGATATAGGCTTACAATCACTCAGATCCAATGGATCCTACAAGTTAAAAAGATATTACAAAATATAACTCTATAACTCAGAATAATAAGAGAGGAGTTGAGAGATTCTTGATGAGTTCTTGGAAGAACTCAGCTGGATTCACCCTGACTTAGCTTTCTTCAAAGCTTCTTGAGTAGAACTGAATAAGGCTGAATCCTCTACAGTTGTTCCTTGACCTCTGCCACTTAAGAATCAGAATTGAATCTGAATCCTTCTTCTCAGCCTAGTTCCAAAGGCTGATTTCTTGGATGGAGCTCTCTCTCTCCAACTTCTTAGATCTGCAGTTGGACTGCAAGATCTTCTTGTGATGATACTCTATGTACTACTTTTCTGATTACTTGAATAATTTGTACTACTTGTTAATCACTTGATCAACTCTTTCAACAACTTCAACAACAACAGTTTCTGTAAACTGTGGATGCCTATTTATAGGCCTTCTTCATGGTAACCGGCTGGTCCGGTTCATAACTGACTTCTGACATCTCTGACAGTTGTTGTAGACCGGCTGGATCGGCAGCTGTCATGTCAACCAGTCACTTCTTGAAAATCTCTAACAGTCAGTAAGTGTCGAGACTTTTTGTCTTTAAGTGTCGACACTTATAGACCAAGTGTCGACACATGCTTTGTAAGTGTCGACACAAGTCTACAAGGTGTCGACACATATCCTTATATGTCTTGACACAGATTCTTCTTCATGTGTCGACACTGAAATTGAGTGTCGACACAAGTACTTGTTCTTCTAGCTTTTGTTGAATTCTTCTATGTGTCGACACATCTCCTTTGTGTCGACACAACTTCTTGTGTTGAATCTGTCTTGTGTCGACACTGCTTCTTGGTGTCGACACATAATCTTCTATGTTGAAACTTGCTGAGTGTCGACACAGCTCCTTGTGTCGACACACCTTCTTGTTGTTGAGACTTCAGCTGAGTGTCGACACATTCCCATAGTGTCGACACTTGTACTTAGAATAATTTGTTTGTTCTTTCTGTTCTTTGCTAAGTGTCGACACAGCTCCATGTGTCGACATTTTCTTCAAGTGTTGAGTCTTTAGCTGTGTGTCGACATATTGTTCTGGGTGTCGATACATACTTCAAATGTTGACTCTTCTGTTGAGTGTCCACACATTGTGTTGAGTGTCGACACTTACTTCAAATGCTGACTCTTCTGCATAGTGTCGACACATTGTGTTGAGTGTCGACACTTGTACTTAGACTCTGCAGACTTTTGCTGAGTGTCGACACAGCTCCAAGTGTCGACACTTTCTGGTGTAGACACAGCTTCACGGGGTGTCGACACAGCTCCTTGTGTCGACACTTTCTGTCTGCACTTTTCTTCACTGAGTGTCGACACAGCTCCAAGTGTCGACACTTTCTGTCTGGTGTCGACTTTGCATCTAGGTGTCGACACAATGACTCCAAGTGTCGACACGGCTTGTCTGGGTGTCGACACAAGCTTTCTTAAGTGTCGACACTTTCCCTTTGAGTGTCGACACATGTACTTAGAAACTTTTTGCATCAGTCTAGTACTTTCTTAACCTGCACAAGTAACTCAAACATACATCAAATACATTATGATGTATATCATTGAGTTGGGTGAGGCTTCTTCAAATCAGGTACATTTGACTAATGTACCCAACAAGACGCCACTGCCCAGCTGCTGAGGAAGATTCTCGAACGTTTCACTCGTCTGGAAGAGGATCGCCAAATCCTGATCTAGCCCTTAGTTCTAGCAGTGCGGGGACAGCTGGAGCAGCTTTCGCCATTGCTCTTGCACCTGGTTTTGGAACCGGCTCGCCTGCTAGTACCTTGGTGCACCCGCTCGTGGAAAATTCGACACCCCCTCTTGTGATGATGGCAGACACTCTGGTATTTAAAAGGCAAAAGCTTCCACCCTACAACGACAGTCGTGACTATTTTGTCATCTATGAATGACTCTCTCAGATGGAAAAGCATTTCAAGTATGCTGGGGTTCCTAAAGCTCAGAAGGTTCCCCTTGCGGCCTATCAACTGACCAAGGACGCGTACAATTGGTGGCTTCAGTACCGCAGTCTTCCAAGCTCTGCCACATTGACCTAGGGGCAATTCAAGGATGCCCTTATGGAGAAGTTCCTCTCTTCGGTGGAGTGGGACAAGCTAGCTGAGAGGTTTTTGTCCCTTCAGCAGCCCGACAGGACAGTGACAGAGGACGAGAAAGAGTTCTCTCGCATATCCCTCCTGGCCGCAGAGTTCGTGTCAGATGAGTCCAAGAAGATCAGTTGTTTCGTGAAGGGACTTCGACACGATTTTTTCCAGATGGTGGTGGCTCATGGTTCCACCACCTATGTTGAGACTATGGGTACTACATTGTAAGTGGAAGTTATTGAGCTTGATCATTCTGCCAAAAAAGTTCAACATGGGTCAAGTAACGCTACAACCTCTGACCACAAGCACAAGGGTGCTCCACCTCAAGAGCAAGGCCCCGGGTCTAGAGAGTAGTGTGCCTTCTGCCACATGGTGGGCCATGTCGCCCAGGTCTGTTGTTCCCTCCTGAAGAAGCATAAGATGAACGTCCCTGCACAACATCCCCAGATGACGCTCGCCTTTGCCTCCACCATCTATGCGTACTGCAATAAGCTAGGTCACATGCTGAAGGACTGCCGCCACAAGCAGAAAGCATGTTATAGATGTGGACAAGTTGGACATCTTATACTAGAATGCCCCATGAAGGAAAGCCCGATTCCAACTCAGCCTCTACAAGTTGTTCCTGGAGCTCAAGATAAGGGTAAAGCGGCAATGAACGTCATCTCTCATGGCGAGGCGCTCGCGTCTAGCGACATTATATCTAGTATGTATGCGTTGCTCTTAATTTTCTGCATTTGTTAATCTATCTGCCTTAGTAATGAGTAATCTTGTCATGCATCTATGATTTCCATTTTTAGGGAGATTTAGGATCAAGAATAAGTGGATGCAGATTCTATTTGATTCTGCCGCATCGCACTCCTTCACCATCGTCATATTATGGACCTTTATTGTTCGCCTACTTCGCCACTTGAGGTCCCATATGAGATCTTTGTGCCCGGTCATGTGCACCTTTCTAATAGGGGTATTCACAATTGTCCAATCCTGCTTGCAAATTGCAAGTCTTCAACGACCTCATAGTTCTGGAAATTTCAGAGTTTGCTATAATTTTGGGCATGAGTTGGTTGGTCAGATACAGAGCAAAGTTGGACTGTGTTGCAAAGCGGGTGAATCTCAGCATCGATGACAAGGACTGTAGCGTTCATGTTCAGACCCACAGCCACCTAAAGGTAATTTTTGTTGTGCGTGCCACTCGGCTGCTAGGTCAGGGTTGTTCCTCTTGTTTAATTTATGTGTCACTCTCGGATGTTGCCTCCCCTCAACTTGAGTCCATCCCAGTCACTGCTGAGTTTTCTGATGTGTCCCCGCTGAATTGCCTGGGATGCCTCCTAATTGAGGCGTATAGTTCTCTATTGACGTAGAGCTCGTAACTCTCGGATGTTGCCTCCCCTCAACTCGAGTCCTGAAGGTAATTTCTATTGTGCGTGCCACTTGGCTGCTAAGTTAGGGTTGTTCTGCTTGTTTTGTTTAAGCGTCACTCTCGGATGTTGCCTCCCCTCAACTCGAGTCCATCTCGGTTGCTGCTGAGTTTTCTGACAAGTTCCCCGTCGAATTGCATGGGATGCCTCCTAATTTAAACGTAGAGTTCTCTATTGACGTAGAGCCCATAATGCGCCCCATTTCTAAAGCTCCATACTGTATGGCACTGCAAGAACTGGAGGAGCTTAGGTCACAATTGGATGAATTGCTTGAGCGTGGGTACATTCGTCCCAGCTCTTCTCCTTGGGGTGCCCCCATCCTCTTTGTTAAAAAGAAGGATGGATCCATGAGGCTGTGCATAGACTATCAGGATCTAAATAAGGTAACTGTAAAGAATAAGTATCCCCTCCCGCTCGTGGATGACCTATTTGATTAGCTTAAAGGCAGTACCGTATTTTCCAAGATAGATCTCAGATCTGGTTGCCATTAGTTGAAGATCAAGGAATCTGACATTCCCAGGACGACCTTTCAGACTCGGTATGGACATTTTGAATTCTTAGTTATGTCTTTTGGGTTGACTAATGTCGCTTTTGCTTTCATGGATATGATGAATCATGTCTTCCGTGAGTATCTAGATAAGTTCATCATCATTTTCATTGATGATATTTTGCTCTTTTCCAAGACTCATGAGGAGCATGCTGCCCATCTTAGACTCACTCTCTCCACCCTTTGTCAGCATCAACTCTATGCCAAGCTGGCGAAATGTGAGTTCTGGTTAGATCATGTTGCTTTCTTGGGCCACGTCATTTCAGGTGATGGACTTTCCATTAATCCTGCCAAGATTTTCGCAGTTATGGACTAGAAGCAACCTTCTACCCCTACTGAGATCCGCAGTTTCCATGGTTTGGCTAGCTATTACCTGCATTTTGTCAAGGATTTATCCTTTATTACTGCTCCTCTGACAAAGCTAACTCAAAAGCATGTCAGGTTCGAGTGGTCAGATTAGTGTGAGCATGCCTTTTTTGAATTGAAGTAACGTTTGTGTACAGTGCCAGTTTTGAATCTTCCGTCAGAGGAGTTAGACTTTTCAGTTTATACTGATGCTTCTGGAGTTGGCTTGGGTTGTGTCCTGATGCAAGAGGATCGTGTTATCGCTTATGTTTGAGGCAGTTGAAGACTCATGAACTTAACTACCCCACTCATGATCTGGAGTTTGCTGCGGTGGTGTTTGCCTTGAAGCTTTGACGTTATTATCTCTATGGCGTGAAATGACACTTCTTCACCGACCATCAGAGTTTGAAGTATATTTTCGTTCAGAAGAATATCAATCTTCATCAGAGGCGTTAGTTAGAATTCATAGTGGATTATGATTTACAACTCACGTATGTTCCTGGTAAATCCAACTCTGTGATAGATGCATTGAGCCGACATGCTTCTATTGCCGCTTGTGCGCCCATGTCAGGTATTCTTGCAGCCTTGATTGATGACCTTGATCGGATGGGCATATCCATCGCACCCGAGGGTCATGAAGATGTTTCAAGTCCGTTATGGGTAGAGCAGGTGAAATATTTGCAGCCATCGGATCCCGCACTTCAGCGCATCTGCAAAAGGGTTGAACTTAGAACTCTCCTAGATTTCACCATCTTTGACGATGTTCTACATTTCTGAGGTCGCCTATTGAACTTCCTAAGTTAGCTCACGATCTCGCCTCTAGCTATCCCGATCCCTCCCCCTCCCCCCCGTGGATGGAAACCTCCTCCTCTAGGTTCGACGCCTCTTCCTCTTGCTTCTGCTGCCCCGTCTTGCTCTCACAGTCCTTCTAGGAGCTGACAACTGCCTCCTTAAGGGCCGACATTCTTTCCTTCTCTTGGAGCCGACCGCACCAGCTCTTTCTCCTTCCCCTCCAAGTGAAGACATCCTTCCATCCCTCTCCCACTACATTTTGGCCGGTAGTTTGCAAGGGGGTCTCCTAGGGTTTTGCTCGGACCCTCCTCTCCTCGGATTTTTGAGTCGGATTTCGATCTCTTGGGGTAAGGAATACCTCTTTCTCCCTCTATTCAGAATTTATTTTATGTGGTTGTTATTGTTCGCTCTCCAATAATATTATTGGTGTCGATCAACTTGTGTTTATCTTTCAATCGACTACCCCTTGTCCTATTTGTGCTGTTCTGACGCCATTTGTCGCTCTTTTTGACTATTCGTGAAGAAGCACTCTCTGATTTAGAGTTTCTGTCACCCAAGCGTCGCTGAGTCCCCGATCCTTCGTGGTAACTCCTCTCCCCTTGCTCTCGAGAGAGGTAATTCTCTAAACAACCTCATATGCGCGTCTTTGTAATTTTTATAATGTCTGTGCAAGCGCAGAAAAATTCGTGTCATTTTGGTTATGTGATCTTAAGCAGGTTGTTCTAAAACTCCTAAGTTTTTGCTAGCACCGTCTAGCCGCTGCCATCCGTTCAGCTTCACCTGAAGGCAAATAGATAAATCTCTCTCGCTTGCAACATGAAATTTAATTTTAATTACTCTTATATTATGAAATGTATACTCTTATAGATCGAGGTCATGTGTTTTTGACATGTCTAGATGTATTAGGAATATCTAAGACATGAATCCCCAATTCACTATTTGTCATAGGCAGTCACTGAAAGGAGGTGTCGATTTGATGTGATGGTTTGAATCAAGCTCCCGCTAGACTGGTAACGAAAACTAATTTATGGTTTGAGCTCTGTTACCTGCTTTCGCTGCCCGCTTCTTTGATGCATGCTGCTTCGATACTTACTGTTTTGATACATTCTATTTTGAGCTTCGTCAACCCCATACTTAGGTAAACTCTAACCTAGAATCTAATTATTCCATTTTTTTTATTTTTTTTATTTTAGTCTCTTATATAAATTTATTTAAAATGAAATAATGTCGTATTCCGGTGAAGTTGAATGAGATAATATTTGATTAACGCACATGGTTATGAAGAGGGAATTTTGTCAGACACATTGAATGAAGATGATGATGATTTTGATTTCTCATTTACAGATGATTTGAGAGAAAGTGAATTTGAGTTGGATGATGTTACACATGTCAAGAATATCAATGATGAAATTCAATTGCCGGGTGAAGGAAACTTTTTTAAAAAATGGGAGTGTTAATGCAAGAGGATTACCAACTATAGAACAAGATAGTCAATCATTGTCCAAATATGAGAAATGAAAACATTCACAAATACATGTTTCTAATGAGACGCTAATGATTCTGATTTCGAGTTTGATGTGGGTATGTGTTTTAATATCGCAATAGATTTTAGGGATGCAATTAGACTGTATGCTTTTAAGCATGAAAGACCACTAAAATTTACCAAAAAATGCAACGATTAAATTCAAATTACATATGATTGTGGATAGATTTTGATTGCTTCAAACATATCAAAGATTGAAAGGACTTTTTAAATGAAGACAATAGAAGGGAAACATACATGTCATAGGTTACAAACGCCTTACACTATAATTCTAAGTTTTTAGCGAATATGTATGAACACATCAGGAGCAACCCAGAATAACCTGCAAAATCAATGCAAGAGGTGATGCATGTGGAGAACAAGACATCTTTGAGTATTTAGAAGATGTATAAAGTGAAAAAAATATGCTTCCAAAGTAATTAGTGGCATCCAATTAGAGCAATATGCTAAGCTTTGGGACTATTGTGAAGATGTTTACTGGACCAATCCGAAAACCACCATTAAGTTAAAATGGAAGCATGATGTAGTGTCTCAAACTTGTATTTTCAAGATACTTTACATATGCTACGGTGCATTGAAGAAGTGATTCATGGCTGCCTGCAGATCAATTATAGGTTTGGATGATACTCAGATTAAAATAGCTGCATGTGGGGTACTATTATTTGTAGCCGGGATTGATGATAATAATAACATGTTTTTTGTTGCTTATGCTTATGTTTTGAAGAAAACATCAAAACTTGAGAATGATTTATTGCACTAATTATGAAAGATTTATGTATGAAGAATAGTCAGATGTGGACAATCATGTCAGAAAAGCAAAAAGGATTGATAAAGGTGTTTGAAAAGTTATTGCATATTGCCGAACACAAATGGTGTAAGACATATGCATAACAACTTCAAACAAAAGTTTAGAGGCTTACAGTTAAAAGAGTTGTTATGAAGAACTGCATCTGTTACAAGTGCTGTTGATTTTAATGTTGAAATGGAGAAAGTGAAAGCATGTGATATGAGGTCTTATGATTGGGCACGAGAAAGACACGGAATACATTGTACAAAATCTCATTTTAATGTTTGACCTAAGTGCGATATGCTCTTAAATAATTTTTGTGAATGCTTTAACAATATAATTTTAAAAGTTTGAGATAAACATATAATCACAATGTTGGAGGCAATAAGGATAATTCTAATGAAAAAACACTTGCTTAAATTTATTGGATAGGTGTGTTATCCTATATAATTTTTTTTTTGGAAAATAACAAAAAAAAATGAACATTATATATTAGTATGGAATGACCAAATTAAGGCTTCATTTGGTTCGGCGGTGGCGGGTCGATCCGGCGGGTGGAAACGGAGTGTTCGAAACGGAGATGGGAGGTGACTGCTCCAAACGGAGCTTTTTGGGGCATTTCTCAAAGCGGGCGGGTGGAAACAGAGCAAACGTCATCGGAGGTTCATTTGTTTAGCCTCCTTTCGGCGGCGTTTGCCCAAAACGGAGCAGTGAAACGCCTAAACAAATAGAGCCTAAGGCTCTATTTCTTTGGCCCTTTAGCTGCTCCGTTTTGGACAAAAGTCGGAAGAAGGTAAACAAATGAATTCCAACCGCGTTTCAACCGTTTCCAACTGCCGCTTCAGCCGAGAAATCAGCGGTTCACCGAAGCTGCTCCTGCCGAAACCCTGCCTGGTATCGGGATAGTCTTCCGATCCCCCCAGGGAAATCGCGAGCGGCTTCCGATTTCCCAGGCGACGGCGAAAATCCCCTTCGCTCCTGATCCCCGCTTCGCTTTCCTTCTCGGCGTTCTCCGACGGTGGTATCGTGCGCAGATCTCGCGTGCGCCGATCTCGCGTGCGCCGATCTTCTCTTCTCTCCGACGGTGGTATTGTGCGTGAGGTATCCTCCTTTTTCTTCATTGATGTGATTTCCTTCAGAACGGGACATCAATTTTGCTGAAACGTGACATATCTTCTGATTTTTGCTTCTTCCTCTTCAGTTCCGTGGCATTTCTTCTGATTTTTGCTGAATCAAGAACACTTCTGTGAGGTATCCTCATTACTCCCCATAATGTTGCTTTTTTCGGATCTTTTATCAGTGTTCAATGAATGCATTTAATGTGTGCAGATCTTCGCTTCTCCGCGTGTTTCTGTACTATCGTTTGTGGTGTCTATGATCAGAAAGAGCACAACCTTTTTATCCCAATTTTGTTCATAGCCGATGATCATATAATACACCTTGTTTTTGTTACCATTTTAGATTGGATGCCCACATGATAGGCAATAATCTGTTAGATCATAGACCGAGATGGCTGGTTGAAAAAAATGTTTTTTTTCATGAAGTACACAATATTTCTTGTTTGGTTGTTATATTATAAAAAAAATAAATATTTTCCAAATTTTTTAGTGGTCATAAAATTTTGTAGTAGTACATACTTTTTTTAATTTTGTTTGTTTGTTCTGGCCGGAAAAGTGTATTAATTTGCTCCTCATTATCCGTTTTTGGTTGCAGCTGAAAAATTTTTAAGCTGTCATTGATTTGTCTTCCACTGTGGAAGATTTTGAAAATTGATTTTTTGCAACGTGTTTTTATTTGATCACCAGTATATATTTTATTTAAGCTTTATGTCCTATGCTCTCAGATCTTTCATAAAATATGGGTCTGGTGAAGGAATCTGTTGACATGGAGGAGGGAGCATTAGAAGTTGGCATTGGTATGAGTGCCAGAGTTTTTAGTTATATTCTACATTTACAAATAAATTTTTATCACCATCTTTTTGGGATCCTCTTTATGAGATGTTTCTCTTACTCTACTATGTGTATAAATTCTCGTATTTTGTTAATTTTCTTCTGCTTGTTGTATGAAAGCACCATTCTTAATTGGACCATTTATATTTGCATGTTTTTTACTTTTGAATGTAATGATTTGAGATGTAAAAAATGGCTTGTTATTTATTGTAAATGGATTTTATTGGGATCATTTTTATGGAAAAAGAAGATGAATTGAAAGGGTAGGGTTACTTCACTTTCGTAGATATCTTTTTTCTTACTTTAAGTGGATGTTTGGTTCAATGATATTTAGCTGCGAATATTGTTAATATAAATGTTATGAGATGTTAATTTTTTAAAGATGTTAGAATCCAATGCACCATGGTAAGAATACTCTTGGAGTCCCGTGTAAAATGATTTTGTGTACTTTTGATATTTTCCTACAAATCTAATTGAATAAGGACCCACTGTGAATGGGAACCGAGAGCAAGGCCTAGGAGTGTGAACCGAGAGCAGGATTGATACGGAGGAAACAACACAACTTAGGAGATTGTGTTGATCGAGTTGTTAATCCATGAAGACAAGGTCTACGAGTGACACAAACTATGTTATTAAAGACGCACTAAGGTGCAACGGGGCCTTGGAGCCTAGGTGCAGACATGCACCTGATAGATGCAAGACGTAAAAAAAACAATTTCTAGTTTCTTAAATGCAAAAAAGCATAACATAAAATTATTGTCTTAGTTGCACCCTAGCATTAATGCCAACAATAAACAATACAATACAAATGAAGAATATAAATTATTAATGGTAAAAAATATTAAAAATACAAAAACGTTATTACTAATGGGCTCAAAAGTAGCTAATTATCATTAGAAAAAACTAGCTCTTCATCATCATCTCCACTGTCATTATAATTTTCTTTTTCATTGTATTCAACTTCCTCTTCCCCTTCATCATCATCTCTAAAGACTACTGAAGTAAGAATCTTTTTTTCTTCAAAGTGCTCCCCTTTTCGTCTGTCTTTGTAGCGATCACATTCTTTTCTATAGAGAACAGTGCGTGATAGATATCCTCTTCAACTCCAATGACCCTAGAGACTTGCCCATTTAAATTATAAGATTATTGACAAGCTTTTTAGTGAAAAGCTAGTTAGGAATGATCCCAAAATGAAATACACCAAGAAAAGCATGTGCTCAGCATGCCAAAAGGGCAAGCAGATCAAGGCTTCCTTCAATGCCCTTAGGACCAAAGACTCTGTGAGGTGTTTATACCTCTTGCATATAGACTTGTTTGGTCCTATGCCAGTTCATAGTATAGGTAGGAAAGTCTAGACCCTTGTGATAGTTGATAACTATTCTAGGTTTGCTTGTGTATTCTTTCTTAAGAAAAAGAATGAGACCCTTGATATCTTTATGAAGTTTCTCAAGCAAATTCAGAATGAGTTTGATAGTACCGTGCTCAAAATCAGAAGTGACCATGAGACTGAATTCCAGTCTGATAGCATGACAAAGTTCTGTGAAGAGCAAAAGATTCATCAAGAATTTTCTTCTCCAAGAACACCCCAGCAAAATGGGATTGTTGAGAGCAAAAATAGAACTCTCATAGATGCTGGAAGGAGCTTGTTAAGTGACACATCTCTCCCAGAATATTTCTGGGCTGAGACAGTAAATACTGCATGTCATGTACTTAACAGAGCCTTTATCACCAAGAGTCACAAAAAGACTCCCTATGAGATCTTGAAGGGCAGAAAACCAAACCTGAACTATCTCAGGATCTTTAGTAGCAAGTGCTATGTGCTTTATAATGGTAAGTCCTATGTGACTAAGTTTGCTGCCAAGTCCTTTGATGAGATTTTTGTTGGGTACAACAATCATAGTAAAGCCTATAAGATCTACAACATGAAAAGTCAAGTTGTAGAAGAGTCTGTACATGTAGTTTTTGATGAGTCTATCATGATTAACAGTGAGCTTCCAAGCTTCTCTTCTAGTATTGCAGACACAGAGCTGATGATGGACAAGCTAACCATCAAGGAAGCTACTCCAGTAATTCAAGATAAAGTGGATATTCCAGAAGGAGTGTAAGACACACTTGAAGTGGATGAAGATCAGCAAGACGCTGCTACTGAAGCTGATGCTGAAAGAAGACTGCCTCCAACTGTCAGACATCTAAGAGATCATTCAAGACACCAGATTATTAGTGATGTAAACCAAAGAGTGGTGACAAGAAGCAAAAGCCTTAATACAGCTTTGTATTCTGGCTTCCTGTCACAGGTTGAGCGCAAGAGATTTGAAGAGGCCAACATAGATCAGTTCTGAATTGTAGCAATGCAGGAGGAATTGAACCAATTTAAGAGGTGTAAGGTCTGAAAGCTGGTTCCCAGACCACAATGACATAATGTCATTGCAGTCAAGTGGATCTACATGAATAAACTTGATGAAAATGACATTATAATCAATAACAAAGCTAGGCTAGTAGCTAAGGGGTACATACAAGAAGAAGGTGTTGACTTTGATCAAACATTTACCCCTGTAGCATGATTGGAAGCCATCAAACTCTTCCTTACATATGCTGCATTCAAAGGATTTAAATTCTACCAGATGGATGTGGAGTCAACATTCTTGAATGGTGACTTAAATGAAGAAGTTTATGTTGAGCAGTCTCTAGGTTTTGTTGTTTCTAAATCACCTGATTCTGTTTATAGACTTAGGAAAACTCTATATGTGCTGAAGAAAGCCCCTAGATCATGGTATAAGACATTGTCTGACTTTCTTATTGAGAACAAATTCTCAAGGGGGAAGATATATAAGGCCCTATTCATAAGAGAATCTAAGGGCAAGATCATCCTAGTGCAGATTTATGTAGATGACATAATATTTGGATTTACTAATGACATCTTTGCAGGAAGTTTGCCAAACTTATGTAAGAGAAGTTTGAGATGAGCAGTATGAGTGAACTTAAGTTTTCTTGGGCCTCCAAGTAAGATAGACTGAAGTCGTGGTTCTCCCTCCTACAGTTCCACATTGTATCGTCGTCAAAACACATCCAACTCCAAAATCTTCATTGCCTTGGTCAGTCCACTACTTGGTGAGTTTTGTTGTATTGGACGATTATTTTCCAGCATTTATTTATTTAATTGGAAATCATATTTGCTTGTTATATGAACGGTTAGCATTTAGATTATTATTGTGATTCACACGGTCTATTCGCCGCGCGTTCTCGCTTTGGCCCTCCACGCAGAGGAAAACCTAACCCGCTTGCTATAACGAATTATTTTTGCTTTTGTCACAAGCATGCTCGTGTGATTAAATTATTTAATTCTTAATCAGAATTATCTGTCGGACTTTGTATTGCATGTAAGGTTAGGGCGACTTAAAATCTGCTACCTATAGATTCGTCCTACGTCAATTGGTATCAGTGCCAGGTTTCGAGCACTCTCTCGTTACGCAGTTTTAGAGTCTATAGGTTTCTTCATGTCTATTTTTCACCAATATTTCTCTCCTCAATTTGGAGGTTTCGAGTCCACTTACACCCGCTTTGATGTAGCCCCGTCAGGGAGATCCTCACATTATTACTACAACTATTCTCGATCGCAGCACACCACTTTTATAGATCGTGTTGACCCACCGATACTACCCCACTATGTTAGAGACGATCAATATGATGATTGTTGTCGTTATATATCCTTGCATGCGAGCGGATCGAGTTGTTTCTTCGACACAAATCGATTACCTTAGGTATGATTATTATGAGGATCGTTATTTTGAGAAAGATTTCGAAAGTCAGTTTCACACCATTGCACCTTCTTTTGACGGCTCATCGAGTCCCGAGTTATTCAGTTATTGGCTCATAGATATGGAGTATTATCTCGATCATTTGTAGTTATTCAGTGAGCGTCGCATCAAGTTTGCGAAAGTTAAGTTTTTAGTTCAGGCGGGAGCGTATTGGACTAGCATTGAGAGGACCCGTGAGCGAGATCATCTTCATCGCATCACGAGTTGGGTGGATATGAAACGTATATTGTGTTAGAGGTATCTGCCTTCGTCGTATCAGAGTCGCTTCCTCGACCAATTATTTTCCCTTCAACAAGGATTCATGTCTGTCGCTGAGTTCAAAGATCATTTTGATGAGTTTGTTGTGAGAAGTGATATCCTAGAGGAGCCAACCATGACCACTTCCCGATTTTGGTCTGGACTTCGATCTGACATACATACTGAGGTGGTTTATCATAGCTCAAAGTTCCTCGAGCAGGCTTATCAGCTCGCCCTTCATTATGAACAGTCTTTGAGATCCGCAAAAGCTGGTTGATTGGATTCACCTTGACCTCCACAATACGAGTCCCATCGAGCTAATAACCATTTCCTGCCCCGTCTGGCAAGAGGGCGACCATCTTGCAGATGGAAGTTGAGGCCGATCCGACACTACGAGTGCTCATTGACCGCATACTGGTGGATGGTTCTTCGTGCCCTCAATATACCCTCGTCGTGTGTCGGTTACTCCACCGGGTCGTATGGTCCTCTCGGCCTCATCTGCCAGCATTTCGCGATTCCTCGCAGAATATCATGCCACACCATCCGTCGGACATACAGGAGTGTTCCGCAATACTGCCGCAGTGCGACCACACTCTATTGGAAGGGTATGGTGCGCCATGTGGAAGACTGTCTTCTCCTTTTTAATTTTCCAACGCTCCAAGTACGAAGCTACATTTTCGGGGGGCCTCTTGTAGCTCTTACCCATTCCCGAGCTAATCTGGGAGGACTTGGCCATGGATTTCAGCATACGCCTTCCACGCTCCTCCGGGTATGTCTGCATATTTGTTTTGGTGGACAACATCTCCAAGTACAAACATTTTCTTCCTTTGAGGCACCCTTTCACGATGCCGGTGGTGGCTAAAATCTTCCTGGTCGGGGTGGTGCTTCTCCATGGGTTTCCTTGATTGATTGTTAGCAATCATGATCCGATCTTCATGAGCACCTTTTGGCAAGAGTTGTTCAAACTGCAAAGGGACACTACAAATAAGTTTGACATACCATTAATAAATGGATGGCCAGTCAGAGGGTTTGAATCACTGTTTGTTGACATTTCTATGCTGCTTTACTTCGGGCTGGCTGCGTGATTGGAGCATGTGGTTGGGATGAGCCGTGTTCTCTTACAACACCTCCTTCCACCACTTTGCCGACATGACTCTATTTCAGGCCATCTGTGGCTAGACGCCGACCACTGTTCTCCAGCATCTTACCGGAGAGTGCCACGTGGGGGCGGTATCGTGGTACGAGTGCTACTCATGGAACCAGATGAAAGTCTGAATTTTGAAGATCCTACCTCCACCCCGCTCATTGGAAGATGCTCCATCAAGCCAACAAATGTTGCAGCTGCGTTCACTTTTAGGTGGGCGATTCGGTTTTTATCAACCTACAACCATATCGGCAGTCCTCGACGGCCGATCACATCCATCCCAATTTTTCCGCCCTCTTTTGCGTTCCCTTTGAGGTGATCACTCGCATTGGCGAGGTGGCCTACCGCCTCCGCCTTTCGACCCACATTCGAGTCTACCTAGTCTTTTACGTTTCTTAGTTCAAAAGGGTGGTGTGCGACCAAGACCTTGCCCCCAAATGTCGGCTCGGATCACTTCATTCTCTACTTGCCCCAAACCATCCTGGACCGCAAGATGGATGCAACGACCGTTTAGGACCAGGTGCTAGTGGCATGACAACAACGACCCCCTCCGACATGACTTGTTGTCACCGCAACGACTTCCGTCGTCAATTTCCTGAGTTTTGGGTCTTGAAGGAGCCAACATGACTTGGTGGGACTATTCGTGGAGGAAACGAACCAGAGCATGAGCCCCTACTTGAGGATGTTATGTTTCAAGTATTTTATTGTATCATGTCATATTTATATGTTTCCATTATGTTTGATATATATATATATATATATATATATATACCCACTCTCTTGTGTTTGCTTTTTATCTTGGGCTTGATTATAGGAATTGAAGGAGCCTAGGGCAGTCTAAGTGTATTTCTCTTGGGCTCTGTTTGGAACAATTCTAGCGGATGAAGAAGTTGCTGATGAAGTAGAACTCTTAGGGTCTGTTTGGGACATCTCTGGCGGCTGGAGAAGCTCTTTCCCAGCCGCCAGAGTTGTTATTGGGCCTGTTTAGGACAACTCTTTAATGAAATCGCTGTTCGAAGAGCCGCTCCCAGAGCTCTTTTCCGGAAGCCCCTCCCCACCTGCGTTCAGCGCTCTAAAAAATCTATTACCCCCCTGCGGTTTTCTTCCCGATCTTGTGTCCCTTCCTTCTCCCCGATCCCGCCGCTCTTTCTTCCCGATCGAAGAACACATGCGACATTGCCGGCCGCTCTTTCTCCTTCTCCCGAACACAGGCGACAACAAAGATCGAGGAAAAGGAGCCCTAACATCGGTCGTCTTCCCCGCTGCTTCTAGATACCGAGTTCCATGCGAGAATCCATCCCAAACGCCTCCCGTCACAGAGCATCCAGGGTTGTTTCGCGTTGGGGCTGTGGCACATCGACGACGACCGAGGTCCATCTGCTCTCCGCCGAGCGTCGGACCACGCCGATTCGAGACTTGGAGCTTTTTCGATACCTCCAGAAATTTTTTACAGAGCTCGATCATCTCTTCCAGACGGCCATCGAATCTTCGCAATCGCTGCAATTCCTTCGATCTTCAGATCTACGACCTCCAAAATTCTCAGATCTGCCTTGCCCTACCGATTCCAGAGCCTGAGCTGTTCTTCAATTGGTATGTCTCGAGAATTTAGATGATTTCCTTCCAGATCTCTTCCATCGTGTCAGTTTCTAACCCTAAATTCTTCTTTCAGATTAAGCCCCTTGCATAGTCCAGTTCCGACCCCTTCCACTCGTCTTCCCTGTGGTGTATTTTCATCTTTGCAATGTGCTAAAAATGCTCTTCATGTGTTTGTGTATGCGATTGTAAGTGTGTTTGTAACTTTTTATGTGTATGTATTTGGATGTGTGTGTATTTATTTTCATTTGTATGGATCTGTACACATGTATATGTGTGTGTAAATATTTGTGTGCATGGATGTGCATTTGTGTGCTTGTATTTAATTTCATGTGTATGTGTTTGCTTATGTGATTGGTGTGTCTGTAACTATTTGTGTGTATGTATATGAATTTGTGTGCGTGTGTATTTATTGTATGAACTCGTGTATATGTGTGTAAATATTTGTGTATGGATGTGTATTTGTATGTATGTGTTTGTGTATGTGATTGGTGTGTGCATGTGTTTTTATAACTATTTGTGTGTATATATTGTGTATGTATGTGTGTGTGTGTGTGTTTGATTGTGTATGTGTGTGTGTGTTTGTCTGTGTGTGTGTGTCTGTGTTTTTTTATTGTGTTTTTGATTGTGAATGTGTGTGTATGTGTGTGTGTATTTGTGTATATGTGTGTGTGTGTGTGTGTATGTGTGTATATGTGTGTGCATGTGTGTGTATGTGTACATGTAAGTGTGTTTTTTGATTGTGTATCTGTGTATGTGTGTGTGTGTTTTTGATTCTGTATGTGTGTGTTTGTGTGTGGTGTATGTTATTTTTAATAATTGTTATTATAATTAGTAATTGTTAGGCTAGGAATTTGATTAGTAATTGTTATTTTAATTACGGTTTAGGGTATAGCATAATGATAAAACCAAAGGAAGGAGGAATCATAGCGAGTTGGGAGTCAGGTGAAGTGATATTATTTTGTGATCTCTGCATAAAAGAGATTGATTTGGGGAATCGTCCCACCACCAACTTTAGCAAAGAAGGGTGGAAAAATTTGATTGTGGGGTTTAAAGAACGAACCGGGAAAAGCTACGATCGATTGCAAATGAAAAATAAATGAGATCATTTGAAGAAGGATTGGAAGTTATGGAAGGAGCTGAAACATGACGAGACTGGTTTGGTTTGGGATCCAGAGAAGAGAACTATTGCTGCATCAGAAGAATGGTGGGCAGAAAAGATTAAGGTCAGAACAAATTCATGTTTGATTTCATAAAATTAGTTTTTATTTTTGACAGATTTTAATATTGATTTATTTATTTCAACAGGTTGTTCCAGCGGCGAAAAAATTTCGATACGGAGGTATTGCACCTGAGTTGGAGGAGAAACTGAACACTATGTTCAGTCAGGTTGTCGCAACTGGAGAAGACTCATGGGCTCCTTCAATTGAGAGTTTGCCACTAGATGTGGGGAGGATCAAGTTGGAAGATGATGATGTAGCAGATAACATGGAAAACAATCAAGGTGATCCTGAAGATATAGGAGGTGCTTCAACACCTCCTGGGAATGCGTCTTCCTCGGCAAGTAAAAGAAGAAAGATCGGGAAGAACAAATGAATGACATTTTCTTTAATGTCAGATTTACATCAATCCACTCTAGCTGTGAAGCCACCACCAGTTGTCACAGTCAAAGAGGTGGTGGAGTTGATTTCCAGTAGCCCAGAGCTACGGGCAAACCTGGATCTATATTACTTTGCTCTTGAGCACATCAGGGACAATACCACTAGGGAGATCTTTATGAGTATTCCAGAAGATATGCGGATTTGGTGGATTATGAAGGCGTACGAGAAGAGGGCTCAGTGACACGAGTTTAGCTACGATCTATATTTCCTTTTGTGTTTTGCATGAAGAACACAATGATGTTTCTATTTGCTTTTTTGATGTTGTAGCGCGTGATGTTTCTGTCTCGAAACTGTAATATCTGTTTTGTTATTATCTTTATATAAGATTATGATAAATGTTCTGTGATGCTTTAATTGCAGCTATTATAATGGAAGAGCATGACTCCTCCACTGAAGATTCTGGAGATTCAACAAGTCTTTCGCCGGAGCGAAGACAATATATAGAGTATTGTCGTGTAGTTATGTCATCGATCGAGAGGATGAATTATCATGTTCGAGACACACGCCCATGCATGACATCTGCCCAAACAAGTGCGAAATGCATCAAAGAGTTACTAGAAGGACATCCAGATAGGATTCATGATGTATTTAGGATGTCGAAACACATTTTCATCGATTTACTTCATAAACTGGAAGCAGATCATGAACTTCAAGGATCACAGCAGACGTGCTCAAGAGAAGTCCTAGGGATTACATTGTATATCTTAACACAACGAGGTTCCGTTAGATTAACGAAAGAACGGTTCCAGCACTCGACCGAAACAATTAGTAGATATTTTTCGAAAGGGCTTAGATCTCTTTTGTTACTCTCAATTGATGCTATAAAGCCTATTGACCGTCAGTTCAGAGATATTCCGGCTGAGATAAGGTATGATCCTCGTTACATGCCATTATTCAAGGATTGCGTTGGTGTCATTGACGGTACATATGTTGATGCGAGGATACCCGTAGAAGATCAAGTACGATACATAGGACGTCATGACACGACGAAGCAAAATGTAATGGCAGTATGTGATTTTAACATGTGTTTTACATTTGCCCTGGCTGGATGGGAGGGATCTGCTCCTGATAGTCGCATCTTCGCGCGTGCATTGGCAGACGATAGATTGCATTTTTTGCATCCCCCACAAGGTATACTAATCAATCTGTTTACATTCATTCAAATTTTTCGTATTTCATAATGTTTACCTGTTTAACAAACCAAGTAAATGCAGATAAATATTACTTAGTGGATGCTGAATACCCGTTAAAGATGGGTTATTTGAAGCCGTACCCAGAAACAAGATATCCCCTGACAGACTTTGCCCTTGGGAGTCGGCCTGTACAAGGAAGGCAAGAACATTTCAATAAGGCGCATTCATCTCTTCGTAGTGTGATCGAGCGAACGTTTGGAGTGTGGAAAAAAAGTGGCACATTTTGAGCAAAATGCCACGGTACAATTTCAAGAAACAGCGTTCCATAGTGCTAGCGACAATGACCTTACATAACTTCATTCGGAGACATCCGTCTCGCTGGGACCCTGAGTTTAATGCTTGTGATGCTGATGAGTCTTCTTTCGTTCCCTCAGAGGATGAAGACCCTGCGGCAGAGGATGATATTGAAGGCGATATGTGTGATGCTGCTGGAGCAGAACATATGTGTACAGTACGAGATAGCATTGCCGAAGGAATATACAGTGCGCGTAGGTAAAAATTCGATCCATTTTTTACTAAAAATATAACGGATTTAAATTATCAGAAGTTTGATTCATATCAATTTATTTTCGAACAGGTGATCAGAAGGATTGAAAACAGTCGCCGGATGTTGGAAGATCTTTTTTTTCTATTTTCTAGAATTATGTAAAATACTCCTATTATCAGTTATTTTTATATATTTATATATTTTAGTTTTTAAAAAAACAGCTTCCAAAAGTTATTTCTCCAAACAGCTAAAAATAGAAAATCGCTCTTCAAAACGCACTTCTGCAGAGAACACCCAAACACTCTGCAGCTTTTCAAAACTGCTCCCCAGAGATCTATTTTAAAACAGCTCTATCCGAACAGCAGCTTTTCAATCCGCCAGAGCTGTTCCAAACAGACCCTTAGAAAGAGTTCTCAGAAAAGCTCTACAGATAGAGCTGGAGACTGTTTGGTAGAAAAATCAGGTTGAAAAAATTAGGGTTTGGAATTCGAAGAGATCTGGTAGAGGAGGAAGGCTCCAAATGTCCGGAGGAGGATCTAAATTACCTGAGGCTGGTGGGAACTTGGCTGGCCGGATGGAGGTGAGGTCGTCGGGGGCTCCAAATCGCCGGAGGAGGCTGTTGGGGGCTCGGACTGGCCGGAGGAAGGCCGTTGGGGGCTCGGACTGGCCGAAGGAAGGCCGTTGGGGGCTCAAAATGGCCGGAGGAAGGCCGTCATGGGATTGGAATCCCCGGAGGAAGGCCGTCGGGGGCTCGAAATTGCCGGAGGAGTGCCGTTGTTGGCTCGGAATCGCCGGAGGAAGGCCGTTGGGGGCTCGGAATCGCCGGAGGAAGGACGTTGGGGGCTCGGAATCGCCGGAGGAAGAACGTTGGGGGCTCGAAATCTCCGGAGGAAGGACGTTGGGGGCTCGGAATGGCTGGAGGAAGGACGTCGGGGGCTCAGAATAGGGGTGAGGAGAGGCGGATCAGGAGTTTGGGAAGAGGAGAGGAGAGGCAGATCAATGAGGAGCGCTTTTTAGAGCGCGGAACGCTGCCCCAGGACAGATTCCGGGAGTTGAGGGAAAGAGTGCTTTTTAAATAAACGATTTTTAAAAAGCTTTGAAAAGAAAACAGTAAAAACAACTCTGGCGTCTGGGAAAAACGTTTCCAGCCGCCAGAGCTCCACCAAACAGAGCCTTGGTGTTATCTCTATCCTGCCTTCTCTCTCGCTGATACCCTAAGAGCTATCAACATAAACATTATTACTGCTATATGTGTAAATAAGAGGACGTGTGGATTCCCCTGGCAATCATATTCATATCAAAAAATTACTTCTTTCAGGGCATACCCCGCTGATTACTCGACCAAGTTGTATTTTCAGGCCGATATTTTATAATCATGCGGGGAGATAATTGCAACGTGGTAAGAATTTGAAAGAGATCACCTGAAATAATTTTTCAAGTCCTTTAAAATTGGTTATGCAGCCCTTCTTGATGAGTCTTCAACAAGTGCATGTAAGACCTTGTATGTAGTGTGAAAAACTTGTAATTGGTGAGTAGGTACTGGCGTGCTGCTACAATTAAGGTTAGTGCCAAGGCAATGGGAAATGGAATGGGGCCTTGATGATCATATAATTACCTCCTTTGGAGATGTGATACGGCTTAGTGTAGTGTAACACTTTGGAACCCTTGATATGCATGATGAGAAGGGGGCGTTGAAATAATCATTGTGATATTTTGAATGTTTTGGAGAAAAACCGAAACTTGTATATACTCTCAATAATGAAATACAAGGTATGAATACACATTTATAGGAGGGTGAAAGATAGAAGAGATCCCTATACATGATGTGGGATTAAAGAAAAGAAAAATAAATAAATGGGCTCCCTCATGGGCCTCTTTATATAGGCTTTTCCAACACTCCCCCGCAAGCTGGAGCGTACAAGTCATAGGCACCCAGCTTGGACAGGAACTGATAAAATAGGGTACTTGGTAGGGCCTTCTGATGCAAATTATACTTCGAAATTCCTAAGTCTAATGAAATTAGCAGGACACAAAAATTAAATATTCCACAATGAGCCTTTCTAACACAAAATGATGAGCAAACGACGAGGAATGGTTAGGGCGAGCGCGTGCTACACGGGGATGAAACAACCTTGCTGAAAAAATTCATAATAAACGCTAACACAGAAGATTGAGGGGAAGGGAAAGGAGAGATCTCACCGAGGGGCTCCGCAGTAGCTTTCGATTCTTCGCGACGCGGTCACAGTAGGTCGACAGAGAAGTGGGAGGAGGGAGTTGCGACGGGGTAGTTGGCGGACGGTAGAAGAAGGAAGGGGCGTTCCGGCGGTGGGTTGCAGTGGAGAGGATGGAAAGGGGCTCTCGGGTGGCTGGAGGTTTTGCTGGAGATGAGGTAGACGGCGGGATTAGGAGGGAATGGTGGTGGAGGAAACGTCGTGGGATTTGAAGCAGGGTTGCGGGTAGGCGGTTGCGGGGTTCAGTGGTGAAGCTGGGGTTCAGTGAAGAGTGAGGTGGGGAGTAGGCGGAGGGCGGAGCTGCTGAGGAGGACCGGCGGCGGCGAAGCTTGGCGCGGGGTCGACGAAGCTGGACGGAGCAGGGTCGACGAAGCTGGACGGAGCGGGGTTGACGAAGCTGGATGGAGCGGGGTCGACGAAGCTGGACGGGGCTTGCGGCGGGATTTCACCGAGAGAGTGAAACTCAATCTCGGTTTTTTTCTCCACGCTAATTAGGGAATCCACACATGTGGCTTTATATAAGCCCCTTCCCCCCTTTTAATAAAAAGAAAATTATTATGACGTTGTAATTTTCAGTAAGGATGTTCAAACAAAAACAAATAGCGACGACGACTCGTCCGCCCATTCCAAACCGTACCAATACACAACATATCTGCGACAGTTAATGAGCAAATAAAAACGAGACGACACTAGAGTGTCAGCGATAGGATCACATCAGTTCCCCCGGGGTTGAGAGAACTCGACTCCGGCGAGACTGAGCTGATGGCAGCAACAAAGAGATCTGGACGTCGACGCTGGAGCTCTCTGACACTGATCCAACTGCTGTCCAAGATGTCCCTTCCCCGCCAAGTAACCAAGTAACGCTGGTAAGCAAGCACCTGCACGAGTCTGGAATTCTCGAACATCAAGCACCAGATCAATCTCCTCCGTGGTAGGCGTGAAGGCCGGCTGAAATCCCGCGGTTGCCCCGGGCTCCAAGGTAGGTGGTGGCACAAGCGCGGTAGGTGGGGAACCATGGAAATGACACAGGTCCGCCACATTGAAGATCGGTGATGTACCGAATTCCGAGGGCAGATCAACAATGTAGGCATTCTCTCCCAACCGCTTTCTTACCTGAAAAGGACCGAAACGACGCTGTCGAAGTTTGTGGTAAGTCCCGCTGGGAAATCTTTCCTTTCTAAAGTGTACCAGCACCCAATCTCCTTCCGAAAAAGACACATCTCGCCAATGGCTATCATCGCTAACCTTGTATTTTTCAGATGTCACCTGCAACTTATTATGAATAGATTCATGCAAAGATTTTAAGCTTTCAATCCAAGTAGTAGCATCAAAAGAAATGCGCTCGTAGGAAGGTAAAGAATGACGATCAAGGTAATGGGGAATAGGAAAGCCGTACACAATCTCGAAAGGAGACTTTTCGGCGGAGTGATTTATAGTACTGTTGTATGCAAATCCGGATTGAGCTAACGCTAAGTCCCACTGCTTGGGGTGCTCTCCATCTAGACATCTCAATAAATTATCTAAACTTCGGTTGACCACTTCAGTTTGCCCATCAGTCTGGGGGTGATATGCGCTACTAAAATTTAATTTCGTGCCTAGTTTTCGCTATAAAGTTTTACAAAAATAGCCAATGAATCGAGTGTCCCTAAGTGAAAGTGCGTGGAACCCCATGGAGTCGAACCACCTCTCGAAAGAAGAGATGGACTACGTGTGCGGCATCAAATGTTTTTCGGCAAGGTATAAAGTGAGCCATTTTTGAGAATCTATCAACAACTACGAACACAGAGTCAATTCCTCGTGCCGCAGTAGGAAAACTGCTAACAAAGTCCATGGAGACCTCGTCCCATGGCCGCTCATGAATGGGTAGAGGCGTGTACAACCCAGTGTTCTGAGACTGCCCCTTAAACAACTGGCACGTGTGGTAGGTACAAACGTGGTTGATAACATCCTGTCTCATGCGAGACCAATAATAACGCGAGGTCGCTAGATCTAGCATCTTGGCTTGTCCGACAAGTCCACCTAGCCTGGACGAGTGCAACTCGGCGAGTAAGGCCTCACGTAATGGACCCTGGCAGATGCAAAATCTGGTGCCTCTAAATAGGTACCCCTCGCTTACGCAGAAATGTCCCGTCGGGTCCGCCCCATGCGGCTGATACTCCGCCCACACAACACTAAAATCGGGATCGGTGACATACAACTCCTCCTGAGTGTCCAAGTCAGTCAAACGAGGGCGTAGAGATCCTAAAAGATGCGCTTGTCAACTGAGGGCATCAACGTCTCTATTGGTGACTCCTGGCTTATGGCGGATGTGAAAGGTGTACTCCTGCAAAAAGGCGGCCCATTTGGCGTGGCGCCGGACCTCCTTCTGGGAGTTCAGATAACGCAACGCCTCATGATCCGTATTCAGCATGAACTCGCGCCTATACGATGGCGAAAAACTCAAGATCGTAGGTCGAATATCTCGTTTTTGCATCGTTCAGCTTCTCACTATAAAATGCTACAGGTAGGCCCTCCCGGCTCAATACGGCCCCGATACCTACATGTGAAAGTCCACCTAGTGTCAGCTATGTGCACCTATGGGGGGGGAATAGGTGACGAGTAGCGCTTTTGCGGAATTTACAAACGTACCTGCACAATAAAAGGAAAAAGCACAGCACACAGAATACACAGGCAAATTATAGTGGTTCCCCGACTTGGGTACATCCACTTTCCCCCTTCGACCTATCTCCCCAACAAGGGACGACTCGGTCACTTCACCAACGGGATTGAAATCCAATCCCTGCACTACCGGAAGGAACCCTTCCACACGTGAGAGTAACACTCCCACAAATGGGTTGCACCCAACCCTTACAACACGGAACAAAAGTTCCTTTACAACAAAAGTAAATATAGAAAGTACACGAGATACAAACTTCGTTTGGAGACTACGGTGTTCCCTCTCGTTCGACGACGTGTTCGTGAAGTCAACGAAAAGTTTACAACCTTGGTCTCTCTTGGAAAGGATCTTCCCGAAACCGCGGCGGCAATCCGAGCGGCGGCTTGGTTCGGGATCAACGGCAACGACGATGCGCGAAGCAGTACTTCTGAGATCCAATCTTCGTTGCAAAGCAAACTAGGTCTACCAACGTCACTCTAGGATCGGTCGTGTCGATCGATTCGGACGGGGGAGTTTTTCCCGGTCAACAATTGAGAGACAAGGGATCTCTGGATAGACACGTGAGACTCAAGCTTTGCTAAGCTTCTGTCGCCGGAGATCGGGAAGAAATGCGATCAGCAGCGGCGACGGACTTGCGCGAGCGGCGACGGAGGCGGCGGAGAGATTTCGCGATTTTAGGGTTGCACTCGCTCGGCTTCTTTCTGTCTAGGTATTCCGTTCAAAATACCCGTGTATAAATACTGTAGCTAACTCCAATATGACCGTTTGTGGGACCCACAATAGAAATTCCCCAATTCCCGGTCCAGAAGTTTAACAGCGGCAGAATCCGGTTCAGGAATTCCAGAAAAACGCCAAGTCAAAATCGGTGAGAATCGAAAGTGATTCTCGCCGAGTCGCCGAGAATCAAAGGTGATTCTCGACGATTCGGCGAGAATCAAAGATGATTCTCGTCGAATTTGCCTTGGTTGCACGCACTGCTTTAAGCCAGGTCGAGACGGCGAGAATCAACCAGTGATTCTCGTCGATTCGACGAGAATCACTAGTGATTCTCGCCGAATCGGCGAGAATCACTAAGTGATTCTCGTCGATTCTTACTAGATGCAGAGGTGCTTGCTTAGAAGTTGCTGGATCGAGTTCGGCGAGAATCAACTTCTGATTCTCGACGAATCGGCGAGAATCCCAAGTGATTCTCGCCGAATCGGCGAGAATCACTTGGTGATTCTCGTCGATTCTAAACTTAGACGAAATTTCGTCTTTCCACCTATGAGATGCTCCTTGACCCATCCTTGCTCCTTGTCTGCTCCTGCATATTTACAGCCATGTGCTTGAAAATAAGTGCACTCCAATAGAGAGAGTACACGTAGGCCAACACACTGATCTGCTCAACGAGGGATTACGTCGTGCAGACCCGTGTATATTGACCTACTGCACCCTGACATTGGTGTGCACTTAGCGTGGAAAAACTGCAAGCACAACTAGAAGGATTTTATCAAATACATAGTCTATTGACCTTAGCTTGTCCAGGGGCTTCTTCAAATCAGGTACATTGTGGATACAATACCCAACAATCTCCCCCTATTTGAAGGAGCCTAAACCCTACAAGCTAAGGTGAATAGAGCAAATGAGAATGAAAACCATAAACTGAAAAGAGAGTTGAGTGAGTTATCCATTACCAATACCAATTTCTTGGGAGCAAGCTTGGAGCCACCTTAGCCTTAGCCGAGAGGGTAATCTCCCCCTTTTCGGCTTCTACAAATCGGGTCTGTAGCGTTTTACCCTTTGCTCCCCCTCAGTTCTTGCACAGGCCTGGAGCCTCTGTAGTCTTCATTCGTCATAATTGAGCATCCCCAATTCAGTCTTGAAAAGATTGAACTTGGCCTCGTCTAGGGGCTTTGTGAATATATCAGCAATCTGCTTGTCCGGGGGGACATAACAGAGAGAGATATCCTTGTTCTCCACGTGCTCCCGAATGAAGTGGTAGCGTACTTCAATATGCTTCGTTCTGCTGTGCGACACCGGATTGTTGGCAATGGCAATTGCACTGGAGGAGTCGCAGTACATGGGTACTTCCTTGAACTGAAGGTCGTAGTCGGCTAGCTGGTTTCTGATCCATAGAAGTTGTGCGCAACAGCTTCCTGCCGAGATGTACTCTGACTCTGCTGTGGAGGTTGCAACACAATTCTGTTTCTTGCTGTTCCATGAGATAAGCCTCCTGCCGAGGAATTGACACGTCCCGGAGGTGCTTTTCCTGTCATCCCTGCTCCCTGCAAAATCAGCATCTGAAAAGCCTATTAGCTCGACATCATTGTTTCTCGGGTACCACAAGCCAAGATTAGGAGTACCTTTAAGGTATCTCAGAATTCGCTTTGCAGCGACATAGTGAGATTCCTTAGTGTTCACCTGATATCGGGCACAGACACATGTGGAGAACATAATATCCGGTCGACTGGCAGTAAGGTAGAGCAGGGATCCAATGATGCTTCTGTATTTGGTTTCATCGAAAGGTTTACCTTTCTCATCCTTATCCAGAGACATGGTGGATCCCATTGGAGTCCTCATAGAGGTTGCACTCTCCATACCGAATTTCTTAAGGAGTTCATTTGTGAACTTCGTCTGAGAGATGAAGATTCCATCCTCAGACTGTTTCACTTGAAGTCCTAAGAAATACTTGAGCTCTCCCATACTGCTCATTTCAAACTTTCCTTGCATAAGTTTAGAGAACTTTTTGCAAAGATTGTTGTCCGTTGAGCCGAATATTATGTCATCGACATAGATTTGCACCAGCAAAATCTTGCCTTTGACTTCCCTGAGAAACAATGTTTTATCTATTTTACCTCTGGAGAACTTGTTCTCAAGAAGAAAACTAGATAATGTCTCATACCAAGCTCGTGGAGCTTGTTTCAACCCATATAAGGCCTTATTAAGAGAATAAACGTGATTGGGATAAGTAGGATCGACAAAACCTGGGGGTTGAGCGACGTATACTTCCTCTTTCAGGTCTCCGTTCAGGAATGCCGATTTCACATCCATTTGATAGACTGTGAATCCTTTGTGTGAAGCATACGCCAGGAACAACCTGATTGCCTCGAGCCTTGCTACTGGTGCGAAGGTCTGGTCGAAGTCAATCCCTTCCTCCTGTCTGTAACCTTGAGCCACCAGCCTGGCCTTGTTCTTTACGATGACACCATGTTCATCCAGCTTGTTTCTGAAGATCCACTTCGTGCCAATCACATTCTGCTTGTATGGTCTGGGAACCAGCGTCCAAACCTTGCAACGTTCGAATTGATGTAGTTCCTCTTGCATGGCTAGAATCCATGCCGCATCCTTGTTCGCCTCGTCGAACTTCTTTGGCTCAACCTGTGACAGGAAGCTAAGATGCAATACTTCGTTAACTGTACCTCTTCGAGTTCTGACACCAACACGAGGATCCCCGATGATCTGATCTCTAGATGATCTTTCACGTGCCGAGCTCTAGAAGTCTGGCGTCTGGAGCTTCAACTACTTCTTGGGCTTCTCTTTCTTCTAAGAGATTTGTTCCATCTTGATCTTCAACATTTTCAGATGACGTGGAGGTGGAAACTTTGACGTACTTGGGAGCGTCATCTTTAGGGTCTCATCCAGACTCAGCTGTTCAAGTCTAGCACCTGCATCTTCAAGAATACTACTGGAAGAATTGCTGTTAAGCAAACTTCCTTCATCAAATACAACATTTATTGATTCTTCTACCACTAGGGTTTTCTTATTGAAGACCCTATATGCCCGACTATGGGAACTATAGCCCATGAATATGCCTTCGAAGCATTTTTCACCGAATTTAGTACGCGGTACTTCCCATTATTCAGTACATAGCATCGGCAACCAAAAATCCTCAAGTAGGACATGGTTGGTTCCTGCCTTTCAGTAGCTCGTAGGGCGTCTTACGATGATGCTTGTTGATCAATGCTCGGTTTTGTACATGACATGCCGTATTGACACCCTCTGCCCAGAAGTATTCCGGGAGAGAAGCATCTTTCAACATTGTCGTGCAGGCTTCAATGAGAGTTCTATTTCTCCTCTCCGCAACTCCATTTTGCTGAGGAGTGCGCGGGGAGGAAACTCATGAAAGATACCTTGTTCTTCACAAAATTCTGTCATTGCACCAGATTCGAATTCTGTTCCATGGTCACTTCTGATTTTGACCACGGAGCAGTTAAATTCGTTCTGAACCTGCTTGACAAAATTAGTGAAGATGTCAAACGTATCTGACTTTCGTTTCAAGAAGAACACCCATGTAAACCGAGAATGATCATCAACTATCACTAACGTATAGGACTTGCCTCCCAAGCTATGAACTTGCATTGGACCAAACAAGTCCATATGCAAAAGTAAAGACATCGGGAAGAGTCTTTGTCAGCGATGCTCTTAAAGGTAGCCCGAGTCTATTTGCCCATCTGGCATGCAGGACATGGGCTATCTTTGATGCACTTGATACTGGGAGCATCCCTTACCAAGTCCTTAGAAAATAGCATACTAATTGTCTTGTAATTAATATGTGCCAATCTCTTGTGCCATTGTTCACAAGAGATGCACTGCCTGTTGCCACAAGGCATACGGGGTAGATGAATCTAAACTGAGAAAATCTAAACAAAAGATATTTCTGCTCCTAATGCCTGATAATACCGTTTCAGAAGAGGTACGTGAAATTATCAGACATTTATCCTTGCAGAACTTAACGTCATAACCTTAATCACACAACTGACTTACACTGATCAGGTTATGGTTTAACCCTTCAACATAAGCCACGTCGGTGATAGAGATTATACCGTTGGAAATCATACCATAACCTCTGGTGACTCCTCGATCTGATCCTCCAAAGATGACTTTGGGTCCATTCTCGACTGGAGTGTAATCACGCAGCAGGCTTCTTGTCCCGGTCATATGCCGGAGCATCCACTGTCCAAATACCAGATCGGCGTTTTGGTGGCCTTTGGACATTCCTGCAAAACAAAATTAATTTGCCTTAGGAACCCAATCGAACTTGGGGCCCTAGATTCCTGGTTAGCACACTCCCCCTCGGTGGTTAACCCTACGAGTGGTCGGTCTCGCATTGCTAACATGGGGAGTCTCGTAGTTCCTTGGATTAAACCAACAATCCACGGCAAAGTGACCGACTTTGCCACAGCACCAACAGTCAAATCTGTTGTACCTCTTCCTAGGCTCCTGCCTTACCCTGGGAACGGTGGGTACTGCTGGGGCCTTGGATCTGGAGGTGGAGGCCTCATGGTGACAACAGTCGCATGACTTTGTCACCTTCTGTATAACAGGCTTGGCTTTTGGTGCCTGCTTTCCATTATGGCCGCTAGAGAACGGACCATAATTTCCTATGTGGATTTCCTCATAAGGTGCCTTGAAGGCACTCTCACCGAAGTTCCGGGGAAAGTTCCAACCGTCATACCGGCTCTTTGGCTTTGCAACCGAGGGCCGGAAATGATGCCCAAATGTTGACTCAAAGTCGTGTTGGTTGCAAGGAAAGCCAGGCTTTCTGAACGCAACAGGACTAAGAGGAGCCTTACCCTTTTCATCAGCAGAGGCCTTCTTGGCGGCCTTATTCTTCCTCTGGTTCTTGTTTCTCCTAGATGAAGAACCAGATACCCCTATATGCCCCAAGCCAGCTCCTTTGGCCTGAGCAGAGAAGGTATCAACGACTGGAAGAACTGTTTTTGGCATGGAGAAGCTCTTGACGATCTTCCTTTCTGCCGCAAGTAGTTCTTCCAACTTGTCGACTTCCTCCTGCTTTAGATCAAGGAGCTTCAAAGACTCTGAATGCTTGGAAGTCAGGTCAAGGTGTTCCTATCGGAGAGAAATCAAGCTAGTGACCTCTTACCTTAGGGATACACACTCGCCCTTAAGGAATTTTACTTCCTTCTTCTCAGCCTTCAGTCTCTTTCGGCACTCATCGAAAGTGTTGAGCAGAAGCTCATACTTCTCGAGGAGCTCAGCTTCACGGGCTGAAGGGCCATCCTCAGGTTCATCATCCTGAGACTCAGGATCAGAGTCGGAGTCGGAGAGAGGGTGTGAGCTTTTACCTTCCCAGTAAATGGGGGACATTCTCCTTCTGAGTCGGAGCGACCCACCAGCCCGAAGTAGGCTTCCTCATCATCACTGGAGTCTGAGGAATCAGACTCACTTAGTGTCTTTGGCCTTCTTGCGATGTAGCTCCGCTCCTTCTTCTTATCTCTGGAGGATTTTAGTTCCTCTCCTTTCCCTTTTTCTCTTTTGCTTTGATGCAGTCGGCCACGACGTGTCCTGCTTATTGCATCCAAAGCAAATAATATCAGAAGAACGATGTTTGTTAGGTTTAGATGCATACCTGTCAGAAGTATAATTTTTCTTCTAATGCCTGGAGGAGGAGCTGTCTTTCTTTCTTTGATTCCTCATCTTGAGGAACTTCTTGAACTCTCGGGTGGATGAGGGAGAAATCCTCCTCCGACAGCTCTGAGCCGGAGGAGCATGGTTCAGAGTCCTCCTCCTCTTCCTTATTCCTCGCACGGTATGACATCGCACCCTTGCCCTTTCTGGAGTAACTGGCTTTTAGGGCCACAGTCTTTTTTCTTGCAGCAGCCTTCTCTGCTTCTTCCTCTGCCTTCCTGGTGTTCAGCTGAAGTTCATAGGACATCACTTCCCAAACAGGATTTGTGGATCAGTTTCTGCTAGTCTGCCAAATTCTCTGATGGCGCAGATCTTTGTGTCCCATTCCTTAGTAAGGGACCTAAGGAATTTGTCATTGAGTTCACCATTGGTGAACACTCTTCCGTAGCCCTTGAGGGCGTTGACAATCTTTAGGAAGTTCTCGTATGTGACTCCGATCTCTTCCTTAGGCCCTTGTCTGAAGGCCTCATATTTTGGTTCAGGAGGGATCTCCGATCATCCCTCACTTCATCCGTGCCCTCCATTAGGATGATCAGGCACTGCCAGATCTCCTGAGCTGTCCTGCAGTTGCTGAAATTTTGCATCATGGAATCATCAACTGCGCTCACCAGAATGTTTCGTGCCTTCTTGTCCAGTCCCACGAGCACCATCTCGTCTTTGTCCATTTCTGAAAGTGTCTTCGGCACCTTCTTGTGGGGATCGATGGTGGAGGCCTTGGTGGGGACATAAGGTCCCTCCTCCACGATCATGAAGAGTCGAGGATCGACTGCTTCCATGTAAAACCTGATTCTTTCCTTCCAGATCGGAAAGTTTAGCCTGGTGCATACTGGGATCTTGCCGAGAACTTGAGCCCGTCCATAGTAGATATTTGTCTTCTTCTTGACACTAGGGGCAGGATTCAACTCAAGGTGTTGACCTTTTTGATGAGTAACCTCCCTCTGATACCACTTGAAAGTCCACCTAGTGTCAGCTATGTGCACCTATGGGGGGGGGAATAGGTGACGAGTAGCGCTTTTGCGGAATTTACGAACGTACCTGCACAATAAAAGGAAAAAGCACAGCACACAGAATACACAGGCAAATTATAGTGGTTCCCCGACTTGGGTACATCCACTTTCCCCCTTCGACCTATCTCCCCAACAAGGGACGACTCGGTCACTTCTCCAACGGATTGAAATCCAATCCCTGCACTACCGGAAGGAACCCTTCCACACGTGAGAGTCAACACTCCCACAAAACGGGTTTCACCCAACCCTTACAACACGGAACAAAAGTTCCTTTACAACAAAAGTAAATATAGAAAGTACACGAGATACAAACTTCGTTTGGAGACTACGGTGTTCCTCTTCGTTCGACGACGTGTTCGTGAAGTCAACGAAAAGTTACAACCTTGGTCTCTCTTGGAAAGGATCTTCCCGAAACCGCGGCGGCAATCCGAGCGGCGGCTTGTTCGGGATCAACGGCAACGACGATGCGCGGCAGCAGTACTTCTGAGATCCAATCTTCGTTGCAAAGCAAACTAGGTCTACCAACGGTCACTCTAGGATCGGTCGTCTCGATCGATTCGGACAGGGAGAGTTTTTCCCGGTCAACAAATCGAGAGACAAGGGATCTCTGGATAGACACGTGAGACTCAGCTTTGCTAAGCTTCTGTCGCCGGAGATCGGGAAGAATGCGATCAGCAGCGGCGACGGACTTGCGCGAGCGGCGACGGAGGCGGCGGAGAGATTTCGCGATTTTAGGGTTGCACTCGCTCGGCTTCTTTCTGTCTAGGTATTCCGTTCAAAATACCCGTGTATAAATACTGTAGCTAACTCCAATATGACCGTTTGTGGGACCCACAATAGAAATCCCCAAATCCTGGTCCAGAAGTTTAACAGCGGCAGAATCCGGTTCAGGAAGTTCCAGAAAAACGCCAAGTCAAAATCGGTGAGAATCGAAAGTGATTCTCGTCGAGTCGCCGAGAATCAAAGGTGATTCTCGACGATTCGGCGAGAATCAAAGATGATTCTCGTCGAATTTGCCTTGGTTGCACGCACTGCTTTAAGCCAGGTCGAGACGGCGAGAATCAACCAGTGATTCTCGTCGATTCGACGAGAATCACTAGTGATTCTCGCCGAATCGGCGACACTAGTGATTCTCGTCGATTCTTACTTAGACGCAGAGGTGCTTGCTTAGAAGTTGCTGGATCGAGTTCGGCGAGAATCAACTTCTGATTCTCTCGACGAATCGGCGAGAATCCCAAGTGATTCTCGCCGAATCGGCGAGAATCACTTGGTGATTCTCGTCGATTCTAACTTAGACGAAATTTCGTCTTTCCACCTATGAGATGCTCCTTGACCCATCCTTGCTCCTTGTCTGCTCCTGCATATTTACAGCCATGTGCTTGAAAATAAGTGCACTCCAATAGAGAGAGTACACGTAGGTCAACACACTGATCTGCTCAACGAGGGATTACGTCGTGCAGACCCGTGTATATTGACCTACTGCACCCTGACATTGGTGTGCACTTAGCGTGGAAAAACTGCAAGCACAACTAGAAGGATTTTATCAAATACATAGTCTATTGACCTTAGCTTGTCCAGGGGCTTCTTCAAATTAGGTACATTGTGGATACAATACCCAACATACCTACATGTGAAGCGTCGCAATATACTTCGAAAACCTTTTCAAAATTAGGCAGGGCCTGAACATGAGCACTAGACATTTTCTCCTTCATAAGGAGGAATGTCTGCTCCGCCTCGGCCGTCCAAACGAATTGCCCCTTCCGGAGGCAATCTGTGATGGGTGCGATGTGGGTGCTAAATTTGCGAATAAAGCGACGATAAAACAAAGCTAGACCATGAAACCCACGTTCCTCGGTGAAGTTCCTGGGGGTGGGCCAGGACTCTATCGCGTGGATCTTTTCCGGGTCCACCTTGATGCCCTCGGAAGAGACGATGTAACCCAAAAGGTGAGACTACTAGTGAGAAAGGTGCATTTTTTTAAGTTGATGATCAAGCGGTGTTCTCTTAAGATCTGCAGGATCTGTCGAAGATTTCTAAGGTTGTG
Organism: Platanthera guangdongensis; assembly: GCA_039583875.1. Classification (NCBI taxonomy): domain Eukaryota; kingdom Viridiplantae; phylum Streptophyta; class Magnoliopsida; order Asparagales; family Orchidaceae; genus Platanthera; species Platanthera guangdongensis. Next base: position 49,560,327 of record CM077165.1, read on the forward strand.
ATCAGGGTCGAGGTTGTAGATAAGGATGTCGTCAAAGTAGACAACTACGCAAGTCCCCATCAGGTGTCTAAGGATTTGGGTCATCAATGTCATAAAGGTGCTGGGTGCGTTGAACAAACCAAAAGGCATGACCAACCACTCATACAATCCCTCCCTTGTTTTGAAAGCCATCTTCCATTCATCTCCGGGTCGGATCCGGATCTGATGGTTGCCACTCCGGAGGTCAATCATCGAAAAAATCTTCGCCCCACTCAACATGCCGAGCATGTCGTCTAACCGGGGAATCGGGAATCGGTACTTGACTGTAATCTTGTTGATAGCGCGGCTGTCAACACACATACGCCAAGTTCTGTCCTTCTTAGGAACAAGAAGGGCAGGAACAACACAGGGACCAAGGCTTTCCCTCACATGTCCCTTCTGGAGAAGCTCGGATACCTGTCTCCTGAGCTCCTCGTGCTCTCTCAGGCTCATACGGTAATGTGGTAGGTGGGGCAGGCTTGCACCTGGGACTAAATCGATGCAGTACTGGATGTCCCTCAGCGGTGGAAGCTGGTCGGGCAACTCGTCCGGGGTGTGGTCGCCAAACTCGGTGATCAGAGGTCGAACGGCCGCAATAATCTCCACAGAGGTAGTGGGGGACTCCAGGCTGACTAATACATAGGCGACGGTACCCTCTCGCATCTCGTGACAAAACTGTCGCTCTGTCAAAAGCATGCGGACGGACGGATATGCCATGGTGGTGAGCGTGCTCGTGGAGGTAGGAACCCCAGTTGGGGCAGCCACCGGGGGGGGGGGGGGGGGGGGGGCGAGTCGTTGCGGAACAAGACCGTTCTTTTGGGGAAGAAGAACCGTCTTGCGACCGCGATGATCGAAGGAATAAGAGTTCCTTTGCCCGTCATGGATAGTGCTTCGGTCATATTGACACAGACGCCCCAAGAGGATATGACACACATCGAGGGGTGCAACATCGCACCACACCGAGTCAGAATAGGCAGGACCAATGGTGAACGCCACGAGACATCGATGTGATATGACTATCGTGGTGCCACTAGTCACCCAGGATAACTCATAGGGGCGCTCCAGTTTCTGAATCTGGAGGTTTAATTTCTCTACCATGCGTTGGGAGACGAAATTCTTTATGCTTCCGCTATCAATGATAATAAAACAATAGTGCTCCTGGATGCGAGTGGTGGTGCGAAAGATATTATGCCTCACCCAAGCGTCATCAGTTGTGGCTCTCGGAGTATGCAGACTATGCTGTAGAACACAAATCAACTGATCTGGCTGCACGCCTCTACCTCACATGCTCCATCAAGGGGGTCCTCTGTCTCTCTGACTAAGTCGCTCTCCCAGATCCCATACTCCGGATCTCGCCCATCGTCAACCTCAACAACCACGGTAAACTGTCGTCTCAGACACTCAAATGATTTATGTCCCGGCTCCATACATTTGAAACAACGGAAGATCGGTTTAGAGGTGACAACCTCCTTCCCTTTTACAGAATTCGAGGAGGGGTCCGCAGGGGTAGGAGCTGGCAACGCGGGTCTGACACTAGAAGGTAGACCAGGGGTGGGTGACATAGTCGCCCTGGAGGTCAATGTCGAAGAGGAAGAGTAATGTGTCCGATCACTCAACTTTGGCCCAGATGTCCTCTTCTGGAGAGCCTCCACTCGGCGGGCTCGACTGGAGATCTCCCCCAAGTCCCGAAAATTGTGCAGCTCTAGCTGGTCTCGTATCGCGTATCGCAACCCATTCAGATAGCGGGCCACGACCATATGATCTTCCTCCTTCAGATCTAAACGTGACTGAAATACCAAGAACTCGTTCGTGTACTCATCGATGGTTTGCTTATCCTGTCGAAGGTTGTGATACCTTCGATACATGGTTTGCATGAAATCCGCTGAGACATACCTCTTCTTGAGTTGAGCTTTGAACTCCACCCATGTGGTGACAGGTGGTTGCCCCATAGTGTACCGCATCCGCTCGACTTGCCCCCACCATGTGAGGGCGGGGCCTTTCAGTTTCAGGGTGGCATACTCCACCTGTTGGTGGACAGGGGCCCGCTTCTAACTGAGGAATCGCTCAAGTCGCTCGCACCAATCAAGACATACCTCAGGATCGAGTGTGCCCTCAAAATCCCCAACATCCAATTTGATACCTGCATCCCACCTAGGCGGATGCCCGTGTTCGTGATGAACTGGTTGGGGTTTTAATCTTGGAGGTGTCGAAGGTCTTGCTGGAGGAGTAGGGGGTTGTGCAGGAGGACCCCCTAAGTGGTAACGAGCCTCCAGGTTGTTAACAGACGTGCGCAACCCTAACATGACTTGATTTGTGTCTCTCACCGATAGCGAAAGTGTTGTGATGACCGTCATAATCTCTTCCATACGCCTACTCATATCTCCCAAATTTCCCTCTAGGTGCTCCACTCGTGATTCCATGGACAAACTTGAAAACCCGTAAACTTAGAAATTAGGAGTGTAAATCGCTCGGCTATCCCACAATAAAAGTGAGATATCCCAGCAGCCACACCAAATTGATGCAAATTATACTTCGAAATTCCTAAGTCTAATGAAATTACCTGGACACAAAAATTAAATATTCCACAATGAGCCTTTCTAACACAAAATGATGAGCAAACGACGAGAAATGGTTAGGGCGATCGCGTGCTACACGGGGATGAAACAACCTTGCTGAAAAAATTCATAATAAAAGCTAACACAAAAGATTGAGGGGAAGGGAAAGGAGAGATCTCACCGAGGGGCTCCGCAGTAGCTTTCGATTCTTCGCGGCGCGGTCATAGTAGGTAGACCGAGAAGTGGGAGGAGGGAGTTACAGCGGGGTAGTTGGCGGACGGTAGAAGAAGGAAGGGGCATTCCGGCGGTGCGTTGCAGTGGAGAGGATGGAAAGGGGCTCTCGGGTGGCTGAAGGTTTTGCTGGAGATGCGGTAGATGACGGGATTAGGAGGGAATGGTGGAGGAAACGTCGTGGGATTTGAAGCAGGGTTGCAGGTAGGCGATTGCGGGGTTCAGCGGTGAAGCTGGGGTTCGGTGAAGAGGGAGGTGGGGAGTAGGCGGAGGGCGGAGCTGCTGAGGAGGACCGGCGACGGTGAAGCTTGGCGCGGGGTCGACGAAGCTGGACGGAGCGGGGTCGACGAAGCTGGACGAAGCTTGCGGCGGGGTTTCACCGAGAGAGTGAAACTCAATCTCGATTTTTTCTCCACGCTAATTAGGGCATCCACACATGTGGCTTTATATAAGCCCCGTCACCCCCTTTTAATAAAAAGAAAATTATTATGACCTTGTAATTTTTAGCAAGGATGTTCAAACAAAAACAAATAGCAACGACGACCCGCACGCCCATTCCAAACCGGACCAATCCACTTGGGGTCCCGCGAGGTGGTCAATCTCACTTGCCGGGCCACAACACAAGAAATTTAAAACATACATGTCCATGACGGTAGATAAATAAACGACAACACAACACAGCATATCTGCGACAGTAAATGAGCAAATAAAAACGAGATGACACTAGAGTGCCGGCGACAGGATCACATCACCTTCATGAGGATATCAGTAACTTGTTCAGTACCCAAAACATGCTTCAATTCTATCTTCTTCATTTGAACTTTCTTTCGGATGAAGTGACAATCCACTTCAATATATTTTGTCCTTTCATGGAAGACCGGATTCTTTGCTATGTGTATAGCCGCTTGACTTCACATAATATGATAGCTGGTGCGCGAAGTTTTACTCCTAGATCAGCGAGGAGACTTTCAAGGTATGTGAGCTCAGAGACAACTGATGCCATCGATCGGTATTCTGCTTCAACTGAGGATCGAGCAACCACGATGTTGAAGCCAAAACTTGACTTCGACAAAAATTCGAAAAATAGGGGTGTAGCCAACACCTACTCGTCTCAAGCTCCGTCCTCCGACTGGTCGTGAAGGACCAAAAACTGACCCAAAGCCTCAGCAGGGATGTCTCTCCGCTTATCCGGAAGATCTCTGAGAGCTTCCCCTCCAAAGCCAAAATCTGGGCTTGGAGCTTCTCAAAAAGCACAGAAAAATCCTCTTCAGTCCCGGGAAAAGAAGTGCTTCTGAATAACCCCTATAGGTCTATTTATAGTTTTCTGAGTTGGATCTGCAAATAACCACATTGAGCTGACCTGAAATTACCAAGGTACCCCTGGTCCGGTCTGCCAACAACCAAACTCCGCTGTTTTGAAGAGTTATATGCAGACCGCCAGGGGCAAAAAGGTAAAATTACCCGGGGTAGAAGAGTAAAAACCCCCTTGGGCGTAGAAAAGTAAAAACGACCTTCTTTCCATGTGGCGAGTGGGGGAGCACCCATCGGCGAGATGGGCCTTCCTGCTCGTCTCGCAGGTATCCTTTGCTATGGGACCCTCTCGCCGCTAAGAGCCTACTCGCGTCTAAAAAGGGGGCGTCTCACCCATTTCTGAGACCACCCGTCTCGCCGCCTGCGAGTGGACCATCTGGTCCCACTCGCCGCTCAGCATCTCTCGCCAACTTTCTGAAATTACATCTAGAGGGCCTCTCGCGAGCTCGAGGTTGTACACAATCCCGACTCTTTTCGAGATTATTTTAAGCTCGGAAAGAATGTCCAACCGAGGCTCGTCATTAAAGCGTATTTATGAGCGTATTTATGAGAGAATCTTGTGTGGCCCTCCACCGAAGCCTATAAATATAGGGTTCCTACCCCGAATGAAGGATGCCCCTTTGTCAAACTTCCTCCTTCCTTGACTCTGCTGCAATCATATCTCATAGCCAGAGCTTTCGCGAGCGCCTTGCTCTGGTGCGTAAACAGAACAAAGCCAACGTGGCTGCTTTCACCTCAACTTTAGTTCGCCCCCTGCCCTCTGTACCGCCCTCTCCGTCTCGCCTGAAGAGGGTAAAAACGGGTGGCCCCTCCTCCTCTGTCGAGGAGCCATCTCGCGCAGTTCTGGAGACCTGCCCCACCCCTCTTCCCGCATCTCCCAAAGAGAAAGAGGTGAGCTCTCGCTTCTGTCTTTATTACTCCCCCAATATCTGTATCTGCCTTCTTAATCATTTGTTTCTTCAGGAAGCCCCTGCAGCTCTACAACGACAGAAAAGTCCGCGAGACGACTCCGCCGTCCACCGCGAAGACTCCGACTTGCAACCACCTTCCACTCCTCCAACTACTCCTCCCAGCGAGAGGAGGAACGATCCTTCCCAGGCTGCCAGGACCTCCCGTCCCCCTGGTAAGGAACCTTCCCTCTCGCTTCTCTGCCCCACTCGCTACTCCCACACCCTCCTGCGGGAGCCTCTCTCACCCTGCCCCTCTACTCCCCGCGCAGGCGCCCAGACCGACTCGCCTGCTGAGGAACTCTTTGGGCGTCTCGCCGTCTCGCCTCCTCCTCCCATAGACGGGATCAAAGAATACCTGGGTGACCCTACGAACCCAGTGGAGATGAAGCGCAAGACAACCGAATTGTTCCGGAAGCACGCGCACATCATCCATTCGTTGGGGCAAGACAAGCAGACGGCGGACATGCGCATCGAATGGCTGGAGAACGAGTGCGCTCGCCTATCTTCCGAGGCTGATGCCGAGTTAGATGTTGATGGAACCAACCCTGACGCCATCATAAGCGAGGTAGACATGCAGCTCCGTCTCGCACCCCGTGGGCTCGAGTCCATTTGCGCGTTCCACTCGCGGAGTAGGCCTCCCTGCGCGGGAGCTCGCGGTGGCCGCTGGAAATGGCTCCCGTACTGAAGGCTGTCCGCCTCGCCTCTTTTTTCTTTATTTTTGTATTTGAATGCTGTAATAATTAAGTAATGCCTTGTGCTGCCGTCTCGCCGGCTATGTCAGAGAACCTGGTGCCCGCCGTATGCGGGATGATATTTTTTAAACATTTATTGTTGCTGCTTTAATTTCTTCATTTTCATTAATTTCTTTTAATCACTGTCTTGTGATTGCGACGGTCCACACAAATCGAGGCTCAGGAGAGAGAGAACGTTCGACCGACTCTTCCCCTTCCCCTGTACATTTTCCCGCCCATTAATCACTTTACCATATTTGCTATAAATACCCGGCCCTGGATCAGAAGGATATCCGCGCCTCTCACTCTTGCCATGTCCAAGCTCTTGCTCCCTTGTTTCTCTCATCTCGCCAAGCCTTCTCGCCCTTACTACTTCCTTTCTCTCACCGTCTCGCCTACATTCGTCTCGCCAAGAATGGGTAAGAAGAGAGTTGAGGAGGGCGAGGGGCGCAGCCGCTGCGGGAAGCGGTTCACTGACCATGACTTCCCGCTCGGCAGGCTCTCTGAAGAGGACTACCGCGGATTCGTCCGCAAGTACCTGGGGGAGGGGTTCGAATCGCGGCCCCCCAAGGTCGGCGAGTCAATCAACACGTATTATCCGGGAGAGCTCGCCTTCCCTGTCCCGCACTTTGAGGCGGAGTTGAGGTTGCCTTTATGGCCGGAGGTAAAGCAGGTTTTCAAGTACTTTGGCATCGTCCCGACGCAGTTCAACCCGAACGCCATTTCGATGATGATCGCCTTCGCCTGCTACATGCGCCGGGAGCGCATTGAGTTCAGCTTGACGGTCTTCCGCAAGCTCTTCATCTATCACGCCAACGCCGACGACGTCTCGTTCTTCACCGGGCAAGGGCTCAAGGTGTGCGAGACGCCGAACAAAAATCACCATTGGCTCACGAGGTTCGTCTTCATCCGTGGCGACCGTGGTGACTTTGGGGGCATCCCGCTCGCGCCTGTGTCTCCCCCCGAGAGTTTCTACGCGACCCCGCAGGTCGGCAGCACAGATAAGTTGATGTACGATTACTTTGTCGGCAAAAACTTTGAAGTCAACTTCCTGCGGCGAGGCCTCGACTCTCTGCCTCCGGTGCTTCCTGGTGAAGGTATTCCCGCTCTCTTGTCTCGCGCTTCATTTTTTCCTGTCTCGCCATCTTATCACTTTCTTGTTTTTGTTTTCTAGGGGAGCGAGTCGTACCCGCCCACCCTCCTTACAAGAGCAACATCCATCCAACCAAGGGCCTTGATCTCGCCAGCGCGGCCGCTGAGGCGGCGAGAGAGTCCTTGACTCCTGCCCCTCTCAAGAGGCCTACAGGCGACACGTCCCCCTCTCGCTCCATCCCTCCAAAGAAGATGAGAAAAGCTGTGATTGTTTCTAAGGGTAAAAAGAAGACGACCCCAAAGGAGAAGGAGATATCGGGGTCCTTGAGCCCCATCTCTGTGGAGGGGTCCTAGTCGTATCGCTCGCCTCCTCATCAGGCCGTCTCGCCTACCCGCGAGACGACTCTTCCCAACCTGCCTGCCGCCACATCCAATCAACATGCTGCCACCACCTCTCGCGAAGGCGCCTCCTCTAGCCGTCCCGCCCCCTCTTCCCATATGAACTTCAACTTGGGCCCCGTGGTTTCAGATGCCGCTGGCGACCCTGTTCTGTTGTGGGGGCGGGATGCCAATCGCGTGTCCATCTCTCCCCTCCTTCCTCCTTGGAAGGAGCAGGAGCTCCCCACCAGCCATGCTTTCTCCATGCGGTATGGTCTTTACGGCGATCTCGATGCGGTCTCTCCTGAGAGCGAGCCTACGCGGGATCTCGTCATGAAGACCTCCCATGCCCAAATGCGTGCTTTGGAGTTCTCGCACCGCTCCTCGCGCCGACTTATATACATCAATAAAAAAATGGAAGGACAGCAAGACAAGCCTGGCGGCGGAGCGAGAGAGATCAGAAGACCTCGCGAAAAGGTTGTCTGTCGCCGAGACCCTCCTCGCCAAAGCCCAGGGCGGCGTGGTAAGCCCTAGCCTTACTCTTGGATTTTCCTTCTTCAATACACTTTACTAATGACTGGGCGTCTCGCAGGATGCCGAGACGGTGGAGCGGTTGCATTCGCGCGTGGAGGCCCTGAAGGAGGAGGTCAAGGACTTGCAAGCCCAGAACGCCCGCCTTCAGGACAACGCTGCGTCATCGTCTTGCCGCGAACCCCTCCCGATCCCTCCGCCGCATTATTCTTTTGACGATGTCGAGGAGAAATGCCGAGACGCTAGCATCAGGGCGGCGGAGCTGGTCCTCAAAATGATGAAGGAGCTGGGGGTCCTGAAGGATGGATCAGAGACGGTGACCGTTCGTGACCTGGTCCCGCAGCTTTATGGTGAGGAGAGCGAGGATTCTTCTTCCGGCGAGGAGGAATGACGTGCCTTCTTCAAGATCAAGAATCCCTCTCTCCTCCTCTTTTGCTGCTACTGTAAAACTTAAACTACCTTTTTTGAGCCCCATTTTGTGACACATGACAGTGATGATCAAATGTACATGCTTTCTCTTGATTGTTATTTTGTTCTTTATTTCGTGAAATGAATTACTGGTTTGCTTTGGACTGCGAGACGGTGCTACCCATCCGTCTCGCCGCCTCGCCTTTATTATCTATATTTTGCTTTATTCTGCTTACTGCGAGACGACCCCTTGATGCACTCACGCCTGCGAGACGGTGCCACATCTTGTCTCGCGGGCTTGTTGGAGAGTTGGATTTTTGCCGAGCGCGAGTCGTCGCTTCCCTTGTCTTTTTTATGCGTGAGGACCGACATAACCTTCTCGCCTTGCCTTAAAGTACTCCCTGCGCGGGTGACTCTTAGTGACGTAACCTGCTCACCTATCATTAGAGTGAGCCTTCCGTCTCGCGCGAGTGCCCACTCGCCGTAAGCGAGACCATCCTCGTAACTGCCAGCTGCGAGTGCCTCCACTCGCACTGCTCCAAGCCTTTGCCTTAGTTTATTTTTCATTTCATAAGGTTAAGCTGGGATGTTGCTTAAGGAGATTTTCCCAACCATTCTGCCATCGAGTGAGTTTACTGCCCTGCTAGCTTGATGAGAGCCTGGGCAACGAGTCTACCGGGGACCGAGCCAGGCTCGAGGTGGTGTAGAATTCTCAAGAACCTAGAACTATTCCCAAGGACCAAGAACCAAGACTTCAAGAACAAGACCACTCCCCCACAGGCGAGCCTTCAGACCTGCCAGCTAATGAGAGCCTGCGCAGCGGGTCTACCTGGGGCCGAGCCGCGCTCGGGGTAGTGCAGAACCAAGGACCAAGAACCAGACCTCTCCCCCACAGGAGAGCCTTCGGACCTGCCAGCTAATGAGACTGCGCAACGGGTCTACCTGGGGCCGAGCCGCGCTCGGGGTAGTGCAGAACCAAAGACCAAGAACCAGACCTCTCCCCCACAGGCGAGCCTTCAGACCTACCAGCTAATGAGAGCCTGCGCAGCGGGTCTACCTAGGGCCGAGCCGCGCTCGGGGTAGTGCAGAACCAAGGACCAAGAACCAGACCTCTCCCTCACAGGCGAGCCTTCAGACATGCCAGCTAATGAGAGCCTGCGCAGCGGGTCTACCTGGGTCCGAGCCGCGCTCGGGGTAATGCAGAACCAAGGACCAAGAACCGAACCTCTCCCCCACAGGCGAGCCTTCGGACCTGCCAGCTAATGAGAGCATGCGCAGCGGGTATACCTGGGGGCGAGCCGCGCTCGGGGTAGTGCAGAACCAAGGACCAAGAACCAGACCTCTCCCCCACAGGCGAGCCTTCGGACCTGCCAGCTAATGAGAGCCTGCGCAACGGGTCTACCTGGGGCCGAGCCGCGCTCGGGGTAGTGCAGAACCAAGGACCAAGAACCGAACCTCTCCCCCACAGGCGAGCCTTCGGACCTGCCAGCTAATGAGAGCCTGCGCAGCGGGTCTACCTGGGGCAGAGCCGCGCTCGGGGTAGTGCAGAACCAAGGACCAAGAACCGAACCTCTCCCCCACAGGCGAGCCTTCGGACCTGCCAGCTAATGAGAGCCTACGCAGCGGGTCTACCTAGGGCCGAGCCGCGCTCGGGGTAGTGCAGAACCAAGAACCAAGAACCAAACCTCTCCCCCACAGGCGAGGCTTCGGACCTGCCAGCTAATGAGAGCCTGCGCAGCGGGTCTACCTGGGGCCGAGCCGCGCTCGGGGTAGTGCAGAACCAAGAACCAAGAACCAGACCTCTCCCCCACAGGCTAGCCTTCAGACCTGCCAGCTAATGAGAGCCTGCACAGCAGGTCTACCTGGGGCCGAGCCGCGCTCGGGGTAGTGCAGAACCAAGGTCCAAGAACCGAACCTCTCCCCCACAGGCGAGCCTTCAGACCTGCCAGCTAATGAGAGCCTGCGCAGCGGGTCTACGTGGGGCCGAGCCGCGCTCGGGGTAGTGCAGAACCAAGGACCAAGAACCAGACCTCTCCCCCACAGGCGAGCCTTCGGACCTGCCAGCTAATGAGAGCCTGCGCAGCGGGTATACCTGGGGCCGAGCCGCGCTCGGGGTAGTGCAGAGCCAAGGACCAAGAACCAGACCTCTCTCCCACAGACGAGCCTTCAGACCTGCCAGCTAATGAGATCCTGCGCAGCGGGTCTACCTGGGGCCGAGCCGCGCTCGGGGTAGTGCAGAACCAAGAACTAAGAACCGAACCTCTCCCACACAGGCGAGCCTTCAGACCTGCCAGCTAATGAGAGCCTGCGCAGCGGGTCTACCTGGGGCCGAGCCGCGCTCGGGGTAGTGCAGAAGTTCTCATCCTCCTGCTGCTAGAATTTTACAATAAGCAAAAGCAAGAAGTAATTTGAGGAATATATTATAATGAAATTGATTTGAGTATACAATTTTTGCCCTCCCTTCTCATGGGTAGAAGCGTTTCAAGTCATCGCCGCTCCAGGCGTGGCTCATGGTCCTACCCTCCACATCCTAGAGGTGGTAACCTCCTGCTCTCAGGACCCTCTCAACAATATGAGACCCTTCCCAATTTGGGTTGAGCTTACCCACGGGGGCGGATCTCCCCGCAGCATCAACTTTCTTTAGCACCAGATCTCCTTCCACGAATTGCTTGACCCTGATATGCTTGTCGAAGTATCTTGCCATCCGCCGTTTGATCTCTTCCCGCCTGATGGCCGCGACGTCGCGTAGCTCTTCTACCATGTCCAGCGAGAGGCATAAGCCCTCCTCATTTTCTAGCCTCCAAGCCTCGTCTCCATCACTTGCAGCCACAACTCGTGGGGACCGTACCTCAAATTCCACGGCCAGGACTGCCTCACACCCATGGGAAAGTTTGAATGGGGTCTCGCCGGTAGCCGTGTTCGGAGTTGTCCGCAAGACCCACAATACTGAGAGGAGCTGTTCCACCCAACTCCCCCTCAAGTTCTCTACCTTCTTCTTGAGTAGTTCATGATGATTTTGTTCGCCGCCTCCACCTGATCGTTGCTCCTGGGGTGGTGGACGGAGGCAAACCTGAGGTCGATGCCCAGCTGAGTGCAGAAACTTATAAACTCCTCACTTGCAAATTAAGGACCATTGTCCGTGACAATGGCCTGAGGCAGCCCGTGCCTGCAGATGATCTCTCCCCAAACGAAGTTCCTGATGACTTGGGAGGTTACCTTGGCCAGCGCCTTAACCTCCAGCCATTTAGAGAAGTAGTCGATCATAACCAGGAGGAACCTCCTTTGCCCACTAGCCGGAGGGAAAGGCCCAACTAAATCCATCCCCCAGATAGCGAACGACCATGGTGCCGTGATGCTTCGGAGCCTCTGAGCGGTCAAGAGCTGGAGGGGGCGTAGAGCTGGCATTTTTGGCACCTCCTCGCAAACTCCGCGGCATCCTTCCTCAGGGTGGGCCAGAAGTACCCCTGCCTGACCACCCTTCCCTCCAACGTTCTACCTCCGGAATGGCTACCACATTCCCCAGAGTGCACCTCCTCCAGAATCCGCCGACTGGTCGACTGAAAGAGAAAAATCTCCTTCTATATATATTTCTCTGTCTAATTCTCCTTTGAATTTTGAATTCCTTTTGCAGTAAATGCTGACTGCCTGGAGAATGGAAATGCGGCTGGAGAGAATATAGCATTAGTGAATTTCCCCAACTGTCCTATTAAAAAATGGCAAGTAATATTCCTGATGAAGACCATAATCAATGCTGTCACTAACGGCTATATTAGGAGATATTAAGCATTGATTATTCAGGAATTACTACTATAAAATAAGGAGAAAATGAAGGAAAATTCCAAGTCTGGAACTGCACAACAATCGTCGACTAGAGAACAGATTTCGTCGGCCTGAGATCCAAGTTTGTCGAGCTGAGATATCATGTTTGTCGACCTGGGTGTTGATGCATGAAAACGGAAGGGGAGTCGGGCACCACCAGCTAACGGTTTGAGCACTGGGGAATAGAAGGGAAAAGGTAAACTGCAAGCAGCTATCTACTGAGTGGAGAGAGAAAGAGAACAACAGAGTCGTGGACCATGGTAACACCCAACTGCGCACGTCGTGTCCTGAATGCCTTTCTTGCGATGAGTTTTCCTTTGATTAAAAATGAAGCGGTTACAAGGAGTAAACAGATAAGCCGGCCGAACAGAAAGCCGCAAGGCACTAGACTTGAGACCGCAGAACTTAACATGTGAGCTCCTGGATACAAGTCAGCGTGCTTTGGTGAGTGCACCCTCCCCCTATTTATAGGCTCGGGGGCCTGCCCAAATGGGCAGGGCTAAAGTTACCGGCTACCCGGGGTACAGGAGAACAGGGCAGAGGTGAGGGCAAGAAAATGAGCAGAAAAGGAGAAAGGAGGGAAGTCGCGTGGCCTGGCAGATTCCTCCTGGCGAGCTGATGGCCTGGGTCCTGGGCCTTGACGTTGAGCAGGGCTGGCGCTGACGGCGTCCTGATATGGAGACCGCCCGGCTTCTCTGATAACCAGCCCATTTGAAGTGTGTGGCGGCAAGAATGTACAGGCCTCCCGGTCTCTGATGACTGGCCGGCTTGACATGCTTGGCGGCTTGAAGAACCAGGCCGCCCGGTCTTGAAAGCTGTGCGAATAGGTCGCGGATTCCGGGCTTAACATAATCCCCACACATTTTTAAGTTTTGGAAAAACTTCAAAAATGTAGAACTAAGCCGGAGACCGCGACTGCCTTTAATGCATCTTCGTCTATAAAATCCCTTGACCCTTGTCATTATTCAAGATCTCTGCCAAGTCACGTGTCGCTACTCGCAACTTGCGGTCAGAAATCTTCAAGCCGACGCGGTCTTTCACAAGATGGACGTGATGTCGTCGATGTTAGCCCGTGATAAGACATCGACTGAGAAGAAAACGAGCCGGAGCCGGAAACCGGAAGACTCTGACCGACGGCCTGCGGAGAATACTGAGAAGCCGAGTACTCCAGCGGCTTCTGGATCTGAAAAGAGGCTGACGCAGACCGTCGGCGAATCTTCGCAGGCCGTGACCAATCATGAAGCGGTTTTGAAGGCTGCAAACAATCCGGAAATCGAGACTGCCAATCCTTTGAGGTAACTTACTCTCCATCGGGTGAACTGCTCTTAAAAATAGATGAGACAGAGGAGAAAAGCGTTGAATCTGGCAAGCCGCGCGAATTGCCAGCCAGGGTTGACCTAGTCATTGTGGATGATAACGAGCCGGAGACGACGCTAGAGGCCATGCGGTCTTTGACTGAAAAGAGCAAGCGGACAAAAATGGTAGTCAGCTCCTTGAAATGGCAGAGGAAAAGGAGCGAGACCCTCAAAGAAAGGATGAAGAGGAAAGTGTGGAAGATGCAGGCCGGTAACCGGAATGTTTCCATAAAGACCGGGACAGCTATTCTTCAACATAGGCCACACGAGAAAGAAGTACCCGAGAGTCCGTACACACCAGATTCCAAACAGAACGAGCCGAAGAATGTATCCGCGGCTAGCGAGACAATCAGTGACATTCTCAAGGGCATGGAGACTTTACAGCAGCAAGACCAGTTGTTGACGACCCCAGTGGCTTCTGAAGAGGTCGACCGCCCTGAAGTCGAAGTCACCAGGGAGAAGCCTGGCGGGCCGGTCTTCGCGGTTTCTGAAGGAACCAAAAAATTGAAACTTCGAGAGAAGATGGAGGAGATGAAGAAGCTGATCGCTGGGAAACCTGTGGCAACCACACTTCCTATTCTACAAGGTAAACATGGGGAAGTTAAGCGAACTGTAAACTTTTACAAGTCGCGGTCAAGGAAGAAGGTGGCGAACACAATTTTAAATCCGCCGGCCAGCTTTTTCCTGACCACGGCTCAACTAAAAAGTCGAGCTAAAGAAGCCGAGCAGCTATGGAAAAAAAGCTAAAGCAGATAGATCCCGAGCGATTCAGGCGGCCAGTGTTTAGATACCATACCGCGGCCTCTAAAGGAGATAAATGCCAAACCGGTGTTCTTATCCTACCGATTTCCTTGCAAAAAGGTCGCAATTATCCGACTGAACCTGACCGCGGTCTATCTTCTACAGGTGAACCGGAGGCCGCAATGAAACCGGGCGACCTCACATCCTTCTTGCCCATGCTGCCGCCGCCTCCGCCAAGTGCCCGTGACGAAAGGATGGCCGCGTTCCAGAAGGAGGTCGACACATTGCAGGAGGCTGTGAGGGTGCACGCTGAAGCACTGTGGATTAAGGAGGAGGAACAACGGGCTACCCAGGAGTCCGCTGAGAGAAGGATTCAAGAGTTGCAGACCACCTTGGAGCAAGAGACCACGAGGTTGCAGTCCGCGCTGGAGCAAGAGACCACAAGGTTGCAGTCCGCACTAGAGCAAGAGACCACAAGGTTGCAGTCCGTGCTGGAGGCCGCTGAGGGGAAGATAGTAGAGATGCAGACTGCCTTGGGACTGGAGAGGGCAGAGAAACAGGATATGCAAGCGCAGGTGTTGATGGTCGGACGGCTTGAGAGTGAGAGAGAAGAGATTAGCTACCTTGAAGGAAAAGACCAAGGTCCGTCAGCGGAGACCGATGGAGATCAGCGGCCTACTCCAGCAGCTTCTGGAAAGTTGCCGGAAACAGGCTGCCCGGCTTCTAGTGAGGCTTCAAATCCAGCAGAGGTCGCGGCAGTCGGGCAGGCCGCAGCTTCTAGCGGGCTAGAAGCTCGGGCTCTACAAATGGTTCCATTTGCCAGAGTAGAGCGCGACGCCGCGCGGTTTCACTGGTCTCTGCATTCACTTCACCATCTGGTTAGCCAGGTGTATGCTGCGATAGTACAGACCGGTGAACAAGTCGCGCGAATAGGGCGAGAGGGACAGGAGGGCGATAAGCATGGCGTAGCAACTTGAGAGAGATAAGCCGCACGAATGATTTGAACATTGTGTTGTAATATATTTTTCTTCTGGATGCTGGACAATTTGGTCGCTTGTGAACAATTGTTGTATGCTTATTATTCTGCGAACTATTTGCGGTTTATGTGGTTTGTATTTTATGATCACCATATATGTGCTTTGTTCCGAAATATCTAAGTACAGGAAATTAGTCCCGTGGTCTGGCGAACAGATCGCCGGCTTGAAAGTATGGTTTCCACATGCTCTTCCACGAAATTTTCTAAGTGTAGGAACATAGTCGCGAGGACTGACGAACTGAACTGCGGTTTAACCTCGATAACTATCTATATTAATCTATATTCCTTGCAGGTTGAGGTCGCGCGGCTTGACATCTAGCCGCGATTTTACGTTGAGTACTGTACCTTCCATGGTTTTCTATAAATAGAGATGACTCCGGAGGTTTCTGCACAATAAAAAGAAGATGCGGGCTAAATCCAAGTCGATGCAGTCTGACAAGGCCACCGCGGTCAAGACTGATGCGACTTCTTCATTTCACTCTGCAGACCACAGGGAATGCCGACTTACCCAAGCCGAGCTAGATAACTTTGGAGAAGCATATGCAAGGCAGCCCGCTAGTCGCGCGGATTCCACTGCAGGACGAGAGAATCAACACCACCAACGCAAACTAGATCGCCATTCCCATCGATCATTTTGACTGTGGCTTCCGCTTCCCGGTCAAGATGCAAGCTGTGGCGATCTTCGACCACTATGGTGTTGTGCCCGGACAACTACCACCAAACTCGATAGCCGCCATTTTCGGTTTCATCTCATACCTGAGGTCGGAGAGAGTCTGATGCTCAATGAAGCTCTTTCATGAGTGCTTCTCGGTGCAGTCTATCCCAGACTCCGGTGCTAGAATCTTCCGTTGGCACCTCTACTTCAGCTGCAGGGGATTGAAGGTCATCAACCTGGCGAACAAAATCCCGAACTGGTCGGAGAGGTATCTCATCTTTGAGGGAAACCAAGGGCTACTGCCCATCGACCCGCAAATCCAGGACGAGGCCACCTTCGGGAACATCGGGTTGGATGGCATGGAGAAGGAGGTGTACACCTTCTACAAGGGCAAGCGGCTCGATGTGAACCATTACATTCCGCTGCTGCCATCCTTGGAAGGAATCGAAGCGGAGGACAGTAAGTCTCAAGCTGACCGAACTGATATTTTAGTCGCGCGGCCTATGAACTGACTTCTCACTTTGCCTTTGTAGCTGCTGTGGCGATCCCGCTCAACGAGCCGCTGATGCCTGGTGGCTTAACGCTTATATAAAGAGAGAAGCGCGCCAAGCGGGCCAAGCCACAACGGGATGAGGAAGAGGAGGAGTCGGCCTCCTCCGACGAGTTCACGCTGCTAGGGATGGGCAGCGGCCTGAAGGATGTCCGCGACAACCCAATGATGTTGTGGAGTCCGGACGGCGACTCTGTGAAGGTCTTCACCACCCTCCCCTACTGGGGGAGGGAAAACGTAAGCTGCCACGCAACCATTGTTGGCCCCGCGCTGTACGGCAAGTGCAACTTGAAGGCACTGCACAGAGTTCCTGAAGACGACCTACCACAGTTAGTCGTCCAGGTCGGGGCAAGGAGCTTTATAATGAGCCACTTCATGGGCCTTGCCTACAAGCAGCTAGTGAAAGACAAGCGGCCTGGAGAGGCAGTTAGAGGAGAAAGAAGAAGAAATCAAACGATTAAAGGAGAAGGAATTGGTAAGTTATCACCTGATATTCGTGTGGTTACAATTCTTAAACCGCGCGGTCTAACCTTTCCTTTTGCAGGCGATGTACGACCCGGCCAACCCGACCTTCCAAGATAACATCTTCTCGCAGGTTGTCCAGGGGATCGATGGAGCGCTTAACCGCCTCCGAGACCTTGGCGACTTAGCGGCCGGCTTCACTGACTTTACCTGTGCCGACATATACCCTAGCTTGAAAAAGAAGGTGGCCGCTGTCTACCGAGCGGTCAAAGGTAAAGTCAAGGTCGGTGAAGATGAAGACGAAGATGTGGAAGAAGATAAGGAAGGTGAAGAGGAGGAAGACAGCAAGAAAAGTCGGAGCGAGGGTGCTTCACCGAGACCGGCGGCCAGGCTTCGGAGACCGCGCAGACTGATCCTGCGGCTTTTGATTGCTCGGGCGGCTCAACAACTAGCAGCAGTGGCTACTCTGAATCCCCAGTCGACATGAACGGTGGTGGTGATTCAAGTCCTCCTGCGACTAAAAAACTCAAGCCGGGCGATTAGGGAAATTTTACTTTTAACTTGTATTTTGAATTTTTTGGAAACCGGCGGTATGATTTTGTAAACCGTGCGGTTAGATTTTTGTAACCCTTTATGAAATAGAAATGAAATAAAACTTTACCTTTGATGTGGCATGTTTTACTTTTCATTTTTCTTACTTGCGTTAGTTCGCGCGGTCTCAGTGTTACTTCAGATTTAATAGATTGTTACTATGCAAACAGGTCTGAGATCATAATGAAATCCGGAGATTCTGCGACTTCAATGAAGTTATCCGCAGCAAAGGAGAGAAATTCCCCCGACTTACTTGAAGATATACATTGAGCACAAAGCCGCGCAACTAAGAACTTTAACCGCCAAAATCCTTAGTGAAGAAATAGAGTTATCTACTGGGAAGAGGGAAATTCTCGCGGCTTATTTGCAAATAAACAGTGACCAATAAACCGCACAACTAAGAACTTTAACCGCCAAAAGCCTTAATGAAGAAATATATGTTTGCAGCTAGGGCGAACTCTGATGTAGATCGCGTATTTGATGCAAGAGACTTAAGGATAGAGACAAATAATTTGTGGCTTCTCATATGATCATACAAGTCGGTAATCAAACATACTTAAGTACGCTTAGTCGGCAAACAAGTTGTACGTAGATTAGAGCAGAATACCATAATCCGGCGTACACAGGCCAAGGGTTGATTGACTGAAATAAGTTGGCCGGATTTCCGAATACATAAATAATAAACCAGTAAATATGCATATAGAAGCCGAATAACATAAATCGGCATATGTAACCGCGTGGTCTGTGAACTGAGAATTATAAATTAATCTTTCTATCTGAGGAAGATGGGTTACAGACTTAAGCGACCAAGAGGACAGGTACGCACGAAGCCCATTACTTTCCAAGCAGGGTCACGAAAACTGTAAACCACATCACCCAAGTAGGCTTGGCAGACTGATAAATCAAGCTCTGCGGACTAGCTGAAAACCATAATAAAGTCCAATTGAATTGAAATGACCCACCACTTAAGCGACCAAGCGGGCAGGTGCATATAGCATTGCTTTCCTCACAGGGTCACAAAAGCTGTGAGATCAACCTGCTGAAAGCTGGCACCTTTGCCTGAATCTTCTGCAAGAGTTGCAGACTTAGATGACCAAGCGGGCAGGTGCGTGTGCCATTGCTTTCCATGCAAGGTCACAAAAGATACACACTCAAAAAGGGGAAGGATTCACTGCCCTCTTGCCTGGAGTACAACCCAAGTTGATCTTTCAGGCAGGTGCATGTGGCATTGCTTTCTTATGAGATCAACCCAGCTGTGGGTCTCCTGCAGGCACTGCTTGAGGGTTCCAAAGAGTATTCGAGGGTCACAAACTAAGATGATTCGTGGGTAGGTGGGTATAGCATTGCTTTTCACACACGATCATCAAAGTTGCAACGATATCCCTTAAATGGCATGGTAGAGCTTAACACCCACCCTGTCCCTCCATGATGTAGAGGTGGGGTCATGCACTTGTCGAGATCCGAAATTCAGTATCCTGCCACACTAGAACCTGCAAGCTCCCATTACACGGTGCAAAATTTCCCCGCAACACGTGGTCTTTGTGGTGTTATGCTAATGACAACATTTCTAAGGGAGGTTTCTGCTAAACTCGGCGATGTCTCCTGGAGTCAGTTATCCCTATTTCTCAAGCTGTTAAGAAAAAGGGAACGCTTGAAAAAGTGTTAGTAAGAGGCTTTGAGATATGAGATAGAAATATATTCAATATAGAAACTTTAGGAAATGAGTTGGCAATAAAAACAAACTAATGCATTTGCATTTATTCTCAAGATTGAAGATGAGGCCTTTTGGGCCTATTTATTCCAAGCCAGGGAGCATGTCCAACATGCCTTTGCCTTTTCAGGCTCTTGAGTGAGATGTAAAAATCCTTTGGACGGCATCACCAAATTTTCCTTGTTTCATCATTCTCTCCACTAGTTGTTTAAGAGCTTTACAATCCTCTGTCAAATGACCCTTTCCTTTATGATACTCGCAGTATTGATCAGATTCCTTGAATTTTTGGTCTAGAGGCTGAAAGGATTCCTTGGAATTCGCTTGTTCTTTATGACATAGTCCAAATTGCCTCTTCCAGCACAAGAATACTGATTAGCAAGACTAATTAGCTCCTGATAGGTTTTTTCCTTTCTGAGGGTGGCTTTGAACTTGAATGGTCCTTCCTTTAATCCATCAATTAGAGCAATTTTATACAATTTTGGATTGGCTCCCCCAACTTCAAAAACCTCCTTCTGAAATCGGTTGATGAAATGAGAGAGTCTCCTTCTCACGTTGTTTGACTTGGAATAAAGCTGACACGTGTTTTTTTTACTTTTCACAGAAGCAGAAGTTTTTGTATTATCTTCATGTGATTAGCAGGGTAAGCGACGAACTGGGGATCGGGTTTTACAGCTCGCAGGGGGGCTGCGGACTACACAGGCGAATAGGATGTCGGGCGGTTTTGCGGGCAGACTAGTAGATAGGCCTGCGGATTGGCTTGAGCTCCACCCTACGAATAAGCAAGCGGTTTAACTGGTGGACTATCCACTATTGGTGCCAAGTTGACAGAGGAGATCGGTGCTGGTGCGGACTGTGCATCTAGCTGATTAACAATAACTCCTAAGTCATCGTAAACCGTTGCGTACTACAAACCGATAACCTGAGAAATTTTGTGTAACAACCCCATCCGTTCATATGGTATATTCTAGAAGGTCCGGCCGGGGCCCCACAGTATATATCACAAAACAGGCGGTGAAGGTACAGGATGATACCAGAGTAGCGCATCGCACCTATCACAAAACATTCTAGCGGAAGCCTAGACTACAACTTGAACTCCTCATGAATGTCCAAACATAAAACTCCACATTTTATACAGGATAGGAATGTCTTACAACAAGTACAAAGAGTTGGCCTTATGGCCTTACATGGCTTTCAAACAGTGGCCTAAAACAATTGGCGCGCAGGCCGGCCACACGAAAAGAAAACACACAACATAAAAATAGAGCCTTCGAGGGCTCACAACAGTAGCAGCAACAACAGCAGGTACATCAACCTCTATGCATCCCGCTCGGCTCTCCAGCACCTGTACAGGGACAATCCACCCAACGGTGGCAAACAAAAGCAACGGTCAGCGTTCAGCTGACCAAATTATAACGACCCTACCCCTTCTCTCGGGGCAACGGTATTCTTCCCTGCAAGCATATTATATCACAAGTATGGCAATATTTCATCAAAATGTGCTTTCACTCACACAAGCCATCACAACCGTTCGCCACCCGGCCCAACGGTTCGTGCACTCAGGGCACATTCTTGGTGTTCTGGCAAAGCTCTTGCCCACCACCGTATTAGGGTCACAACCCAACGGTAAATCTCTTGAGCATTTACTCCATGGCGTGCAGCCGGAGTTAGTCTTCCTACACCGGGATGGCCCGTAGCCCCCCATTGTGTCATGGCGCGCAGGCCGAAGACTCTTGCTATGCGCTCCAACAGACACCTTTTGGTCTCACGTCAGACGGACATAGCGCAGGTCGGATCCTCCACCCCCCGTTGCTCAAATCGCCTTGCCTTCTCCGAGTACAGCGTACTCATGGCTATATCAAAGGCGCGGGTCGGTCTCACCAATCCTGTTCTTGGCATTCAAGCCTGGGTATTTCTCTATACCCATTTATTAGCACAACAGCGGGTCTTTCCTGGGCCTCCCAGTACTTCCTGTGACTCTCTCCACAGGTGGACACCACACAAGCACAAATTTCAGGGGTCTTTCCTGGCTATCATGCCAGTACTTCCTGTTACTCGCTTCACAGGTGGACACCCTACGACATCAAGCAGCACAAAGGGCCTTTCCTGGTCACACCAGTATTTCCTGTGCCTCATTCATAGGTTGGACCCAAAAACATCACATGGCTATTTTTCCTGGGCTACCACCCCAGTACTTCCTGCTACTCCTTTTCGCAGGCATAACCCGTAGACTCCTTAAACTACACGTTATCACAGAGTCTTCTCCGGTTCGTATGCAACATCACCAATCCAGACCAACCTGTCCAGATGGGCTTCACACAGCATGCCTATTCCGTACTCCATTTCCGGATCTATATGCTAACAAAGGGGATTTCAAGCATCCACCCAAAGACTCCCAAAAGCAGCCACCTCTTGGTGGGGGAAATCACAAGATATGCCAAAAGGAAGCCTTCACATGGCTAGGAAGAAAAGTCGTTACCCTTGACGACCGCTTCGGTGCCATGACCTCAAAGCTTGCTTGAAAGACTCGCAAGAGCGTTTCCTCCGCAACGCCGGCTTCGGAACTCTCGTCGGTAAACCGCAGCACCACCAGCAGCAGCCCTTCCCCTTCTTCCTCCTTCTTTCTCTCTCTCTTTCTCTCCAACTTGAAGAAAGATAAAGGCCAAGTAAATGAGAATAACTTCTCAGATTTCGGCCTTTAGGAAAAGAGGAAAGAAGCTTCAGCCCTTGGATCTCAGCTGAAGGAATGGATGGCCACAAAACTGCCAGAAATGCTAAATTTGACCTGACACGTCCTGTGACACGGCCGTGTCCCAGGCCGTGTACCTCAAGCGGTGGTCAACCGACCTATCCAAACCAGTGACACGCCCATGGGACACGCCCGTGTCATGGTCCGTGTCACCAACACGCCTTCAGACACGCCCGTGTCTGTGGCCGTGTGCCAGGGCGAAAAAAATCCCAAAACATCCCAAGACTTCACACGGCCTGTGACACGCCCGTGTCCCAGGTCGTGTGCCCAAACACGGCACAAAGACACGCCCTGTCGAAATCCTTCGGCGGGCTGAGTTCGTCGATCCGATTTGACACGCCCTGTGACACGCCCGTGTCACAGGCCGTGTTCAACCTCTCGACACTCAACACTCGACACTCGACACTCGACACTCACGTCTCGACACTCGACGATCGTCCAGTAAAAGTCGTCGAGCACGCGACACGGCCTTGGACACGCCCGTGTCCTGGGCCGTGTGTCTCCTCTCGACACATCGTCGAGCGAAAAATCGTCGACACCAAGGCCAATCATCGACACAACCTCGACACGCCCTGCGACACGCCCGTGTCGCAGGCCGTGTCCGCCGACACGCCCTGGGACACGCCCGTGTCCCAGGCCGTGTCACCCAAAAATGCCTGTTTCAGAAATTTGGACTGTTACAATCCTCCCCTTCTACAAGAAATTTCGTCCTCGAAATTCAGATACAGGAAAGGCAACAGTAATCAGCAAGAAAAATGTTACAACATGCAAAATTTTATGTTACAACATTTTCTTTACATATTACAAAACAGCTCAGGGAACTCTTCTCGCATGGTTTGCTCTCGCTCCCATGTCCATTCTTCACGGCCACAATTGTCCCAGCGGACTTTTACCATGCCCACCGTCTTGTTCCGCAACTGTTTCTCGGCTCGATCTTCGATCTGAATGGGTCTAACTCTCGTTGTTAGTCCATACTCCACCGGCACACGATCATCCGCGACCACTTGAGCTGGATCTTACACGGCCTTCCGAAGCACCGAGATGTGAAATACATCATGTAATCCACCCAAGTCTGCCGACAGAGCTAGCCGATAAGCCGCTTCGCCAACTCGCTCAACCACTTCAAAAGGACCCAAATATCTTGGACTCAACTTTTTCAATCGTCGAATCCTGGAGACACCTTTGAATGGCTTGATCTTCAAGTAGACCCAATTGCCAACCGCAAATTCCACTTTCCGGTGCTTGGCGTTGTAGTACTTCGCTTGTCGATCTTGAGCAATAAGCAATCTCTCTCGAATAGTCCGGATGGTTGAGTTTGCTTCATCAACCTCATTTGGTTTAAAAACCCGAGCTTCGCCCGCTTCTACCCAAGCCAAGGGAGTACGACACTTCCTTCCATATAGAGCTTCATATGGTGCCATCCCAATGCTCGCCTGGTAGCTGTTATTATATGCAAACTCTACCATATAGAGATGATCTTCCCATCTCTTTCCGAAGTCAAGGGCGCACATTCGGAGCATGTCCTCCATTGTTCTGTTGGTACGTTCAGTTTGGCCATCCGTTTGGGGATGAAAGGCCGTACTGAAAGTCAACTTCGTGCCCAACAGTCGGTGAACTAGCCGCCAATCATTTGACGTGAATCGCCCATCTCGATCACTGACGATGCTCCGAGGAACACCGTGAAGCCGCACAATCTGGTCAACATATAACTTTTCCAAACTTTCAACTGAATCATCCCGCCTGTTCGGGAGAAAATGTGCTACTTTCATTAGCCGATCAACAATCACCCAAATGGAATCATTTCCTCGCTGCGATCTTGGCAACCCGTGCACAAAATCCATGGAAATATCATCAAATTTCCATTCTGGGATCGGTAGTGACTTCAAATAACCTCCCGGCTTTTGGCATTCCGCCTTCACCATCGTACATGTTTGGCATTTGGATACATAAAGGGCAACATCTTTCTTGAGCCCTGGCCACCAGAATAGCTTCTTCATATCGTTGAACATCTTCGTGCTCCCGGGGTGAATGGAATACTTTGTATAATGCGCTTCATACATCAGTTCTTCCCTCAATTTCCCCACATTCGGGACGCACAAACGGCCTTCTTTACGCAAAAGACCGTCATTCCAGGTGAATTTGCCCTCTGGCCCTTCATTCACATAGCGTAAGAGATCGTCATCCAACTCCGTTGCCCGTCGAACTCGGTCTGCAAGGTCACATTGCACCTCGATCCAGTTCAAACATGCAGTGGCAGTGGAATTCTTGTCAACACAATAGATCTCTAACGCCTCCAACTCCTGGATAAGACGTTCATCATGCCTTTGTAACCAATTCGCTCTAGCCGGAACCCTCCGACTCAATGCATCCGCGATAACATTCCCCTTCCCGGGCGTATAGTGAATCTCGAACGTGTAGTCCCCAAGGAACTCCAACCACCTTCGTTGTCACATGTTCAAGTCTTTCTGCTCCAAAAGATACTTTAGGCTCTTATGATCGGTATAGATCTCCACCTTCACCCCATAAAGGTAGTGTCGCCACAACTTGAGTGCAAAAATCACCGCCGCTAGTTCCAAATCATGGACGGGATAGTTTCGCTCGTACACCTTCAGCTGGCGTGAGCCATAAGCAATAACCTTTCCATTCTGCAGAAGAACGCAGCCTAAGCCGCTCCCTGAGGCATCAGTATAAATCACAAATCCATCGGTTCCACATGGCGAAGACAACACCGGCGCCGTGGTCAACCGACTCTTCAGCTCTTCAAAAGCTCGTGCGCAATCTGGCGTCCAAACGAACTTCTGATCTTTTCGCGTCAGTGTGGTTAGCGGCAAAGCGATCCGCGAGAAGTTTTCCACAAATCTTCTATAGTAGCCCGCAAGTCCAAGAAAACTCCTGACCTCGGCCACGGAAGACAACATTGGCCACTCCTGTATGGCCCTTATCTTCGCTGGATCCACTGCAATGCCCGCTCCACTCACCACATGGCCTAAAAATGCCACTGACGATAGCCAAAACTCGCACTTCGAGAACTTGGCATATAGCTGATTTTGCCTCAACGTGTTCAACACCAACCGCAAGTGAATCTCATGCTCGGCTTTGGACTTCGAGTACACCAGGATGTCATCAATGAACACTATCACAAACAGATCCAGGTACTCGCGAAAAATACGGTGCATCAGATCCATAAACACTGAGGGTGCATTGCACAATCCAAATGGCATGACTGTAAACTCATAGTGCCCATAACGCGTTCCAAATGCGGTTTTGGGAATGTCACCTTCCCGAATTCTTAACTGGTAATAACCAGACTTCAGGTCGAACTTCGAATAGACGGTCGAGCCCACCAGCTGATCGAATAACTCATCAATCCGGGGTATCAGATACTTATTCTTCTCGGTCAGCTTATTCAGTTCACGATAATCGATACACAATCGCAACCCACCGTCTTTCTTCTTTACAAACAGCACAGGCACGCTCCAAGGTGACATGCTTGGGCGTATATAACCTTGCTCTAGCATTTCTTGTAGTTGAACCTTCAATTCCTCCATCTCTTTGGGCGCAACGCGATATGGCAAGCGGGCCACAGGTTTCACACCTGGCACCAACTCGATCGTGAAGTCAATCTCCCGCTGGGGTGGTAGCCCAGGGAGATCCGTGGGAAACACATCTGTAAATTCTGCCACAATCGGAACCTCGCACAAACTGGCCTTAGGCTCAACAGCCTGAATTAGTACAAAGTAACACTCCGCACCCTTCCGAACAGCCTTGACTACCTGGAGTGCAGACATCAACGTCCTGCCCACTCCTCGCATACCCGCGAACTTTGTCTCCTGTTCGGTATTCTGGCCCAACGTGATTTCTTTGGACTGGCAATCAATCATAGCATGCTGCTCCGCAAGCCAATCCATCCCAAAAATCACGTCGAATTCCGATATTGCAGTTTCTTGAGCTAATGCACGACGGCTTCCCAAAGGGTATCCTTGCCGGGATGAAGGTCAGGTCGAGCGGTCTGACGGTCTGACATTCTGTCCGCAGACTTCAAAACACTGCTTGATCTGAAGGACGCGTGTTAACTGTTGATGCACGAAAATAGAAAGGGAGTCGGGCACCACCAGCTAACGGTTCGAGTACCGGGAAATAGAAGGGAAAAGGCAAACTGAAATTAGCTATCTACTAAGGGGATGAGAGAAAGAGAATAGCAGAGCCGTGGACCACGACAACAACCGACTGCGCCCGTCGCAACCTGAATGCCTCTCTTGCGACGGGCTTTCCTGTGATTAAAAATGAATCAGTTACAAGGAGTAAACAGATAAGCCGGCCAGACAGCAAGCCACAAGGCACTAGACTTGAGATCGAAGCTCTTAACAAGCGAGATCCTGGATACAAGTCAGCATTCTTTGGGGAGTGCACCCTCCCCCTATTTATAGGCTCGGGGGCCTGCCCAAACGGGCAGGGCTAAAGTTACTGGCTGCCCGGGGTACAGGAGAACCTGGCATAAGTGAAGGGAAGCAAATGAGCATAAAAGGAGAAAGGAGGGAAGCCGCGTGGCCTGGCGGATTCCTCCTAGCGAGCTGATGGCCTAGGTCCTGGGCCTTGACGTTGAGCAGGGCTGGCGCTGACGGCAGCCTGATATGGAGACCGCTCGGCTTCTCTGATAACTAGTCGATTTGAGTTTTGTGGAGGCTAGAAGGTAAAGGCCACCCGGTCTCTGATGACCGGTCGGCTTGACATGCTTGGCTTCTAGAAGAACCAGGCCGCCCGGTCTTGAAAGCTGTGCGAACAGGTCGCGGATTCCGGGCTTAACACTGGGAATTCTTGTTCATCGACCTGAGAACCAAGTTCATCGACCTGAGTTCATTGAGAGTATTCTGGACTAAATGAGTTGAAGTTGAACTTCCAGAATTCGTCGACCTGAGCTCGAATATCGTCGAGCTGAACTCAAAGAATTGACTCTGATTTCATAGAGCGGAGCACGACTTTCGTCGAGCTAAGTTCGACAAACGTCGAACTCACTTCCTGAACTTGATTTTCTTCTAAGTCTGAGTCTTTTGCTGTCTTCTATTGGCTGGTCCATGCAAGGTTGAATCTAAGGGCTTAGCCTAAACTCTAGGACACAATGACATGACCCTAGCTATACATGGTGGGTCAATTATCCTAGTTAGTGAACCTAACTCAAATCAAACTAAGGATCCAACAATCTCCCCCTATTTGGGTGAGGTCACAAATATACATGAAATGAAAACATTCACAAAGCAACAAAATATATCTGGCAGAAAAATAGAAATATGCAGCGGATATTTACAGTAGCTTTGTGACAGTACATAAATAAAGAGTTCAGAGAGACAGAAACTTAAACAGAATAAACTCATTTCTTTTTCTTCATTTTCTCCTTTAGCTTGTCATCTTTCTCCTTATCAGCAGGCTGTGTAAACATGATTTCCCTATTTGGATTTGCTGCATGCTTCTTGGACATTGTCATATCAGCAGCTCCAATAATATTCAAGGATGTAGCTCTAGGCACAACAACCTCTGGATGTGGGTTCATATAAGCATCTACATTAAATAATTTATTTGCTTTCTCATACCTGTTTAATTCTTCTTTTCTGTACTTGGACATTGTTGAATACTGTGAAGGATCCTTTCCTTCAGCTTTAGCTTGATTTATCAATGATAATCCAACCAGTTCCTAGAACCTGGCCATTCTAGTAGTAGTCTCTATCTCTGGATCCACAAAGGGAATGGGAGCAGACTCTGGCCTTTTTGGACTGCCATCTTTTACTGGTTCAGGAACTTGTTGTTGTTGTTGCAGATGATGTTGTTGTTGTTTGCTGTTGTTAAGGTTGTTGGTGTTGCTGTCTGCTTGAAGAGTACCTCTGCTGGCTGTTTCCTTGATAAGATGAGGATCTACCTTGATGTCTTTGGTAGGTTTGAGCATATGAGGTAGACCTCTGAGGAGTATTGCCTGAAGCACCAGCAACAGGTGGAGGAGGACGAGGACCTTTCCTGTGTAACACCTCCCCTGTAGTGGACTTATAATATGGGTCCGGCCGGGGCCCCACAGCATGTAACACCCCCATCTGTCGCATGGCATATAACAGAAGGTCCAGCTGGAACCCGACGCCATATACCACAGACAGCCGGAAGGGATACTAAATGAATAATCAAACCAACCAATTAAGACTACTCGTCCTAATTACAGAGCATTCTAGCGGAAGATTTTAAAGTTGAAAGAACCCAAAATTAAATCCATCAATATGAATGTCCACAGCTACAACAAAAGGAATGAAATCCCAAATACACAGAAACGGGTACATGGCCTTAAGGCCTTACAAATGTTCACTTAATAAAGAGTGTTTTACATACATCGGCTCGCAGGCCGGCCACACATGAAATATATATAAATATAACTATTCTACGGCCTTCTAGGGCCAGCACAGCAACATGGGCTCCAGCCCGCTATTTGGCGCTCGGCTCCGCAGCACCTGCAAGCACATACCACCGCACGGTGGCAAATAAAGCAACGGTCAGCTAAAAGCCGACCAAATTATAACGACCCCGCCCCTGACTCGGGACGGCGGTGCTCTTTCCCTGCATAACATTAGCCCAACAATATATATATAGCGCAATTATAATTCGCCACAGGTGTAGGCTCGCACGGCCAAACACCCCGTGCACTCAGGGCACATTCATGGTGAACCCTGACCCATCAGTGCATTCACCACCACCCCCAGGATGGCAACAACATGTGAGCATTTAGCCTTTCTGACCACCGTCTAAGGCTCCGACTATGCCAACGGCCAGTCCCCGTCTTCGGGTCTCTCGCACCGAACCACATAGCCTAGGTCCAATTCCACTTGCCCGTTGCTCACTCCGCATGTCCAATTTAAGTCCTTTGCGCGGGCCAAGCTTCTCTCGGATCCCAAATTTTCCAAAACAATCTCATAACCCAGTTATGATCAAGGCCGGTTCCCAGACCGCCAAGTTAGCAGAACACGTTTCCGCTCAATTTTCCGGGTGCGCCTTGAAGCTAACCTCCAAGGATCCCTGCTGCAATCTACCGCGTAGAAACCCGAAAAATCCAAAGCACGGAGTCTTCTCCGGCAAAACCACATCAAATGCAACATCACCGATCCAGACAAAACACGTCCGGGTAGGCTTCACACACAATGCCTATGCCCGTACTTACGATTCCGGGCTCTATATGCAACACAAGGGGGACTATTCCCGTCAACCCCAAGGAACACCACGCACTCACCGCATACTCGCGGGAGCGGGATTCCCTATGCAGAAAGAAAGAGCTTCAAGCGCTCAAGTTGATAATCGTTACCCTTATAGTCCGTTTTGGCGCCATGGAAAAACTACGCGATTAGAACTCTTCGCAATGACCTTCCCTCCACGGATCCGCTCTCCGATTTCGAAACGGTGCTCCGATGCTCCGCCGGCGGCCGTAAACCTCCTTCTTCTTCCTCTCCTCTCTCACTTTGGAAGGGGAGAACTTTGGAGAGAAAATGAGGGAATAACTCCCTATTCCCGGCCTTAACAGAGCAGGATTTCTTCTGGGCCGTCGGATCCTAATTAAAGAAAATAAACGGCTCGGATCTGCACAAAATTCCCCAGACCTGGGCCGCACACGGCTTGGCACACGGCCGTGTCCATGGCCGTGTGCCTCGATCCAGGCACGATCGTCGAACTGAGAAACGCACACGGGCCAAGACACGCCCGTGTCTGACCTGACACGCCCGTGTCGGGTTCCTCGACACGCCTGTGTTCGTGGGCGTGTCACGCATAACCGCCACGGCAACGGACACGACCCATCAGGACACAGGTAGGGACATGGGTTGGCACACGCCCGTGTCGGATGACACGCCCGTGTCATCCAGCCGTGTTTCTGGCCGTGTCCTTCTCGGGTTAGAAACGGCCAAAAAAATCACCAGCCAGACACGGCCTTGGACACGCCCGTGTCCTAGGCCGTGTACCCCTACAGGCACCAAAAACACTTTTTCCGCGACCGACTCGCACACAAAATTCGGGGCGTTACAAATCTCCCCCACTTAAGGAATTTCGTCCCGAAATTAAACAAAGGTACACAAAAGCTAAATGATACCTGAGTGGAATAACTCGGGGTATTCCTCCAACAAAGCTTGCTCTCGCTCCCAAGAAAGCTCCTCACGTCCGCAATTATCCCAACGGACTTTAACCATTCGGACCTCCTTGTTGCGGAGTCGTTTGACTGCAACATCTTCAATTCGCACTGGCTTGACCCTTGTTGTTAACTCATAGTCAACCGGTACCTGATTGTCCGCAACGATCTGCGAAGGCCCTTGCACTGCCTTACGCAGCACCGATACGTGGAATACGTCATGCAGCCCACTCAACTCCGTCGACAGCTTTAATCTATACGCCGCCTCGCCAACACGCTCCAGGATTTCAAATGGTCCAAGGTATCTCGGACTCAGCTTCTTCAAGCGTCGAACCCGCGATACACCCTTGAACGGCTTGATCTTCAAATATACCATGTCGCCAACGTTGAATTCCACATTCCTATGTTTGGCATTGTAATACTTTGACTGTCTATCCTGAGCAATCTTCAGCCTTTCCTGAATTGTCCGTATTCTTGAAGTGGCATCTTCCACCGCTTGACGTTCATACAACTTCGATTCGCCTGCCTCCAACCAAGACAACGGCGTACGACACTTCCTCCCGTACAAGGCTTCGAAAGGCGCCATTCCAATGCTTGCCTGAAAGCTGTTGTTGTAAGCAAACTCCACCATGTACAGGTGATCCTCCCAATTCTTCCCGAAATCTAGGACGCACATGCGAAGCATGTCCTCCATAGTCCTGTTGACTCTCTCGGTTTGGCCATCTGTCTGCGGGTGAAAGGCTGTGCTGAACTTTAGCTTAGTACCCAACAGACCATGCACTAACCTCCAGTCATTTGACGTGAAGCGTCCATCTCGATCACTAACAATACTTCTAGGCACACCATGCAATCGTACAATATTATCCACGTAGAGTTTGGCTAACTTTTCCACTGGATCCTCCTTTCTCACTGGGATAAAGTGCGACACTTTTGTCAATCTATCAACGACCACCCAAATGGCGTCGTTTCCCTTCTGCGACTTCGGCAAACCGTGCACAAAATCCATAGATATGTCGTCAAACTTCCATTCTGGGATAGGAAGGGGTTTCAAGAAACCTCCGGGCTTCTGGCATTCCGCCTTTACTAATGCACAAGTACGATACTTGGCCACATAAAGTGCCACATCCTTCTTCAAACCCGCCCACCAGAATAATTTCTTCATGTCTCTATACATCTTAGTGCTTCCCGGGTGGATTGAGTACTTAGTATGATGAGCCTCATACATCAACTCCTCCCGAATATTATCCGCACTAGGAACGCATAGACGACTGTCCTTCCTTAGCAACCCATCTTCAACCACAAACTGGGAATTTGACCCATCCAAAGCTTCATCCAAGATTTGCTTCAAGCTGCTATCCAGAACCAAAGCCCGCCGAACTCTATCCGCTAGGTCACACTGCACCTCTGTCCAAAACAGTTTCGCCTCGGCACTAGACTGCTTATCGACACAAGATATCTCCAATGCCTCCAACTCTTGGACCAATCTCTCATCATGTACTGATAACCAATTGGCTTGTGCGGGAATCTTACGACTCAACGCATCCGCCACTGCATTTCCCTTCCCAGGCACATAGTGTATCTTGAAGGTGTAGTCCCCTAAGAACTCCATCCACCTCCTATGCCTCATGTTCAAATCCTTTTGGTCCAATAGGTACTTCAAACTCTTATGATCGGTGTAAATATCGACCTTCACACCGTACAGATAGTGCCTCCAAAGCTTAAGAGCAAATATCACGGCCGCTAACTCTAAGTCGTGGACCGGATAATTCCTCTCGTGAACCTTCAATTGTCGTGAACCATAAGCTATCACTCTCCCATGCTGTAGCAGAACACAGCCCAAACCACTGCCCGAAGCATCACTATAGATCTCGAACCCTTCGGTTCCACTTGGCGAACATAAAATGGGCGCCGTGGTCAACCGCCTCTTCAATTCTTCAAAAGCCTGTTCGCACTCCGGAGACCACACAAACTTCTGATCCTTTCTTGTCAACGTCGTAAGTGGTAGTGCTATCCGCGAGAAGTTCTCTACGAAGCGCCTATAGTAGCCAGCAAGCCCTAGAAAACTCCGGACCTCTGCCACCGTAGTCAAAGAAGGCCACTCTCGTATCGCTACTATCTTCGCCGGATCTACAGCTATTCCTTCTCCACTGACAACATGACCAAGGAACGCTATCGAGGATAACCAGAACTCACACTTGGAGAACTTTGCATACAATTGACTTTTCCTCAATGTCTCCAACACCATGTGTAAATGCTTGTAATGATCCTCCTCGCACCGCGAATACACCAGGATATCATCGATAAATACTATCACAAACTGATCCAAGTATTCTCTGAATGTCCTATTCATCAGATCCATAAATACGGATGGCGCATTCGTCAACCCAAACGGCATAACCGTGAACTCGTAATGCCCAAACCGCGTACTGAATGCTGTCTTTGGGATGTCGCTCTCCCTAATCCTCAACTGATAGTAACCGGACTTCAAATCTAACTTCGAATATACAGTTGATCCAACCAGCTGATCAAATAGATCATCAATCCTCGGGATTGGATATTTGTTCTTCTCCGTAAGTTTGTTCAATTCCCGATAATCGATACAAAGCCGCAAGCTCCCATCTTTCTTCTTAACAAAGAGAACTGGTGCGCTCCAAGGCGACGAACTTGGACGCACATAACCTTGCTCTAGCAACTCTTGCAGTTGCACATTCAACTCTGCCATTTCTCTTAGGGCTATCCGATATGGGGAGCGTGACACCGGTTTGGCACCCGATACCAGCTCTATAGTAAAGTCTATCTCCCGCTGAGGAGGGGCTCCTGGGAGATCATCTGGAAACACATCAGGATACTCGGACACAACTGGGATGCTGTCCAAACTAGGTTTAGGCGTCGCAGTCTGCACTAGAGTGACATACAGTTCTGCCCCAGACCGAACTGCCTTAAACACCTGAAGGGCCGATATCAGAACTTTCCCTGACCCCTTCATGCCCGCAAAAGTAGCCTCTACACCAGTGTCCAGACCCAACTTGACTTCTTTACGGTTGCAATCAATACATGCACTTTGCTCCGAGAGCCAATCCATACCGAAAATTACGTCGAACTCCACTAATGGTAGAACCAACGCCCGCAAATCAAACTCCCGGTCTCCAATCCGAATCTTCACAACACAAATCCTATCCGCACGCATTGAGCACCCATTAGGCAACAACACATCCAACTTGTTTTCTGCCATCGGGAAGGGAACTCCGATGCGCGATATAAACTTTTCAGACAAGAAGGAATGTGATGCTCCCGTATCAAAAAGGGCTCTCGTCGGAAACCCAAAGATTAACACAAAGCCTGTCACCACGTCTGCTTGCTTAATGGCCTCCTGTAGACCAAGGTTGTAGACTCTAGGCTGGGCTGGAGCATGATGGGATGCGGTTGACTCCACCGCCTTCCCTTTCTCCTCAAAAGTCGCTCCAGGTCTCCTCTCGGACTTTGAACGTCCGCTCCAACACTCCCGAGCAAAATGCCCCGTCTTCCCGCAGTTGTAGCAAGCTCCGGGGACTCGACTTGTAGTTGCCCCCGATGCATCAGCCGAAGGGGCTGAGTTTGAAGTCCTCCGCTTCTTGTTCCATCTGCGGAAACCTGTCTTGTTACTTGGCACCTTGAACTCGGTCTTCCTTTCTCCTGGGTCCCTCTTCTCTTGAACTTTCTTCGCAACCTTTTCCAACGATCGGGCTGAATTGACCAAGGCTAGGAAGCCCTGCGCCTTAGGCCCAGCAAGGAGTAACTGTAAATCGCCGCGAAGACCCTCATAGAATCGGTTGGTCTTCCTCTCTTCTTCTGAAAACATAGCACCAGCATAACGACCCAACCGTGTGAACTCATGCAGATATTCGTCCACGCTTCTGGATCCCTGAGTCAACCCAAGAAATTGATTCTCCATATCCAACCTCTGAGCAGAAGGTACAAATCTGGCTAGGAACAATCTTGAAAATTCCTCCATCGGCACATCCGCAAGCTGCCTTCCCACTAGAAGATGAAACTCCAACTCGTCCCACAACATCCTCGCTTCTCCTTCCAAAAGAAAAGTCGCTATGGTGGTCTTCTACCACTCCTCAGTCATTGTGGTCGTCAACACCCTCTTTATGGAAGAGAGCCAGTCCTCAGCTTGAGTTGGTGTTCCAACCCCATTAAACCTCGGAGGATTAAAGCCCATCACATGCTTTAGCTGCCTCTCCGTAGTTCTCCTCGGCTCTACTAACTCAACTATCGCGCGTTCCACCACTCTCGGCTCTGCCGCCCTAACCGGTTCTTGCTCATTCGCAGGAGGTGCACGATGCATTTGCCCTACAGGTTGGGCATTTATCATTGCGAACACGACTTCAGCCACCATCCTGATGGTTTCCGCTGAAGGAGGTGTAGCAGGCACGTCCCTTGGTGCACTACTTTCCGCTGATTGCGGATGCTCTGACTGACCAGCACCGCTCCCAGCTGCCTATAGTAGCAAAAACACACGATTAGACGACAAACAAATTGCTAAAAGCAATCATTGGAACACTCAGGTTCCACCAAACAAGTGTATTTTTCATTCCTAAGTGGACATTCATGGGTTCTTTTTGATGTTATAACGATGGCGCACACATGTGCTCACCACCCCTTAAAAGAATTCGCCCACGAATTCATTTAAGCTTGACCGTAACCAGAAGTCTGATACCAAATTGTAACACCCCCATCTGTCGCATGGCATGTAACAGAAGGTACAGCTGGAACCCGACGCCATATACCACAGACAGCCGGAAGGGATACTAAATGAATAATCAAACCAACCAATTAAGACTACTCGTCCTAATTACAGAGCATTCTAGCGGAAGATTTTAAAGTTGAAAGAACCCAAAATTAAATCCATCAATATGAATGTCCACAACTACAACAAAGGGAATGAAATCCCAAATACACAGAAACGGGTACATGGCCTTAAGGCCTTACAAATGTTCACTTAATAAAGAGTGTTTTACATACATCGGCTCGCAGGCCGGCCACACATGAAATATATATAAATATAACTATTCTACGGCCTTCTAGGGCCAGCACAGCAACATGGGCTCCAACCCGCTATTTGGCGCTCGGCTCCGCAGCACCTGCAAGCACATACCACCGCACGGTGGCAAATAAAGCAACGGTCAGCTAAAAGCCGACCAAATTATAACGACCCCGCCCCTGACTCGGGACGGCGGTGCTCTTTCCCTGCATAACATTAGCCCAACAATATATATATAGCGCAATTATAATTCGCCACAGGTGTAGGCTCGCACGGCCAAACACCCCGTGCACTCAGGGCACATTCATGGTGAACCCTGACCCATCAGTGCATTCACCACCACCCCCAGGATGGCAACAACATGTGAGCATTTAGCCTTTCTGACCACCGTCTAAGGCTCCGACTATGCCAACGGCCAGTCCCCGTCTTCGGGTCTCTCGCACCGAACCACATAGCCTAGGTCCAATTCCACTTGCCTGTTGCTCACGCCGCATGTCCAATTTAAGTCCTTTGCGCGGGCCAAGATTCTCTCGGATCCCAAATTTTCCAAAACAATCTCATAACCCAGTTATGATCAAGGCCGGTTCCCAGACCGCCAAGTTAGCAGAACACGTTTCCGCTCAATTTTCCGGGTGCGCCTTGAAGCTAACCTCCAAGGATCCCTGCTGCAATCTACCGCGTAGAAACCCGAAAAATCCAAAGCACGGAGTCTTCTCCGGCAAAACCACATCAAATGCAACATCACCGATCCAGACAAAACACGTCCGGGTAGGCTTCACACACAATGCCTATGCCCGTACTTACGATTCCGGGCTCTATATGCAACCCAAGGGGGACTATTCCCGTCAACCCCAAGGAACACCACGCACTCACCGCATACTCGCGGGAGCGGGATTCCCTATGCAGAAAGAAAGAGCTTCAAGCGCTCAAGTTGAGAATCGTTACCCTTGTAGTCCGTTTTGGCGCCATGGAAAAACTATGCGGTTAGAACTCTTCGCAATGACCTTCCCTCCACGGATCCGCTCTCCGATTTCGAAACGGTGCTCCGATGCTCCGCCGGCGGCCGTAAACCTCCTTCTTCTTCCTCTCCTCTCTCACTTTGGAAGGGGAGAACTTTGGAGAGAAAATGAGGGAATAACTCCCTATTCCCGGCCTTAACAGAGCAGGATTTCTTCTGGGCCGTCGGATCCTAATTAAAGAAAATGAACGGCTCGGATCTGCACAAAATTCCCCAGACCTGGGCCGCACACGGCTTGGCACACGGCCGTGTCCATGGCCGTGTGCCTCGATCCAGGAACGATCGTCGAACTGAGAAACGCACACGGGCCAAGACACGCCCGTGTCTGACCTGACACGCCCGTGTCGGGTTCCTCGACACGCCCGTGTTCGTGGGCGTGTCACGCATAACCGCCACGGCAACGGACACGACCCATCAGGACACGGGTAGGGACACGGGTTGGCACACGCCCGTGTCGGATGACACGCCCGTGTCATCCGACCGTGTTTCTGGCCGTGTCCTTCTCGGGTTGGAAACGCCAAAAAAATCACCAGCCAGACACGGCCTTGGACACGCCCGTGTCCTAGGCCGTGTACCCCTACAGGCACCAAAAACTCTTTTTCCGCGACCGACTCGCACACAAAATTCGGGGCGTTACACAGCATACGAACGCCACAGCTTTAGTATTATAAGTTGATATAACTACCCAAACTCAAAACACTTGCACAATACAGCGGAAACAAACAAGACTAGAAGTTATCCACCACTAAAGAGTAAAACAAATGGCCTTAAGGCCTAACATCAAGTGTCCAAAAGAGACATAAAACATCAATCATGAATGTGCTTAGCACTCCTAGTCTACCTCGGCATGCAAGCCGGACAAAAGAGTCTCAAACAAAC
Source organism: Platanthera guangdongensis (assembly GCA_039583875.1). Taxonomy (NCBI): domain Eukaryota; kingdom Viridiplantae; phylum Streptophyta; class Magnoliopsida; order Asparagales; family Orchidaceae; genus Platanthera; species Platanthera guangdongensis. Next base: position 49,597,261 of record CM077165.1, read on the forward strand.
ATCATCATCAATGTAGTGCTACAAAAGAGGGAAAAAAACACTTCATGGGCTTAGGCCTTTTTGGCCGGCGTGCTAGCTCCTGCATGCGATCCTTGCCCTGTAAAATTATTAGTAACGTGGGTCAGCAAATGCTGACCTCAAACTGTGTAACAACACATCTCCTCCCGGCCGCCCCTAACGGACCCCGGGGAACCCTCCAACCTGCAAGTCAGCACTTCATATGTAATAAAAATAGCTATAAACAGAAGAACACTAAAACAGGCTTGGATGTCTCAATCATCAAACATGTTCTCTATTGGTTGAGCATATAAAGAAAAGGGCCTACTACGCAACATGAATGCAACACCCGGGCTTCACCCAGGGTACCCTACTGCGTATGCATCTAGCACAACATCACATCAATTGGGTACTCACATTTCCCCATTGGCATAAAGACGCAAACACTAAGGGAGACACCTCTCCCTCAAACGGCGCACAGGCCGCCACAAGGAATTCTTGCCAAGGCTCGACCCGCTCGTGGGCTTAGCCCCGGGCTTGCCTGCAAGCTCTGACGTCTCATGCTAGGATTCCAACAAACACAGACCGACCGATTCTAAGAAGCCTTGCTGGACCCCACCAGCTCACGGCCTCTTTGCCCGGGCTTGCCCCAAGCTTGGCATTCTCGTCAGTCTCACAGAAGGGGACTAGTCTCGTCGGGACACTCTCCACACATGACGCACATGTCACGGGATAGCCAGCCGACCACGGAGACATAGCCACGCCTTGGCACAACACAAACCAAGACTAAATACATCGTAATCCCTCTTTGTACTGCAGCGTTCCCGCGCACCAAGGAAACCATCTCCAACTCGTGCGGAGCTAACCTTGTCCACCAAGGAAACCATCTCCAACTCATACGGAGCTAACCTTGTCCCTCAAGGAAACCATCTACCGCCACGAGGAGCTAACCTTGTCCGGGTTCGACTACACGTACCTTTTCAAGCAAACGGGACAATCATCACCACAACACAAACGACATCTTGCCGCAACAGAAATCTCTACGAATCCCTAAGTTCGTATGCAACATCACCGAGTCGGACTAACGGTCGCGACCACGGCTTCACCCACCATGCCTAATCCACTAGCGAAGCGGATCTCTAATGCAAAAATATGCCGGGGACGGACTCAATCAACCCGGAGGTTCCTCTTGAACCTTGGCAAACCAAAACCCCTCTCATTTGAGAGTTTGGTGCCCAAAAATTAGAGAGAAAGAAAATAAATGATGCTAGTACATGCCTCCTAAGGACCGAGAGGAGAGATGTCGTTACCTTCCGACTCCTCTTCCTTGACATGGCAAAATAGCCGGATGGAAATCTTCGCAACGATCTAAGCTTCACGGATCCGGACTCGGTTCGCGATTTGGAGCTCTGAAACCCTTCCTACAGCCCAAGACCTTCTTCTTCTTCCTCCTTGCTCTAGCTTTTCTCAAGAACTTAGCAAGAGAAGACTTGGAAAACAACGAGGGTTTCCAACCCTAAATTCGGACTTAACTTCCCAAGAGATCGCCTGAACCGTCAGATCCCAAAACCAGAAAAAGAATGGCCGCAATTCGCCTGGAAAATAGAAGATCTGGGCCGAACACAGCCTGGCACACGCCCGTGTCTAGGGCCGTGTGCCTCATTCGCCGTCTCAAAACGACGCGCCTGGAATCGCACACGGGCATCCGACACGCCCGTGTTCAACCCGACACGCCTGTGTCCCCAGTGACACGGCCGTGTGGCCGGCCGTGTGCCTCCAACAACACGACCCCGAAACCAACCCGAGAGCTGACACGGCCTGGGACACGCCCGTGTCCCAAGCCGTGTGCCAAGTCTCGATACCCGTCGACAGGCCTTGTGTCGACACCGCGGAAAAACGTCGAGCGAAGATCGTCGACCAAGCGGGACACGCCCTGTGACACGCCCGTGTCACAGGCCGTGTGCCCCAGTCTCGACACCTTGTCGAGCAAAAGTGTCGACACTTGGGACGAGTGTCGATACGGCCTCGACACGCCCTGCGACACGCCCGTGTCGCATGCCGTGTGCCACACTCTCGACACTTTGTCGAGCAAAAGTGTCGACACTTGGGTCGAGTGTCGACACGGCCTCGACACGCCCTGCGACACGCCCGTATCGCAGGCCGTGTGCCACACTCTCGACACTTTGTCGAGCAAAAGTGTCGACACTTGGGCCGAGTGTCGACACGGCCTCGACACGCCCTGCGACACGCCCGTGTCGCAGGCCGTGTGCCTCCTGCCAAAAACCCAAAAAATTTTCCAGAACTGCAGACTGAACCTCTTGCAAAACTGGGGTGTTACAACTCTCCCCCACTAAACAGAATTTCGTCCCGAAATTTCAAAACAGAAGGGCACAAAACTTAAATTGTACCTGACATGAAGAGTTCTGGATAATCTTCTAACATGGCCTGTTCTCGTTCCCAAGAGAACTCCTCACGACCACAGTTGTCCCATCGAACTTTTACGAGTTTGACTTCTTTATTCCGCAACTGCCGAGTCTCCGAATCCTCTATAGCACTTGGAAGGACTCGCGTCCTCAAGTCTTCCTCAATCGGCACCGATGCCGGCTCAATCACTACGCTAGACTCCACCAAGGCTTTCCTCAAAACGGAGACGTGGAAGACGTCATGTAATCCACTTAAATCTGCGGACAGCGCCAACCGATAAGCTGCTTCTCCTACCTGCTCAATAATTTCAAAAGGCCCCAAAAACCTTGGACTCAGCTTCTTGAGTCGGAGAATCCGTGAGACGCCTTTGAATGGCTTGACCTTCAGATAAACTCAATCACCAACTGCAAATTCCACCTTCCGGTGACGAGCATTAAAATATTTTGCTTGCCTGTCTTGCGCCACCTTCATACGCTCTTGGATGGTCCGTACCAACTCACAAGCATCAACCACCGCATCCTTTCCCAACAGTTTGGTGTCTCCCACCTCTGCCCAAGACATTGGCGTTCGACACCGCCTCCCATACAAAGCTTCGTATGGCGCCATTTTTATGCTTGCTTGAAAACTATTGTTGTATGCAAATTCTATCATGAAGAGGTGATCCTCCAACCTCTTGCCGAAATCAAGAACGCACATTCTCAACATATCTTCCATAGTACGGTTCGTTCTCTCTGTTTGCCCATCAGTTTGAGGATGGAACGCCGTACTGAACTTTAGCTTCGTGCCCAAGCTCTTCTGAACCAATCTCCAGTCCTTAGACGTAAACCGTCCATCTCGATCACTGACTATGCTCTTAGGAACTCCGTGCAGTCGCACAATGTTGCGAACATACAACTCCACCAGCTTCTCCACGCTGTCCTCTTTCTGATTTGGGATGAAGTGAGCCACCTTGGTTAGGCGATCCACGATCACCCAAATAGAATCATTACCATGTTGCGATCTAGGCAAACCATGCACAAAGTCCATGGAGATGTCCTCAAATTTCCACTCAGGAATTGGAAGGGGCTTCAGGAACCCGCCCGGTTTCTGACATTCGGCCTTCACCAAGGCACATGTTTGGCACCGACTCATATACAAAGCTACATCTCGCTTCAACCCCGGCCACCAAAAGGATTTCTTCATATCCAAGTACATCTTTGTACTGCCCGGGTGAATGGAGTACTTTGAGAAATGAGCCTCAAACCTCAACTCTTCACGGAGATTGCCAAACTGCGGTACACAAACCCTTCCATCCTTTCTCAAGATTCCCCGAATCATCTCCCATGCGCTGCTCTCGCCCGTTTGAGCCTCCAACACAAAAGGTTGAAACTCCACATCCAATCGAGTCGCTTCCCAAATACGATCGGACAAGTCGTTTTGCACTTCAATCCAGTTCAACCGAGCCACGGTAGACTCGCCTCTCGCAACACATTCCAATCCAAGGGACTCCCATTCCCGTACCAACCGCTCATCATGAGCATCAATCCAATTTCCTTGCCCCGAGTACTTTCTACTCAATGCGTCCGCCACCACATTGGCTTTACCCGGCGTATACTGAATTGCCACTTCGTAGTCTCCAAGAAACTCAACCCATCTGCGTTGCCGCATGTTCAAGTCCTTCTGATCCAAGAGATACTTCAGGCTTTTATGGTCCGTGAAGATCTCCACCCTTGCACCATACACATAGTGTCGCCATATTTTCAACGCGAAGATTATCGCCGCCAACTCCAAGTCATGGACGGGGTAATTCCTCTCATGAGGTTTCAGCTGTCTAGCCCCAAAAGTTATCACCTTGCCATGTTGCACCAACACGCAACCCAAACCGCATCCCGATGCGTCACTGAAAATCTGAAATCCATCGGTCCCTTGCGGTAAACTCAGAATTGGAGCCATCATAAGCCTCTCCTTCAGGGCCTCAAATGCTTGACTACACTCTTGGGTCCACACAAACTTATGGACTTTGCGAGTGAGTGAGGTGAGGGGTAGAGCTATCTTCGAGAAATTCTCCACGAATCTCCTATAATACCCGGCTAGTCCAAGAAAACTTCGGACTTCCGCCACGGTCCTCAACACCGGCCAATCTCTGATGGCCTCCACTTTCGTTGGATCCACTTCCACCCCATCACCACTAATCACATGGCCCAAAAACGCCACCTTGGCTAACCAGAACTCGCACTTTAAGAACTTTGCAAACAATTGGTTCTCCCTCAACACTTGCAGGACCACTCTCAAGTGGGTCTCATGCTCCACTTCAGACTTGGAGTACACCAAGATGTCATCAATGAAGACAACCACAAACGAATCCAAGTAATCCCGAAATACTCGATTCATCAGATCCATGAACACCGATGGTGCGTTCGTCAACCCGAACGGCATCACCGTAAACTCAAAGTGTCCATACCTTGTGCCAAAGGCAGTTTTGGGTATGTCCTCATCTCGAATTCGCAGTTGATAGTAGCCTGACTTCAAGTCCAACTTCGAATATACCACTGACCCCACCAATTGGTCGAACAAATCATCTATCCGAGGGATCAGATACTTATTCTTGACGGTCAATTAATTCAGCTCTCGGTAGTCTATGCACAGGCGCATGCTACCGTCTTTCTTCTTTACAAACAACACCGGTGCGCTCCACGGTGAGGAACTGGGCCTAATATACCCTTGCTCCAACAGTTCCTGTAACTGTACCTTAAGTTCTGCCAACTCCTTTGGTGCCATCCTAAAAGGAGGACGCGACACCAGTCTAGCCTCCGGCACTAACTCGATCGAAAAGTCGATCTCCCGCCGAGGAGGCGCTCCAGGAAGTTCATCCGGAAACACATCCCTGAATTCTGCCACCACAGGCACTTCCTCAAAAGATAGCTGGGAGAGATGAACCTCCAACAACGCTACCAGCGCCACACCTCCCTGGTTAACCGCCTGCATCATTTGCATGGCCGTAATTAGGGAATGGGCTACTCCACAAAGGCCCACAAATTTGACTTCCGATTGCCCCTTACTCTTTAGGGTCACTACCTTGGACAAACAATCAATGCTGGCGCGCTGCTCTGAAAGCCATTCCATGCCCAAAATGACATCGAACTCTACTAACGGCAACACTGCCGCTTCCAAAACGAAGTCAACTCCGTCTAGCTCCCAACAGATGCGCCCTCTAGCTCCGGTGGTCATAGATGACCCATTGGGCATGCGCACTTTCAGTTCCGCATCCGCCGAGAAAGACTCGACTCCTACCCTTCGGACGAAGCTCTCCGCAAGAAAGGAGTGCGATGCTCCCGTATCGAACAATACCCTAGCGGGGTATCCAGAAACTAACACGAAGCCTACAACAAGACAACACACGAAAAAGGGGGTCTAAAAGTATGAAGCACAAATGCAAACTTAAATTTTCTTCATACCTGTCACCACGTCAGTTTGGCGGATCGCTTCTTGCTGTCCAAGGTTGTAAGCCCTTGGTTGCACCGGTTGGAACCGAGAAGCGCTCGACTCCGCCATCTTTACTTTCTCTGCAGCACTGGGGCCCGAGCGCACAGACTGCTCCTGCTTTGACTCTTGCCCCGCTCCCCCTTGCTGACAAGCACGGGCTATGTGCCCAACCTTCCTGCAGTTGTAACACGTCGGCGGTCCCCTAGAGTGAGAACCCCCAGGCGTCCACGTGCTCCTCTCACCCGACCTGGAAGTGTGAGGCTTCCTCCTCCACCTGCTCCCATCAGACTTTACATGAGATTGGGAGGGCTTCCCTTCCCCGTACTTGGGAGTAAAACCCTTTCGACGCTGGGTTCGCACCAGATCATTCTCCAAACTCCTGGCAGCTTCAACTAGCTCATTAAATCCCGCCCTCTTCATGGAGATGAGGGGTTGTCTCAGATTTTCCCTCAACCCTTGGTAGAAGAGGTTATCCCTCTCTACATCATCCGTCATTGTCGTTCCCGCATAACGACCCAAACGGGTGAACTCTTGCACGTACTCATCCACTGTCTTGTCTCGCTGCATTAGATGCAGAAACTGCCTCTGCAGGGCCAACCATGTTGAAACTGAGATATACCTCTTAAGAAAAGCGTCCCCAAACTCTTCCACTGATGGGGTGCGTCCCGGGAACAGGCGGCCGCTATGGCTCACCCACCACAATTTGGCGTCTCCTTCCAACATGAACGCCGCATACTCAGCTTTCTTTTCCTTTGGCGTCTCTGCCGCCCTTAACAGTTCTTGAATACGAACCCACCAATCCTCTGCATCCGTTGGCGTTCCAACACCCTTGAAGGACGGGGGATGGAAACTCAGGAAATACTTCATGTGTCGGTCTCCATGTCCTACCACCACCCTTTCTGCCAAAGGCTCCACTCGCCTGGCTCCTCCGCCTGGCACGGTCGTCGCCATGTCCGGTGTAGCAGGGGTTGCTACCTGGGCTGCAGCCGCCGCTTGGGCTACCACCATCGCTTCTGCAACCATACGACAGAAGTCGGCCGGGTTTACACCCGTGCCCAAAAGGCCTGGAGCAGTAGCACTGCTCGCCGCGAGATCATCCCTTGCTCTTGAAGTGCCCGCCTCGTTGCTTGCACTCTTTAGGAAAACAAGAAATAAGGGATTAGTCTCCAATCTCAAGACTAAAACATAAGGACACTCACGGTCCCGCGTTACTCTTATGTGGATAACCTCTCTACGCACTAACCTTGAATCAAACTTGGCTCTGATACCAAATTGTAACACCTCCCCTGTAGTGGACGTATAATATGGGTCCGGCCGGGGCCCCACAGCATACGAACGCCACAGCTTTAGTATTATAAGTTGATATAACTACCCAAACTCAAAACACTTGCACAACACAGCGGAAACAAACAGGACTAGAAGTTATCCACCACTAAAGAGTAAAACAAATGGCCTTAAGGCCTAACATCAAGTGTCCAAAAGAGACATAAAACATCGATCATGAATGTGCTCAGCACTCCTAGTCTACCTCGGCATGCAAGCCGGACAAAAGAGTCTCAAACAAACACCATCATCAATGTAGTGCTACAAAAGAGGGAAAAAAAACACTTCATGGGCTTAGGCCTTTTTGGCCGGCGTGCTAGCTCCTGCATGCGATCCTTGCCCTGTAAAATTATTAGTAACGTGGGTCAGCAAAGGCTGACCTCAAACTGTGTAACAACACATCTCCTCCCAGCCGCCCCTAACGGACCCCGGGGAATCCTCCAACCTGCAAGTCAGCACTTCATATGCAATAAAAATAGCTATAAACAGAAGAACACTAAAATAGGCTTGGATGTCTCAATCATCAAACATGTTCTCTATTGGTTGAGCATATAAAGAAAAGGGCCTACTATGCAACATGAATGCAACACCCGGGCTTCACCCAGGGTACCCTACTGCGTATGCATCTAGCACAACATCACATCAATTGGGTACTCACATTTCCCCATTGGCATAAAGCCGCAAACACTAAGGGAGACACCTCTCCCTCAAACGGCGCACAGGCCGCCACAAGGAATTCTTGCCAAGGCTCCACCCGCTCGTGGGCTTAGCCCCGGGCTTGCCTGCAAGCTCTGACGTCTCATGCCAGGATTCCAACAAACACAGACCGACCGATTCTAAGAAGCCTTGCTGGACCCCACCCGCTCATGGCCTCTTTGCCCGGGCTTGCCCTAAGCTTGGCATTCTCGTCAGTCTCACAGAAGGGGACTAGTCTCGCCGGGACACTCTCCACACATGACGCACATGTCACGAGATAGCCAGCCGACCACGGAGACATAGCCACGCCTTGGCACAACACAAACCAAGACTAAATACATCGTAATCCCTCTTTGTACTGCAGCGTTCCCGCGCACCAAGGAAACCATCTCCAACTCGTGCGGAGCTAACCTTGTCCACCAAGGAAACCATCTCCAACTCATACAGAGCTAACCTTGTCCCTCAAGGAAACCATCTACCGCCACGAGGAGCTAACCTTGTCCGGGTTCGACTACACGTACCTTTTCAAGCAAACGGGACAATCATCACCACAACACAAACGACATCTTGCCGCAACGGAAATCTCTACGAATCCCTAAGTTCGTATGCAACATCACCGAGTCGGACTAACGGTCGCGACCACGGCTTCAACAACCATGCCTAATCCACTAGCGAAGCGGATCTCTAATGCAAAAATATGTCGGGGACGGACTCAATCAACCCGGAGGTTCCTCTTGAACCTTGGCAAACCAAAACCCCTCTCATTTGAGAGTTTGGTGCCCAAAAATTAGAGAGAAAGAAAATAAATGATGCTAGTACATGCCTCCTAAGGACCGAGAGGAGAGATGTCGTTACCTTCCGACTCCTCTTCCTTGCCATGGCAAGATAGCCGGATGGAAATCTTCGCAACGATCTAAGCTTCACGGATCCGGACTCGGTTCACGATTTGGAGCTTCGAAACCCTTCCTACAGCCCAAGACCTTCTTCTTCTTCCTCCTTGCTCTAGCTTTTCTCAAGAACTTAGCAAGAGAAGACTTGGAAAACAATGAGGGTTTCCAACCCTAAATTTGGACTTAACTTCCCAAGAGATGGCCTGAACCGTCAGATCCCAAAACCAGAAAAAGAATGGCCGCGATTCGCCTGGAAAATAGAAGATCTGGGCCGAACACGGCCTGGCACACGCCCGTGTCCAGGGCCGCGTGCCTCATTCGCCGTCTCAAAACGACGCGCCTGGAATCGCACACGGGCATCCGACACGCCCGTGTTCAACCCGACACGCCCGTGTCCCCAGTGACACGACCGTGTGCCTCCAACAACACGGCCTCGAAATCAACCCGAGAGCTGACACGGCCTGGGACACGCCCGTGTCCCAAGCCGTGTGCCAAGTCTCGACACCCGTCGACAGGCCTTGTGTCGACACCGCAGAAAAACGTCGAGCGAAGATCGTCGACCAAGCGGGACACGCCCTATGACACGCCCGTGTCACAGGCCGTGTGCCCCAGTCTCGACACCTTGTCGAGCAAAAGTGTGGACACTTGGGACGAGTGTCGACATGGCCTCGACACGCCCTGCGACACGCCCGTGTCGCAGGCCGTGTGCCACACTCTCGACACTTTGTCGAGCAAAAGTGTCGACACTTGGGCCGAGTGTCGACACGGCCTCGACACGCCCTGCGACACGCCCGTGTCGCAGGCCGTGTGCCACACTCTCGACACTTTGTCGAGCAAAAGTGTCGATACTTGGGCCGAGTGTCGACACGGCCTCGACACGCCCTGCGACACGCCCGTGTCGCAGGCCGTGTGCCTCCTGCCAAAAACCCAAAAATTTTTCCAGAACTGCAGACTGAACCTCTTGCAAAACTGGGGTGTTACATCCTGTGCCTTTGAGGAGGAGGAGGAGAATATCTCCTACTTTTCTTTCTTGCCTTTTGTTCATTTTTAGAAAGTCACATCCAAGATGGCATTCCAGGGTAAGGAGTGATTTTCTGCAAAACTTAATAAGGAGTACCATGAGTTGGATTTGGCTTGGGAGCAGCAACTGGAGGAGCCTTTCTTTTCTTTAAAACTTTCTTCATGGCAGAGGGACTATCATCAGAATCATCATTATCATCATCATCTTTATCAGAGGAGGATCCCTGAGTATTATCATATAAATCATCAAGAGCTTTCAGAAGATCTTTGTCAATTTGATTTTCAGCCTGAGGCTGTACTGGAGGTTTTGGAGCTGGAGTAACTGTTTCAAGGATAGGTTTAGCAACTGATAACTTTTCTGCTTTTATATCTGCCATGATGATTTCATCCAAATATGGAAGAGGACTGTCATCCATCTTATAAGTAGGAGTTGAGACAGCCTCTAGAGAAGAGATATCTTTGGAAGGGGATATTGTTTGACTCTCAGTAACTGCAAAACTGTCCTTAAGTTGTTTGGCAACTGTGGGACTTATTGGGGCTATGTGTGGTACAATAGCCAAGGATGGCTTTTGGCAGACAAATGGAAGAGAACTTAAATAAATAGTATCAAAAGATTTCAACAAACTTAAGAGATCAACTGTGGGATGGACAATACAATCACCAACAGTTATTTCTTCTGAGGCGCTATAACTGTATCTGTATCTAGAACCATATAAATATCTGTATCTGAAACTTCTGCTACTGCTGCTGAAACTGGAGAAGCTTCTTCATTGAGCATCTCCCCCTGCTTGATTTCAGTGGTAGCTGGAATCAGCCCCTTAGTGGAAGAAGGAGGGATAGAGGAGGCAACAAAGAGAGCAGCAACTGAATAAATAGAATTAACAAGAGGTATAATAGCCTCTACAATGAGAGTCCTAATCACAGGAGTGATGTGCTCTAGGATGGTGGATAGGGAAGGAGACGTTGTATCCATAAAATCAGGTGGAGTTTGGGTGGATACAGAGGGATTAGCAGGAGTGACATCGGGGAGGATTTCATCCTGAGGAGAGGATGGTGCAGTGGATGGTGTGTGACTGGGAATGTGATGGACATGAGAAGTAGGTGTAGAGGGTAATGATGTGGGCAGATTGAAGGTGGGGGATGACAAGAAGGATTCAGTGTTTATGTCCTGTAGGTGGGATGGTAGTGGAGATTGAGGAGGTGTGATATGTTGTGGAGATTGACGAGGTGTTGGCAGATGAGTTGGTGAAGTGATTGAGATGGCTGGTGGTTGCAGAGGAGGAGGTGATGATGGATGGGGAGATTGAGGAGTTATTGTTGGAATGGATATGGCTGAAGAAGGATGTGGAAGAGGAGCTTCTTCAGAACTAGGGTGGGGAGTGGATGTATCAGCCCTGGTGCCCTCAGAAGGCCTGGAGGAGGAGAAAGCCTTGGTTGGCTTTGTGATCCTCCTCTCCCATCTACCAAACAAGGCAGAGGTTAGCCTCTTGGAGGCATTTATGAACACTGGTGTGGAAACCAGATGTTCAGATGTTTTCTCCTGCAGAAAAATCCCCAAGACCCGTCCGAAGCAGACTTCTTTCTTGTTCTTCTTCTTCTTAATCAGATCAAATAATAACTTACCCCAGTTAATTCCTTTCTTATCAACCAAGGCAGCCATCACCAAGAACTGGTGCATGGTGATGTAGTCATGCGTTGTATGCTTTCCTAACAGCACCTTCTCGATTACATCTGCTAAGAACTTGTATTTAGCAGACAAGTTCTTTTTCAGTAACTTATTAGGGTTATCTCCAAAATGACCCATTTTGATTAACATATTGTTATATTCCTCAGAGTCCATTTCTATCTCATCAGCACAATTTAATAGACCGAAGATTTCGGTTAGTACATTCAGAGAGAGGGAAACCTGATTACCAGAAATAGTTCTCTTCATGTTATCTTCAGAGGTTGATGAGGTAAAGACCCATTCTTTGATTTCTGTCATTGCAACCTTGATTCTGAGTGTCATGAACTGCTTCAATGTTGATATTCAAATAACATCAGGATTTCCACAAAGATTGCGTCAGAAAACTGGAAAGAGTTGAAATCTATATCAAAACCCATATCGAATTTCATGGTGGAGAGAGCGCTTGCTGGAATTGCTATGAATACACCTACAAGAGAGAAACAAAGATCAAGTGTAAAGGAACTGAAAGCGTGGGGCAGAGGTCGAAGAAATCCTAGATATAAGGTTTTCGCAATATGAACCACCAGACTACGTTCGACGAAAAATGAAAAGATCTTTGATCTGAGTTCGACTAAGTATTTTAATAGAAAATGAGTTTGTCGAAATCCGTCTGAAGAAGACGAATAAATCGTCGATCTCAGTTCGACGAAAAATTCACTAAAGTAGAGATCGTCGATCTCCGTTCGACGAAAACTGTTTCACTAAGAAGTGATCGTCGAACTCCATTCGTCGAACTCTTCACGAGGAGTTCACAGATCGTCGATCTCCGTTCAACGAAGTGTCAACAAATCATCGACCACAGACAAAATTTAAATTAACTCATCTCCATTGATCATTCCTAACTGATTTAAGAAAAACAGATGTTTCTTCTCATCCAATGGCTTGGTAAAGATGTCTGCCCTTTGTAGATCAGTGGAAATAAAGACAAGATTAATTTTCTTTTTGTCTACACAATCTCTAATGACATGATGTCTTATTTCTATATGCTTGGTCCTACTATGATGCACTGGATTTTATGCTATGGATATAGAACTGGTACTATCACAATATATAGTTGAATTATTTAAGTTGTATCCATAATCCAGTACTTGGTTTTGTATCCACAAAACTTGTGACCAACAACTACAAGAAGCTATATATTCTGCTTCTGTAGTGGATGTGGACACAGAGGTTTGTTTTTTACAGAATCAGGACACTAGCCTATCACCAAGGAACTGGCATGTTCTTATTGTGCTTTTTCCATCCACTCTACATCCAGCATAGTCAGCATCTGAAAATCCAGTTAAGTCAAATTCTGACTCTGATGGATATAGAAGTCCTAGATTTGGACAAACCTTTATATATCTCAAAATCCTTTTTAGCAAAATATAGTGAGATTCTTTCGGGTTCACTTGGAACCTAGCACAAATGCAGGTAACAAACATGATGTCTGACCTACTTGCTGTGAGATATAATAGGGACCCAATAATGGCCCTATACAACTTCTAATCAACAGATTTTCCATGCTCATCAGAATCTATCACAACATTTGCAGCCATGAGTGTCTTCATTGCTGAGGCATCACATATCCCAAATCTCTTAATAAGCTCCTTAGCATATTTAGATTGGGAGATGAAGATACTATCAGATGATTGTTTCACTTGGAGACCAAGAAAATATGAAATTTCACCCAAGTTACTCATCTCAAACTTTGAATGCGTATGGTTAGAGAACCTTTTGCATAGTTTGGGATTAGTTGAGCCAAAGATAATATCATGTACATAAATTTGTACTAATAAGATTTTATCTTTATGATGCTTAATAAAAAGAGTCCTATCTATAATGCCTCTAGAAAATTTATGCTCTAACAAGAAGCTAGCTAAGGTCTCATACCAAGCTCTTGGAGCTTGCTTTAAATCATAGAGGGCTTTATGCAATCTAAAGACATAAGAGGGATAGGTTGGAGAGATAAAACCTAGTGGTTGCTCCTCATATACTTCTTTTTTGAGATCTCCATTCAGAAAATCACTTTTAACATCCATCTGATAGACTTAAAACTTCTTGAATGCAACATATGCAAGGAAGATTCTTATAGCCTCAAGCCTTGCAACAGGAGTAAATGTCTAATCTTAGTCAATGCCCTCCTCTTGCCTATAGCCTTGAGCCACTAGCCTTGTCTTGTTGCTCATAATATTTCCTTCTGCATCCAACTTATTTTTGAATACCCATTTGATTCTAATGACTTGATAGTCTGTGGGTCTAAGAACCAATTCCCAAACTCTACATCTCTCAAATTGATTGAGCTTATCTTTCATTGCAATGATCTAGTGGGGATCTTGCTCTATATTTTTAATGGATTGGGGCTCATGTTGAGAGAGGAAATAGACAAACATCAAGTCAGGGTTGAGTTGATGCCTTGTTTGCATACTAGCTGAAATGTCTCCAATCACTTGAGATCTAGGGTGATCTCTAAGTGTGATAAAATCAGTGGGAGGAGCTGGTTGGGCAATAGCTTGGGGAATAAATTCCTCTTGTGGAATTTCATTGGCTGTTGGAAAGGGTTCAATCACCTTTGTACTTTCTTCTTCACTTTCTTCTTCAACTTGTGGAGAGGGATGTATTGGAACCTCTTGGGTGAGGTTTATATCATCCAATCTCTCACACAAGTGAGGTACCTGTAAAGTGCTGTTGGTAGAAATTTCTTTCTCCTTAAAAGACATGTTAGCTCTATCAAAGGTTACATGAACAGATTCCTCAATTTTTAAAGAAGATTTATTAAACACCCTATAAGCTTTGCTGACTTGGGAATATCCTTGAAAAATTCCCTCTGTAGCCTTAGCTTCAAACTTTCTAATATATTTCTTATCATTGTTATGAATATAGCATATGCAACCAAATATTTTAAAATAGGTGATTTTAGGTTTCTTCCCTTTAAGCAATTCATAGGGGTCTTATTCTTAAGTTTATGTATTAAACTTCTATTCAGTACATAGTTTGCTGTACTTATAGCCTCTGCCCAAAAGGATAGGGGCATGTAAGCATCTGCAAGTAATATGCATACAGCTTCAATTAGGGTTCTATTTTTCCTTTCAGCTACCTAATTTTGTCGAGGAGTTCTAGGAGCTGAGAAGTAGTGTCTGATACCTTCCTTCTCACAAAACTCATGCATAAGAAGAGACTCAAACTCAGTACCATGATCACTTCTGATCAATGCAACTTGAGTAGAGTACTCAATCTGTATGGTCTTGAGAAAATCTGTAAGAACCTTGAATGTATCTGACTTAGATCTCAGAAAGAACACCCAAGTGAATCTTGAGAAGTCATCTATAATAACTTGAGTATAAGATTTTCCTCCGAGGCTTTGTACAGCAATTGGGCCAAAAAGGTCCATGTGTAGCAAGTACAAGATCCTAGGTGAATCACTCTTATTAACTGATTTAAAGCTAGACTTAGTTTGCTTGCCTAATTGACAAGCCCTGCAGAGGCCTTCCTTCTTGTAGGGACCAAAAGGCAATTCTCTAACAAGGTTGTCTTTAGATAACCTAGCAATGTTTTTCATATTAACATGTCCTAATCTTTTATGCCATAAATCATTTTGATTGCTAACAAGATTAAGTAAATATATATCTGATGTTGCAGAATGAAAATCAACTACATATATGTTGCCTTGTCTATTTCCAATTAAAATAGTTTAGTTTTCTTTAACAGAAATAATACAAGAGCTTGAGTTAAAATATACCTGATAACATTCATCACATAGTTAACTTATGGAGATGAGGTTATGTTTCAGTCCACTGACATATGTAACCTTTTTGAAAGTGACTACACCAATCTTAACTTCTCCAAAGCCTTCAGACTGACTACAATTAGAGTCACCAAAGATCACCTTTGGTCCCAGCTTGGACTTATAATTATTTAGATTGTCCTTGCTGCCAGTCATATGCTTGGAGCATCCATTGTCCAGATACCATTGTTGATTTAAGGCTGGACAACTCTTTACCTGCAAATTAAAAAATTAGTTATTCTTGACCCAGATTACCTTGAGCCCTTTGTTTTTCTAATATGAAAAACTTGATATAACAGAAAATTCAGGTTGAGATTTATATCCTAAGGGATGGTATCTCCTAGGTGGAATTTCCTAATTAGCAAAAGGATTAAAATGTTTTTTAGGTTGATTAAAGTTTCTGTTAAAATTATGATTTTTATCAAGTCTGACTGGGTTCGACGAAAAGTTGTATGTTCGTCGATCGGAGTTCAACGAAATGGGATGAGATCGTCGATCTCTGCTCAGAGAATGAATGTATTCATTTTCTGTGCCCCAAGTTCATCAATCTCTGCTCGACGAACCATATAAGATTCATTGATCGCAGTAAGATGAATTATCATGGCTAAGGTTGGCATTCGTAGATCGTCGATCGGAGTTCGACGAACTAGCCACATTTCGTCGATCTGAGTTCGACGAAATCTGTTGAACTTTGTTTTTATTTAGAATTTTCTTGTTTCTGTTCTGTTGGTTTTTAGATTTAAGCAAGTCTTCTGTGGGGTGCTTATTGTTTATTACCTCTTTTTCTTTAGCTGAAACAAATTTTATGGGGGTTGATAATATATTTTTCTTAAGTATGGGAGGTAAGCTTGATGAAGCACCTAAGCACAGTTTGTCATTTAGTCAGGCATTGACTGTACTTATGATGTCCATCAGCTTAAGGCTTCTCCCATTGAGAGACTCCTCAAGTTGCTTAGCCTCACATAGTTCTGTTTTTAGAGAAATAATTTGTTCATTTGCTAAAACTAGATCATCATTAAACTTAGTGTTTTCAGCTAATATATTATCAAATTCATCTTGTCTATCTCTTAACATTTTGATTTTTTTTTCCAGATTTTATTAGATCATTACATAAAGCTTTGAATTCATTTTTAAAATCAATAAAATTAAAGTCAAAGGAAGAGATTACCTGATCCTCTTCTGTCTCAGATTCCTCTTCTGATTCTTCAGAATGACTTTCTGCTTGATCTTCAGCATCAGGCCTGCTGCATGAGACATTAATTGTCATGAGGAAAACTTCTCTTGCCTTGGCTACTTCTTCATCTTCACTGGAGATGGAAGATGAGGTCACTTCATCAGTGTCACTCCAGGTTTCAGCAATGAAAACTTTTTCTTTTTTTTTATATTTGTTGGAGGAGTGTTTGCTCGAGTGCCTGCTGGAATTCTTCGTATTCTCTTTCTCTTTTATTCTATCTCTTTTCTGAGCTTCTGGGCATTCAGGAAGAATGTGCCCAGGCTTTCTGCATCTAAAGTAGATAATCTCCTTGGTAGGAGTTCTGTTATACTTGGGTTTGTCATCACTCTTAGATGATCTTCTCTTGAAGTCCTTCTTGGCCAGTTTGAAGAACCTTTTGGCCAGCAAACTCATCAACTCTTCATTGGCAGGAAGGGTTTCTGATTCTTCTGTTGCTTTGAAAGCAATATTGTGCTCCTTCCTTGAAGAGGTTGAGGGCTTCATTTCAGCAGCTTCTCTGGTCTTGATTAACTGCTCATAGGATTTGAGCTTTCCCAGAAGAGACTCAGTGGATATCTCATTAAAACTTCTGGCTTCCTTGATTGGCCATATCCTAGAATCCTAAGTGCTGGGGAAGCACATCAGGATCTTGTCATTGATATCATTTAAGGAGATATCTTTATCCATGGTTTTAGTTCATTGATGATAACATTGAGCCTGTTATACATCTCAGCCACTGATTCAGATTCCTCCTTCTTGAAGTTCTCATATTGAGATATTAGGAGGGATCTTCTATCCTTTCTTTCATCTGCTGAGCATGCCACCATCTGGTTTAGAGAATCCCAAATTTCTTTTGCAGAGGTGCACTCAGCCACCTTCTGGAAGATATCATCTGACATGGTTTGAGCCAATATATTCATAGCTTTTGCATCAGCTATTTTGGCTTTCTTCGGAGCATCAGTCCACTCAGGTGGTGGAACTGCATGAGTGCTGGAGGTTGTTGTAGATGTAGAAGCTGTTGGTTGAGGAGGACCTATTAAAATAGAGTTAAAAATATCCTCATTAATAGAGTTCATGTATAGCTTGATTCTTGCCTTCCAGATTGCTAATTTGTTTAAGTTGCTGACTGGAGGTCTGGTGCTAGCATAATCTTTATTTTGTGTCATTGCTGTAATAATAGAAAAACTAGAGAAGAGAAAAACAATCTAATAAGGATCTTGGTTCAGATGTACATATGTGAAACCAAAGAAAACCAAGGCTTTGATACCAATTGAAGGAGGGTATGAAAGATACCACCCCAGGTTAGACTGTTTAACTCTAGAGAGTCTTTTAAAGTCTTATTAGATTTTTATTGCATAAGTAAAATAGTGATACTTATAAGTGTAATCAGAGAGTGCAGAAATAAAACTAAGCTATTCAGCAATAAGCACACCGAAAGAAATAAGATAGCATCACAGACGACACAATAATTTTATAGTGGTTCCCCTAAAACTTGGGTACATCCACTCTTCTACCACCCTGGTAGGAATCCACTCAGGTTTTTGATCAGGTGCCATATCACCAATCAAGTTTTTGCTCAGGTGCCTGTCACCACAAGATCTGCTTCAGGTAGATCAAGAAAGCCTTCAGGCTTTTGTTCAGGTGCCTAAAAACCAAATCAAGTCTTTTGATCAGGAGACTTGCAACCAAGTGTTTAACTTTTGAAGGGAGCTAGAACCCTATGTACATTGGGGTAAAACAAATAAAACTAGATGTTGTCTTCTCTTTTCTCAAAGCAACAAAGAAGACTTATGGATCCTTGATGGTGTCAAATCTCCACTTGAGATGAAGTACTGTTCAAGAGGATTGAGAGCTTTGCAGGGTGAGTAGGTGTTCTTGAAAGGTTCTCCATGAAGCTATAGACAGATTGAAGTTGATTGACTCTTGGAAGCTTGCTGGAGGATGAACACTTGATGAAGACAGAGTAGAATTCTTTTTCTTGAATGATTTCGTGTGTTCTGTCTCTACTTGTTATCACTGGTTAACTGAAAGATAAAAATCTTTTTTTATATATATTTCTCTTTATAATTCTCCTTTGAATTTTGAATTCCTTTTGCATTAAATGCTGACTGCCTGGAGAATGGAAATGCGGCTGGAGAGAATATAACATTAAGGAATTTCCCCAACTGTCCTATTAAGAAATGACAAGTAATATTCTTGATGAAGACCATAATCAATGCTGCCACTAACGGCTATATTCAGTGAATATAAGCATTGATTATTCAGGAATTACTGCTATAAAATAAGGACAAAATGAAGGAAAATTCCATGTCTGGAACTGCACAGCAATCGTCGACCAGAGAACAGATTTCATCGACCTGAGATCCAAGTTCGTCGAGTTGAGAAATCATGTTTGTCGACCTGGGAATTCTTGTTCGTCGACCTAAGAACCAAGTTCGTCGACCTGAGTTCAGAGAGAGTATTCTGGACTAAATGAGTTGAAGTTGAACTTCTACAATTCGTCGACCTGAGCTCGAATATCGTCGAGCTGAACTCAGAGAATTGACTCTGAGTTTGTCCAGCAGAGCACGACTTTCGTCGAGCTGAGTTTGATGAACATCGAACTCACTTCCTGAACTTGATTTTCTTCTAAGTCTGAGTCTTTTGCTGTCTTCTGTTGGCTGGTCCATGCAAGGTTGAATCTAAGGACTTAGCATAAACTTTAGGACACAATGACATGACCCTAGCTATACATGGTGGGTCAATTATCCTAGTTAGTGAACCTATCCCAAATCAAACTAGGGATCCAACACTATCCAATAACATTTGACTTGGAGTGAGCCACTGGCATGGATCTGGAAGATTACCTTTGACTTTTTCCTAGCATATAGGAGAGTTTTAGGCTATGGGCTAGAAAGACTAGTAACTTTACACGTCCTATGGCGATCGACTTAGAGTGATTCCTTGGATTGTATCTCAAGGTAATAGAGCTCCTTTGACTTTATTGTAGCATAAGGAGAGAGCGTCTTAGGATACGGGCCAGGAATGATTAGTAATGCTCAAATGTGGACCGTCATTGAGTACAGTGGTGAGGCTAGGATTCCAATACACCGATAATGTTCCCTAAGTGCACGGGACGTGTGGCCTTGCGCACCAACTTATGTGTTGAATGATGCTTAAATTGCACGTTTTAATGACATTATATATACATGTTGTATACCTGGAGGGAAGGCGAATCGTCGCCCCAAGTGAGGGGTGGGGTCGTTATATTTTGGTAAACTAAAGATGATCTCTGCCTTATTTTTCACCTCTTAGTGAATTGTCCCTATGTAGGTGTCAGGAGATCCGAGCGGGAAGTAGCGGGCAGAAGCCCTTTTGAGCTACGCTTGCCCTTGATGGCTAAGTGAAGCGTGTTTTACTGTTTTCATGTGCGGCCGGCCTGTGTGCCAATGTTTGTAAAACAACTTTTGATGAGAAAATAGTTTGTAAGGCCTTAAGGACAAAAGACTTTATGTATTTTATATCATTTTTACAGGTTGATAGTGGACATTCCTGTGTTTGGGTTCTAATTTAATGCTAAACCTTCCACTAGAATATAACTCTGAGTTATAATGCGCGATAGTTTGGTTTTAATGCGTAACTCCAATGTCTGTCCATGGAATATGGCATGGTGCCTCAGCCAGACCTTCTGTTATATTCTTCATGACGGATGGAGGTGCCATAATTTGGTATCAGCCTCTCGTGTCGGTCTTCTTTCTTCGAATTTGTAGTCGAAATCTTTTACGGGGTGGTGAGCACATGTATGTGCGCTACCATTATAACTTGAAAGAACCCATGAATGTTCACTTTGGAATGAAAATACACATGTTTGCGGAACCTGCGTGTTCCTATAATTGCATTTTGCAATATTATTGGTGGCTTAATTGTGTGTTTCACGATTATAGGTGCGACTAAAAGCGGCGCGGGGTAGTTTGAACCCCAGTGTTCTGCAGAGAGTAGTGCACCGACTGAGGTGCCTACACCTCATCCTTCTGCTGAAACTATAAGTTTGGTTGCTAAATCCATGTTCAACGCTAATCAATGCACAACCAGGAGGGTAAGTACAATCACCTACCCTTGGGATGGCCTAGTAGTCGGTTGGCGTAGTTTAGACTATGACATTGAGATAAGTGGCCGTGAATCCAGTGGTCGTAATGCAAGTAACGGAAAAGCAGTTGAAGCAGGTGATGAGTTTCAACCTTCCAGTGTTTGCAGTACTAGAACCCCAACGCAAGCCGAAGATTGGCTCTCTCGTATTAACAGAACCATGACAACAATAAAGATGGAGGAGTGGAAGAAAGTCAATATAGCTACCTTCCTCTTAGATGGAGAGGCGAAGTTATGGTGGGATGTGTTGGAGCTGCACCTGTTTGCTGGTAGAATGTTGATTGAGATCTCAATGGAGGAGTTATCAAGGCTTTTTCTGGCAAGATATCTTTCATCTACACAGTAGATTGCAATGAAAAATCAGTTCTTTAGGTTAACTCTGGGCGAGTGTTGGGTATTGTATCCACAATGACCATAATTTGAAGAAATGACCTTTGAACTAAGATGAATTGAGTTTGTATTTGATGCCACTTCTTTAGTTATGTGCTTGTAGGACTATATTGCTAAGTACAAACCATTGTCAGGTTACACTGGGCCATGAAAAACAGGACAATGCAATATAATCCTTCATTATGTAGGATAATGTGTTAAATCACGTATAATCTCTCTATTGGGGCGTACTTCTATTTTAAGTACAATAGAAGAATCAAGGAAGGACAAGTTGTTGCTTTCAGAAGAAAAGAATTTTTCTCCAAGTAAAATTTGTCGAGTATAGTAGTGAATATTCATCGAATTCGTCGAGTATAGTCATGAATACTCATCGAATTCGTCGTGTATACTTTCTAGCACTTGTCGAATTCATCTTATTTACTTAGGGAATAAACTCTAAGTTCTTGAAAATCAGTTAAGTAAAATATCGTTGAGTATCTTCATATATACTCGTAGAATTTGTCGAGTGTATCTTTCGATACTCGTCAAATTCATCGAATATATATGTCGATGCATGATGAATTCATCAAGACTCACTGGATATGCCTTGAGTTCTCAGATTTACTTCTGTAGATTTCTATAAGTCAAATTCATCGAATATTACTTTGCCTATGCGTCAAATGCGTTGAGAGTATCTGCCGATACTCATCTAATTTGTTGAGTAAGCTAGTCGATATTCATCAAATTCGTCGAGTATATCTATAGGAAAGCATTGAGTTTTCGGTTAGATCTGTCTGGAATCGTCTAAGTTATTTTCGTCGAGGTTTGAAGCAGTTCGACGAGTATAACTGTATATACTCGACGATACTCAACAAATAATACTTAGGGTTTGTTTCTCTATTTTTAAATTTTTGACTCTGATCGTCCAGACCGCCATGTACAGTAACTCGCAATGTCTCGGTCTGCAAGGAATCTTCTAGATGTTAAAAGAGGAGTTCCTTGTTAACCCCAAAGTCCGCAACATGTTCAACAAGGTTCCAAGGTCACATACCGCTTAAGAGGCATACTCGATTCTCCAGTCTGCCCAGATTGTCAAGCTTCGACATATAAAGATCCAGCACCACCTACGGACTCAGTTCCCAGTCCGCCTAGATTGTTCTACCTTAGGGTATCAGCCCCTAGGATCGCACTGATACCTCTTTAGGTGGACTCAGTACTCAATCCGCACATGTCGCGACCCTCTAGCCAGGAACATGTCTTGTAGCAACAGACGAAAGCTCCAGCCTGCAAGCCTAGTCCGCCCCTCTTGCGCGGACTGGCATGTCTTTTCTTTTTTGCTTCCCGTCACTGCTGCCTGGTTCTCTTGTACCCCAGGTGTAACGACTCTATCCGTTCATATAACATATAATAGAAGGTCCGGCCAGGACCCCACATCATATACGACAAAACAGGCGGCGAAGTCATAAAGTGATACCAGGGTTGCGCATCCCAACTCATAGCATTCTAGCAGAAGATTTTAACATAGATTTGAACTCCAACCATGAATGTCCACTATAAACACATCCACATTTATATAGGAATGTATCTCAAATATAAAGTCATTTGACTGTATGGCCTTACAGTTATGCTTTACAAGAGTGGCTTCCAAACTTCGGCGCGCAGGCCGGCCACACATGAACAAAACATAATATTTTCATTTTAGTCTTCAAGGACTAGCAACAGCGGCAACAGGGACTTCAACCTTTAAATGTCCCGCTCGGCTCTCCAGCACCTGTACAAGGACAGTCCAACCAACGGTGGCAAACAAGGCAACGGTCAGCATTCAGCTGACCAATATTATAACGACCCTACCCTTTTCCTAGGGCAGTGATATTCCTTCCCTGCAGGCATAGCAATTCACAGGCAGATATATATACCACATATTGTGCTTTTACACACAAACAAACCATCACAATCATTTGCCACGCGGTCCGATGATCCATGCAGTCAGGGTACATTCTTGGTGAACTGGATATACCAGTTGTCCACCACCATATCAGGGCTGGAACCCAATGGTAATATTGAGCATTTTTCTCCATGGCGTGCAGCCGGAGACTTTATTCTTAGTGGCACGCAGGCCTAAGATTCTCGTTATGCGCTCCAACAGATCGCACTTTCA
Organism: Platanthera guangdongensis; assembly: GCA_039583875.1. NCBI lineage: Eukaryota > Viridiplantae > Streptophyta > Magnoliopsida > Asparagales > Orchidaceae > Platanthera > Platanthera guangdongensis. The sequence goes on from CM077165.1 coordinate 49,620,427, forward strand.
GGTCTTCAAGTCGGACGGACATAATGCAGGTCGAATCAACTACCCCCCGTTGCTCAAGTCACCTTGCCATCACCGAATACTAATGTACTCGCTACTAAGAAAAAGACGCGGGTCGGTTTCACCTTACCTGTTTGGCATAAAGCTTGGGCGTTTTCCTGGGCACACCAGTACTTCCTATTACTACCCTTCACAGGCACCACCCATTAAGTTTCACAAGTATCAGAGGTTCTTTCCTGGACTTCCGCGTCAGTACTTCCTGCTACTACCCTTGACAGGCACAACCCAGTAAACATCACAAGCATCAAGGGTATTTTCCTGGACATCCAATCCAGTACTTCCTGCTACTATCCTTCACAAGTCCAACCCATTAAACATCACAAGCATCAAGGCTATTTTCCTAGACATCCAATCCAGTACTTCCTGCAACTATCCTTCACAGGTACAACCTATTGAATATCACAAACATCACAAGGGTATTTTCCTGGACTACCACTCCAGTACTTCCTGCTACTGCCCTTCACAGGTCCAACCCAATGACTCCATAAACTACCTTTTTAATCACTGAGTCTTCTCCGGTGCATATATGCAACATCACCAATCCAGACAAACCTGTCCAGATGGGCTTCACATAACATGCCTATTCCATACTCCATTTCCGGATCTATATGCCAAACAAGTGGGGATTCCAAGAATCAACCCAAGGGAATCCCTTCACAATCCACATTCTGGTGGGGGAATTCCATGTACATGCCGAAAAGGAATCCTTCACATGGCTAAGAAGGAAGATCGTTGAAAGATATGGTACCTAAACACCTAGAGGGGGGGGGGGGGGGTGAATAGGTGACCTAAACCTTTTTAGAACTTTGTTGGCAGCACAACAGTTATTTTAAAGAATTCTACAGCTAACAGCAATTATAGAATATAAACAGTTAATCCACAGCACAGCACAGCACAGCAGACACACTAATTTATAGTGGTTCCCCAATCTTTGGGTACATCCACTGTCCCCCTTCGCCTATCTAGCAGTGTACTAGATTCGGCCAACCTTCTCCACTATCTCAGAACCCAACAAGGTTCCTACACCTCAGGCCCAAAGCCTTACACTCAGCCACTAAGGCCTACACTCAGCCACCCAGGCCTACACTCAGCCAATTAAGGCCTACACTCAGAGTTCTTCAACTCCTACACTCAGGCAACCAAGCCCTACCCTCAGCCTTTATAATATAGGCTTACAATTCTCTCAGATCCAATGGATCCTACAAGTTAAAATAGAAATACAATAGCTAACTCTACAACTCAGAAAATAGGAGAGGAGTTGAGAATTATTTGAAGAGTTCTTGGAAAAACTCAGTTAGATCCAAACTGACTTAGCTTCCTTCAAAGCTTCTTGAGTTAGAATTGAATTAGTCTGAATCCTCTGCAGTTGATCCTTGACCTCTGCTTCTTGAGATTCAGAAGATTCTGAATCCTTCTTCTCAGCCTAAGTTCCAAAGACTGAATTCTTGATTGGAGCTCTCTCTCTCCAACTTCTTAGATCTGCAGTTGGACTGTCAGATCTTTTTGTGTTGATCCTCCGTGTATCACTTTCCTGATTACTTGAAGAATCTGATCAACCACTTTAAGTATTCTTGACAACTACTTGTAACAACAACAACCATTCTCTTTCTGTAATCTATGAGTGCCTATTTATAGGCTTCCTTCATGGTAACCGGCTGGTCCGGTTCATAACAGACTTCTGATTTCTCTGACAGTTGATGTAGACCGGCTGGATCGGCAGCTGTCTTGTCAACCAGTCACTTCTTGAAATTCTCTAACTGTCAGATAGTGTCGAGACTTTCTGTTCTTAAGTGTCGACACTTATAGACTAAGTGTTGACACATGTTATGTAAGTGTCGACACAAGTCTACAAGGTGTCGGCACAATTCCTTGTATGTCTCGACACAGATTCTTCTGCATGTGTCGACACTGAAATTGAGTGTCGACACAAGTACTTGTACTTCATTCTTTAACTGTATTCTTCTAAGTGTCGAAACTGTCAAGTGTCGACACTGCTTCTTGGTGTCGACACAAGTCTTCAATTTTGTTTCTTCAGCTGAGTGTCGACACATTCCTTTAGTGTCGACACTTGTACTTAGAATATTTTATAAACTTCTCTGTTCTTTGCCAAGTGTCGACTCTTCTGGTTGTGTGTCGACACATTGTGCTGAGTGTCGACACATTCCTCAAATGCTGACTCTTCTGCATAGTGTCGACACATTGTGTTGAGTGTCGACACTTGTACTTAGACTCTGCAGACTTTTGCTGAGTGTCGACACATCTTCAAGTGTCGACACTTTCTGGTGTAGACTTAGCTCTTCTAGGTGTCGACACTTCTGCTAAGTGTCGACACAGCTTTTCTGCATACTTCTTCACTGAGTGTCGACACAGCTCCAAGTGTCGACACTTTCTGTCTGGTGTCGACTCTTCATCCCAGGTGTCGACACAATGACTCCAAGTGTCGACACTGCTTGTCTGGGTGTCGACACAAGCTTTCTCAAGTGTCGACACTTTCCCTCTGGGTGTCGACACATGGACTTAGAAACTTTTAGCTTCAGTCTAGTGAATACCTAACCTGCACAAGTAACTCAAACACACATCAAATACATTATGATGTATATCATTGAGTTAGGTGAGGCTTCTTCAAATCAGGTACATTTGACCAATGTACCCAACAATCTCCCCCTATTTGGAGAAGTCATAACCCTTAGTCAATGATATACACCATTCATAATTAAAAAATTATAAAATGATGAAAAGCAAATTATAATCAGCAGGGTTAACATGAACATGTAAAACTTCACACATATACACATTCAACATTCCAGAACAAATAAGAAACAGACATATTTCAGAACAATCATAATATATTTATCATATATTATTCTAACATAGTTCCTTATACATTTTCAATGTTGTACAAAAATGTTTTTCATTCAAAAGTTTACAACAAGCTTTAAGTTAAATTCCTAATCTATTTCAGATCAGGTTCTTTGATAACTATTCCCTTTCCAGCTTTAACTTGAGCTTTGACAGCAGCAGTAGTAGCAGGCTCAGCATCAGCAGGCTTCTTGCCTTTGGAGTCCTTCTTCTTTAGTTCTTCAGCCTTGATTTTTTGTCTCTCAAAATAATGATAGGGCTTAGGAAAGTACTTGCTAGGCTCCACAGCTGTAGGAGGTAGCTTTCCTAACTTAGCCTTCCTTCTATACTGGACAATGGCTTCCTGCCTGATCTCATGCTTCCTCCATTCAGCTTCTGAGAACCACTTATTCCTCTCATGTGCATTGTCCTTGGCTGCTTTCCAGGCTGTGAGAATGATGTTCCTAGAAGTAGGGCTCCACTGTTCAAAATCTGGTTTTTGCTCAGCCAGTTCCCTGAACTTCTTCTTTGACAGCCTTGTTTCTTCTTCTTTGTCCATAGCCTCTTGCATAGCTGCTGTAATAGGTTGAGTAACCTTTTCTAAATGGACATTGTCCTTGCCCCCAGATGGGCTATACATAGTGCTCACCTCTACATGAATCATTTCAAAATCTGGAGGTGGATAAATGACTTGAGCTACTTCTTGTGGCTCACCTCCAAAATAGGCAGGGTTCAGTCCAGATTCAGCAACTTCATTGTCATCACACAGGGGAGGATATCCAAGTGTAGCCCTGATTGAATTTGAAATCCATTTTGCATGCTCAGAACTGGCCTTGACTAACACTCTCTCCCCCTTTATGACTTCTTGGGCTACATGGTCTCTTACATCATCTTTCTGGAACCTGATTTGGCTGTCCAAATACCTTATGCCATCCTTAAAGAAAGGTCTAAGCTTGGTAAGCTGTTCAGAAATGACCTTCTGGGAATCCTTGATTGCAGTCTTGACAGCAGCAAGTTCTTCTTGAAAAGCTTTATCAAATTCAGCCTTGGCAGCATCAGTAGAAGTAGATGGTTCAGCAGACTTATTCTTTAATTCAGTCACTATAGCATTGTGGGAGGCAGTTAAATTGTCATTCATTCTTAATTGATTCTCCAGCACATAGCCTTGCTTCAGTGCTATATCATCTACTTGAGACTTGATTTTCTCCTGGTGAGTTGCCAAATAGACCACTGCATTACCACCCTTGTGGAAGCAGTCAGTCATTTCCTTCTTATTCAAATTCATTTCAAACCTTATTGATTTGATATCTTGAGCTAGATCAAATTGTAAGGACTTTTGGCTTTCATCAATATACGTCTCTATGGCCCTCCTGTGCTCATCCAGCTTAACTTGCATTGCTACCATTAATCCACTGTAATCAGTGGATGGAGCTTGTTGGACTAGAGAGTGTTGAGCAACAGTTTGTAGAGCCTTCTTATAGCTCTGACTCCTTCTTTTGAATACAAAGAATTGCTTCTTTTTAGCGTGTTCAGTCTCATCATCCTCAGACTCTGAGGTACTGGCTATATTCACCCTGTCCTTAGGGCTTTCAGGCCTTGCAGTCTGCACACCAAGTGCTTGCTCAGTTTCCAGCCTAATAGGCTCTTCCACAACTTCCATGTTCTCCCCCTCAGTAGCAGCACCCTTCTCTTCAGCTGCAGCAACTTTATCCATGTCAAAGTCCTCTTGATCTAAATTAAGAAATAGATCTTCCATTGTGTATTCAGCTGGAGACTGTGCAGGAGATGTACTGGGTTCATCAACCACTTTATCAGGAATTTCTACAGATGTGTCTGGAAGAACAACATCTGGTTCTTGGTTTGCTTGCTGAGTTTGCTGAGGGACATCAGACAAATCAGAATCTATTACAGAAAAATCTAAAGTATTGAGGTCAGAAAGTACCTCTAGGATAATGAGTGAAGCTTGCTCACTCTCCAGTGTAGAGGGTTGATCTACAGCTGGAGGCTCCCCCTGGATTTCAGCTGGCTTTTGAGGAGCAGGTGACTTCTCTGCAGCCACATCTATTTGACTATCAGGAGTGAAAACCACATGTTCTTCACTACCTGAGCTGCTGGAGGACTCCTGAGTCACAGCAGCTATTTTCCTCTTCTTCTTTGGAGGGGAATCCTTCTTAGAAACTTGTTTCTCAGGGGTGGTCAGTTCCTTCGACAGCACCCTTTCCCACCTGGAGAAGATCCTCATGTCCATCCTTCTCATGTGGTTGATTTTAGCACCAGCAGCATTGCTCATTACCTCTGGTATTGTACCAGCCAGGTAGAGACTAAGTATCCTGCCCAGATTGGGCTTCTTCAGACTTTCCTTTACTTTCTCAAACACAACCATGGACCAGTCTGTTTTGAGGTTGAAGATGATTCTAGTCATAACACTGAACATGGAGGCTGACACCCTGTCATGCCCTCCAGTCTTGCTGAGTAGTACTTTACCCACAATTTCTGACAGAAATTTTCCTTGGGTATTCATTCCTTTCCTGTTGAAGACAGAACCTATTTTCATCTTAGAATCTAGACCACACCAGGCAAGTGCTTCTTTGGTCTTAGATGTTGTTACTTCCTCTTCTTCCTGGACTTTAGGTAGCTGAAGTACCTTTCTCAGAGACTTGGGTGAAATCTTGACCTTGGTGCCATGCACCCTTGATTTGATTCTGTAGCCTGAGTCATCTACAGACGCTCCAGTAAGAAATTCTATAACTTCCTTCTTCCATATCTTGGTTGGTTCTGAAACCAAGAACTCCAATCCTGAATTGGTGACTAGGGTTATCACCGATTTGATTTCTTGATCACCGTCGTCGAATGCGCCACGCACCAGTTCATAGCCTTCGTTAACGTTCTCTTCCAGCTTGGGAGCCATTAGGGTTTGGAGAATTAGTCTTTAGAGAAGAGAAATGTCGACACAAGAGTTTTGGTCTCGAAACTTTTGAAAGCGTGTCGACACACAAAGACAGAATCCTATTTATACCTTTCTGGTTTGAAGACGAACAGGCGGGATGGATTACTAAAGATGTGTCGACACTGGCAAGAAGTGTCGACACTAACTTATAATGTCTCGACACTCATGTGTCGACACAAGATTAAGTCATCAGATATGATGTGTCGACACTTGGTGAAGTGTCGACACCTCACTACTCGACATGTAGTCGAGACTTTACTTAGAAAATTCTGAGTAAAACTTAAGTGTCGACACCTTATTGGATGTGTCGACACCTACTCGACATGTGTCGACACTAACATTCTGAAGTGTCGACACCAGCTTCCTAGATGTGTCGACACCATTTTCCTGAAGTGTCGACACTTACTATTCTGTGTCGACATAGACTTGTCTATGTGTCGACACCTTTTTACTTAGCCAATTTTTAGTTCTGTAAACTTAGTCTAAGTTTATCATACCTAGTTCAATTTTGAACCTATTGAACTTAGCTTCTTCTAAGGTCTTAGTGAACATATCAGCTATCTGATTATCAGTTCTAACATATTCAAGTGCAATATCATTTCTTTCTACATGCTCTCTAAGAAAGTGATATTTAATCTCAATATGTTTAGTTCTACTATGTGATACAGGATTGTTAGCTATTGAAATAGCACTAGTAGAATCACAGTAAAGTGGAGTTCTACTTACCTGAAATCCATAGTCTTCTAACTGATGTTGAATCCACAGAAGTTGAGCACAGCAACTTCCTGCAGCTACATATTCTGACTCAGCTGTGGAAATAGCCACACTGGTTTGCTTCTTACTGCTCCATGAAATGAGTCTTCCACCTAGGAATTGACAGGATCCAGTAGTGCTCTTTCTATCTTCTTTGCATCCTGCAAAGTCTGCATCTGAATAGCCTGTTAGATCAAAATCTCCATTCCTAGGGTACCAGAGGCCTAGATAGGGAGTGCCCTTTAGATATCTCAAGATTCTCTTGACTGCAGTCAAGTGAGATTCTTTGGGGCAGGCTTGATACCTGGCACAAACACATGTAGCATACATAATGTCAGGCCTACTTGCAGTCAAGTATAGTAGGGAGCCAACTATCCCTCTATACAAGGTTTCATCTACAGGTTTCCCTGCATCATCCTTGCTTAGAGACATACTTGACCCCATAGGAGTCTTCATGGTACTGGATGAATCCATACCATACTTCCTTATGAGTTCTAGGGTGAACTTGGACTGACATATGGATAGACCACTTCCAGTCTGTCTAACTTGGAGACCCAAGAAAAACTTCAGTTCTCCCATACTACTCATCTCAAATTGACTTTGCATAAGCTTTACAAACTTTTTGCAAAGGCTACTTTCAGTAGACCCAAATATAATGTCATCTACATATATTTGGACAAGTATGACTTTGCCTCTAGATTCCCTAAGGAATAGAGTCTTATCTATTTTCCCCCTTGAGAACTTGTTCTCAATGAGGAAACTAGATAGGGTTTCATACCAAGCTCTAGGTGCTTGTTTTAACCCATATAATGCTTTCCTAAGTCTATACACATAATGTGGAAGAGTAGGATCAACAAAACCTGAAGGTTGCTCCACATATACTTCTTCCTTTAGATTACCATTTAGGAATGCTGACTTCATATCCATTTGGTATACCTTGAATCCTTGATAAGTTGCATAGGCCAAGAACATCCTTATGGCCTCCAGTCTGGCTACTAGGGCAAAGGTTTGATCAAAATCAATACCTTCTTCTTGTCTATATCCTTTTGCAACCAGTCTTGCTTTATTCTTTATGATGACCCCTTGTTCATCTAACTTATTTCTGTAGATCCACTTAGTTCCTATAACATTGTGGTCTTTAGGCTTTAGAACCAGCTCCCAAACTTTGCACCTTTTGAACTGATTAAGTTCTTCTTGCATAGCTTCAGTCCACTGTGGATCTTGTATAGCTTCTTCAAATTTCTTTGGTTCTATTTGAGACAGAAAACTTGAATATACTACAGCATTCTGATTTCTGCTCCTTGTCTGAACACCTTGTCTTGGATCTCCAATTATCAGCTCTACTGGATGATCTCTTAGATGCCTGTTGGCTGGAGGCATCCTTGCTTCTGGTTGTACTTCTACAGCATCTTCATCATGCTGAGTTCCTTGTACTTCTTCAGCTCCTGGTACATGTAGTTCTCCCCCTGGACATAAGCCATCTTCTTCTACTTGCTGTCTTGCAGCAGGTACATCTTCTATGGCTAGCTTGTCCATCTTCTTAGTAAGACCTGTGGGGCTGCATACATTGCTAGACAACTCATTGTTAATTAGTTGTGTCTCATCAAAAACTACATGTACAGACTCCTCTACAACTTGTGTAGTCAAGTTGTAGACTCTATAAGCCTTACTATTATTGCTGTACCCAACAAACACTCCCTCTTGGGACTTGGCAGCAAACTTAGTTAAGTAAGACTTTCCATTGTTTAGTATGAAGCATTTGCAACCAAAAATCCTGAAATAGGATAGGTTTGGTTTCCTGCCTTTCAGAACTTCATAGGGGGTCTTGTTTAACCTTTTAGTGATGGTAGCCCTATTTATCACATGGCATGCAGTGTTAACTGCTTCAGCCCAGAAATACTCTGGTAGTGATGAATCACTTAATAGGGTTCTACCAGCCTCTATCAAGGTCCTATTTTTCCTTTCAGCAATGCCATTTTGCTGAGGTGTTCTAGGTGAAGAGAATTCTTGAAATATCCCATAGTCTTCACACAGCTTTGTCATGCTTTCAGACTGAAACTCAGTACCATGGTCACTTCTAATTTTGACCACTGTACAGTTCAATTCATTCTGAATTTGCTTAACAAAACTATAGAAGACACTAGGTGTTTCAGATTTCTGCTTTAAGAAGAACACCCAGGAAAACCTTGAGTAGTCATCAACAACTACAAAGGTATAGACCTTCCTACCTAAGCTGTGAACTGGCATTGGACCAAATAGATCCATATGCAAAAGGTATAAACACCTCACAGCATCTTTGTTGTCTAAGCTTCTAAAGGTGGATTTAGTCTGCTTGCCCTTTTGACAAGCTGAGCAAATGCCATCTTTAACACACTTAACTTGAGGACCATTCCTCACTAACTCTTTACAAAAGAGTTTGCTAATAGTCTTGTAGTTAAGATGGGCAAGCCTCTTGTGCCATTTGACACATTGAGAGACTGTCTCATCAGCTACAAGACACACAGGAGAACCATTATTCTCAATCATAATGTCTAAGCAGTAGACATTCCTCTTTCAATATCCAGTCAAAATGATCTCTTGATCACTTGACCTCTTGATATGACAACCATTTTTAACAAATGAGATGTCATACCCTACATCACTTAACTGACTTATACTAATGAGGTTGTGTTTCAACCCTTTAACATAAGCCACTTGAGTAATGGTAACAAGGTTTGAAGAAATGTTACCAAACCCTTTGATGATTCCTTTTTCTGAACCACCAAAGGTCACCTTTGGACCATTTTTGATTGGAATGTAGTCCTTCAGTAGTCCCCTAGTTCCAGTCATGTGTCTGGAACATCCACTATCCAAGTACCATGTTGGGGTATGGCCACTTGGATTCACCTGCAAAACAAATTAATGAACCTTAGAACCCAAAGTAAACTTGGGTCCTTGGTGATTGTTAGTTTGCAATTTGACATAGCTACCTGCTGGCTTTCCACCAGGTAACTTGCTACTCAACTTGGCACTGGCATTGTGCCAACAATCCAAGGCAAAGTGGCCAACCTTGCCACAACACCAGCATTCAAACTTGTTGTACCTTTGCTTAGGTACAACCTTTGCTGTTTTGACTACAGCAGGCTTGTTGAATGTTGGGGCTTTGCCCTTGGACTTGGACTGATCCTGAACAGTCCTAGCTGGTTTAATAAAACCCAATCCAGCCTTTTCTTTATGATGAACAAATTCATCAATCAAGGGTAGCACTGATTTAGGTTTTGAAAACCTAGCAACTAGCTCTCTTTCCTTCTGGAGATTAATCTCTAGTAACTTAATTTGATCATTTTTATAAGTGATAGTTCCCATCTGAATCACAGTAATGTGTTTCAGCCTGGCTACCTCATTGAGCTTTTGATCAAATTCCTTCTCAAAGTCTGTTGCAGCTGCCTTTAGATCAGCAATTTCCTTTGCCTGACTTTTGGCAAGGGACTTGCTTTTCTTATAGGCTTGCAACAGTACTTTATATTCATCTAAGAGCTGATGAATATCTCCCTCAGATTCAGAAACACTTTCATCACTTGATGAAGATGAATCTGACTCTGAACTAGAACTGAAATCTGAACTTTGAGTTGGACTTTGTACCTGACTAGGTCCTGGCTGCTCCAGGATTTTGGTACTTTCAGTCAATGCCATCAGTCCTTGGCACTGACACTCTTCTTGTTCATAGATTGATTTCATGATCTGCATAAACTCTTCTTCTTCTTCAGCAAATAGCCCTATGTAGGCTTCAGCATCTGTCTCAATGTCTGAAGAAGAAATGTCTGAAAGAGTCTTCTCATTCTTTGCAACAAAGGACTTCTCCTTCTTTCCTTTGAAGTGAGTCTTCTTTTTGTCACTGGATTCTTTTCTTCTCTCAGGACAATCTGCAATAACATGCCCCTGTCTATTGCAGCAGTAACATACTATCTTAGACCCAGTTGCCTTGCTAGTCTTTGTCTTTTTCTTGTCCTTTTTGAAGGCTTCTTCTCCTGATACTGAACTTCTTTCCCTTTGGAAAATGAAGGTCTGGACCTCCACTGTTTCTTCTTCAGGAATTTCTGAAAATGTCTGGTGAATGCAGCAAAGTCTTCATCACTTTCACTGCTTGTAGACTTTGTGCTAATAGACTCATCAGATTCAGATTCAACTATCTCTGGAGGAGGTGTTGATGACTTAGTCCCCCCCTTTCTAGGTACTTCTGACTTGAAAGCAACAGTCCTTTCTCTGTGCTCAGTCCTTGTTGATTTTTCCTCCTCTTTTCTCACAGACAGCTGCATCTCATAAGACAACAACTTGCCAAATAGTGTGGGAGGAGGAATTTCTCCCAACTTTGCCATTTCTCTGATGGCACAGATCTTGGTGTCCCAATCTTTGGTTAGGGACCTTAAGAACTTATCATTCAATTCATAGTTAGTGAACTCTCTTCCATAGGACATAAGTTCATTAACAATTCTGTAGAATTTCTTGTAGCATTCAGTGATGCTATCTCCTCTTCCTTGCCTAAAGCTCTCATACTCTTGATTAAGCAAGGACTTCCTATCTTGCCTAACTTCTTCAGATCCTTCCATATACACTATAAGAGTGTCCCACATCTCTTTTGCTATCTTACAGTGAATTAAGTTCTGGAAGGTGGCATCATCAATGGCACTTACTATTATGTTTTGTGCCCTTTTGTCCATAGTGGCTAGGACAATTTCATCCTTGGTCATCTCAGAGAAATCCTTTGGAGTCCTCTGATTTGCATCCAATACTGAGATCTTCATGGGCACATATGGCCCCTCTTTGACTGTGATGTAGATTCTAGGGTCTGAGGCCTCCATGAATAGCCTTACCCTCTCTTTCCAGATTCCAAAAATCTCCTTTCTGCATATGGGCAGTTTCATTGAACCCAATTCCTTGTGATTCTCTGAAGACCCCATGTTTCTTGATTTTCTTGAAACTGTATTCTGACTTACACTGAATCTGCCAAAACTGGATCTCCTCAGACAGTTAGTCCTTTTTGAGCAACCTGGCTCTGATACCACTTGAAAGATATGGTACCTAAACACCTAGAGGGGGGGGGGTGAATAGGTGACCTAAACCTTTTTAGAACTTTGTTGGCAGCACAACAGTTATTTTAAAGAATTCTACAGCTAACAGCAATTACAGAATATAAACAGTTAATCCACAGCACAGCACAGCACAGCAGACACACTAATTTATAGTGGTTCCCCAATCTTTGGGTACATCCACTGTCCCCCTTCGCCTATCTAGCAGTGTACTAGATTCGGCCAACCTTCTCCACTATCTCAGAACCCAACAAGGTTCCTACACCTCAGGCCCAAAGCCTTACACTCAGCCACTAAGGCCTACACTCAGCCACCCAGGCCTACACTCAGCCAATTAAGGCCTACACTCAGAGTTCTTCAAGTCCTACACTCAGGCAACCAAGCCCTACCCTCAGCCTTTATAATATAGGCTTACAATTCTCTCAGATCCAATGGATCCTACAAGTTAAAATAGAAATACAATAGCTAACTCTACAACTCAGAAAATAGGAGAGGAGTTGAGAATTATTTGAAGAGTTCTTGGAAGAACTCAGTTAGATCCAAACTGACTTAGCTTCCTTCAAAGCTTCTTGAGTTAGAACTGAATTAGTCTGAATCCTCTGCAGTTGATCCTTGACCTCTGCTTCTTGAGATTCAGAAGATTCTGAATCCTTCTTCTCAGCCTAAGTTCCAAAGACTGAATTCTTGATTGGAGCTCTCTCTCTCCAACTTCTTAGATCTGCAGTTGGACTGTCAGATCTTCTTGTGTTGATCCTCTGTGTATCACTTTCCTGATTACTTGAAGAATCTGATCAACCACTTTAAGTATTCTTGACAACTACTTGTAACAACAACAACCATTCTCTTTCTGTAATCTATGAGTGCCTATTTAAAGGCTTCCTTCATGGTAACCGGCTGGTCCGGTTCATAACAGACTTCTGATTTCTCTGACAGTTGATGTAGACCGGCTGGATCGGCAGCTGTCTTGTCAACCAGTCACTTCTTGAAATTCTCTAACTGTCAGATAGTGTCGAGACTTTCTGTTCTTAAGTGTCGACACTTATAGACTAAGTGTTGACACATGTTGTGTAAGTGTCGACACAAGTCTACAAGGTGTCGGCACAATTCCTTGTATGTCTCGACACAGATTCTTCTGCATGTGTCGACACTGAAATTGAGTGTCGACACAAGTACTTGTACTTCATTCTTTAACTGTATTCTTCTAAGTGTCGAAACTGTCAAGTGTCGACACTGCTTCTTGGTGTCGACACAAGTCTTCAATTTTGTTTCTTCAGCTGAGTGTCGACACATTCCTTTAGTGTCGACACTTGTACTTAGAATATTTTATAAACTTCTCTGTTCTTTGCCAAGTGTCGACTCTTCTGGTTGTGTGTCGACACATTGTGCTGAGTGTCGACACATTCCTCAAATGCTGACTCTTCTGCATAGTGTCGACACATTGTGTTGAGTGTCGACACTTGTACTTAGACTCTGCAGACTTTTGCTGAGTGTCGACACATCTTCAAGTGTCGACACTTTCTGGTGTAGACTTAGCTCTTCTAGGTGTCGACACTTCTGCTAAGTGTCGACACAGCTTTTCTGCATACTTCTTCACTGAGTGTCGACACAGCTCCAAGTGTCGACACTTTCTATCTGGTGTCGACTCTTCATCCCAGGTGTCGACACAATGACTCCAAGTGTCGACACTGCTTGTCTGGGTGTCGAAACAAGCTTTCTCAAGTGTCGACACTTTCCCTCTGGGTGTCGACACATGGACTTAGAAACTTTTAGCTTCAGTCTAGTGAATACCTAACCTGCACAAGTAACTCAAACACACATCAAATACATTATGATGTATATCATTGAGTTAGGTGAGGCTTCTTCAAATCAGGTACATTTGACCAATGTACCCAACAATCGTTACCCTTGACGATCGCTTTGGCTCCATGACATTTCTAGCTGGCTGTAAAGTACCGCAGCGGCCTTTCCTCCACAATGCTGGCCTCGGATCTCTAACCGGAACTCTGTAGCTCCACCGGTGGCCGTCTCCCTTCCTCCTTCTCCTCCGTGCTCTACTCTCTCTCTAGTTTCTTAGAAAGAGGAAGGCTAAATTCAAAATGAGAAAGCCTTTCTCATACTCGGCCTTAAGGAAGGAGGGAGGAACTTGGGACCTCAGATCCCAGCTGAGAAAATGGACGGCCACGATTTTTCCACAAAATAATCATTTTTTGCCAGACACGACCTGTGATATGCCTGTGTCACAGGTCATGTACCTTAAGCGGCACACAACCGACTCATCCAGACCAGTACACGGCCATGTAACACGCCCCTGTCACGGGCCGTGTGCCCTGACATGCCTTCAGACACGCCCGTGTCTGTGGCCGTGTACATCAGGCTGCGCAAAACCATCTCAACCCGAGGACAACACGTCCAAGTGACACGCCCGTGTCCCAGGCCGTGTGCCCAAAGACACACCCATGTCCACCCCATGTTCACCAGGCCTCATTGCCCTGGCCAAAACCAGAAAAGGACACGGCCAGCGACACGCCCGTGTCATATGCCGTGTTCCATTACACGGCTGCAGACATGCCTCTGCCGGGTTTTTCGTCGAATGAAGTTCGTCGACCAGAGGAGGACATGCCCCTTGACACGTTCGTGTCGCAGGATGTGTTCCCACTAGAGAAATACTCGAGTGCAGATCGTCGAGCACTTGAGTGGCTGCCCAACCATACAGAGCAAGACACGCCCTGGGACACGCCCGTGTCCCAGGCCGTGTCACCCAACTTGAACTAAATCTGGGATTTTGGGGTGTTACAACCCTCCCCACCTTATAATAAATTTCGTCCCGAAATTTGCACAGAGTAAGGAAACCAAAAACAAAATGTTATACCATTCAACATGTTCATTACAACAAGAGATGCACTGCATAACAGTTTATACAAACAATTCGGGAAATTCTGCTCGCATGGTCTGTTCTCACTCCCATGTTAACTCCTCACGGCCATAACTATTCCACCGGACTTTGACCATTCTAATTGTCTTGTTCCGCAACTGTTTATCGATGTGATCCTCGATCCGAATGGGTCTAACTTTCGTCGTTATCCCATACTCCACCGACACCCGATCATTCTTGATCACTTGAGCTGGATCTTTGACGGCTTTCCGAAGTACCGAGATGTGAAGCACATCATGTAATCAACCCAAGTCTGTCGAAAGAGCTACCCGATATGCAGCTTCTCCAATTCGCTCCACTACTTCAAACGGACCAAGATACCTCAGACTCAACATTTTCAGTCGCCAAATCCTGGACATGCCTTTGAAGAGTTTGATCTTCAAATATACCCAATTGCCCACCGCGAACTCCATGTTCCGGTGCTCGGCATTGTAGTATTTCGCTTGTCGATCTTGTGCTATCAGTAACCGCTCCCGAATAGTGCGTATCATCGAGTTCATCAACTTATTTACGGTTATAAACCTTGGATTCGCCTGCCACTGCCCAAGCAAACGATGTACGTCACTTCCGACCAGACAGAGCTTCAAACGGTGCCATTTCGATGCTCGCTTGGTAGCTATTGTTGTAGGCAAACTCCACCAGGTAGAGATGATCTTCCCATCTCTTACCAAAGTCCATGGCGCACATTCAGAGCATATCCTCCATAGTTCTGTTGGTCCTTTCAGTTTGGCCATCCGTTTGGGGATGAAAGGCCATACTGAACGTTAACTTCGTGCCCAACCGCTGATGGATTAGTCGCCAATCATTTGATGTAAATCGCCCATCATGATCGCTCACGTTGCTGTGCGGAACACCGTGTAACCGTACGATCTGCTCCACATAGAGCTTTGCCAAACTTTCCACTGAATCATCCCGTTTGTTTGGAAGGAAGTGTGCCACTTTAGTCAACCGGTCAACAATCACCCAGATTGAATCATTCCCGCGTTGAGATCTCGGCAACCCGTGCACAAAATCCATTGAAATATCATTAAACTTCCATACCGGAATCGGCAACGAATTCAAGAAACCGCCAGGCTTCTGGCATTCCGCCTTCACCAAAGCACAAGTTTGGCATTTCGCCACATATTGAGCGATATCTTTCTTTAGTCCTGGCCACCAAAACAACTTCTTCATGTCCCAGAACATCTTTATGCTCCCAGGGTGAATTGAGTACTTCGTATAGTGTGCTTCATACATCAACTCTTCCCTCAACTTACCCAAACTTGGGACACACAAACGACCCTCTTTCTGCAAAAGGCCATCATCTCAGGAGAATTTGCCATCTGGCTCATCCTTTGTATAACGTTGGAGACTTTCATCCAGCTCCGTTGCTCGTCGAACCCTGTCCGCAAGGTCACATTGCACCTCCGTCCAGTTCAGACATGCATTGGCTGAGAAATTCTTGTCAACACAAGAAATCTCTAATGCTTCCAACTCCTGGATTAGACGTTCATCGTGCCTCTGCAACCAACTTGCCCTTGGCGGAGCCCTTCGACTCAAGGTATCAGTGACCACATTTCCCTTCCCGGGAGTATAAGGAAAATTCAAAGGGTAGTCCCCAAGGAACTCAGCCACCTTCGCTATCGCATATTCAGGTCCTTCTGCTCCAACAAGTACTTTAGGCTCTTGTCATCCGTATAGATATCCACTTTCACGCCATAAAGATAATGCCGCCATAACTTCAGTGCAAAGATCACCGCCGCCAACTCCAGGTCGTGGACGGGATAATTTCGTTCATGCACCATCAACTAGCGAGTGCCATAATCAATCACTTTCCCATTTTGCAGAAGAACGCAGCCTATGCCGCTCCCTAAAGCATCACTATAAATCTCATAGCTGTCAGTACCACATGGCGATGTCAATACAGGTGCCGCGGTCAAATGACCCTTTAGCACTTCAAAAGCTCGCACGTACTCTGGCGTGCAAACAAACTTCTGATCCTTTCTCGTCAGTGTGGTTAGAGGTAAAGTGATCCGCGAGAAGTTTTCCACAAACCGTCTATAGTAGCCCGCCAGTCCAAGGAAGCTCCTGACTTCGGACACCGAAGACAACACCGGCCATTCCTATATGGATTTAAACTTTACCGGATCCACTGATATGCCCTCTCCACTTACCACATGTCCAAGAAGAGCCACCGACGATAGCTAAAACTCGCACTTCGAGAACTTGGAATAGAGCTTATTCTCTCGTAAGTTGTGCAGCACCAACCACAAGTGGTTTGCGTGATCAACTTCAGATCGAGAGTACACCAAGATATCATCAATGAATTGATGCAGGCTCATGGTTTCTACGGATTAAACTATGTGTTCTTATGTTCGACAATTTAATTAAATATCTAGCGCGCGGTTTCTCTACTTAGCACTATCAAATACTCAAGCATTAAAAGGCAGAATTTCCACAACATTCAACACAAAGGGATGCTACCCCTTATTTTAGACTGAACAAGGGCTATATGCCAATGTTCGCTCAAGCGAAATGGACACACCCGATCCGGACAATTTTCAATTCAAATTAAATTATGCGCAAACGTCCATACATTCAGTAAGAGAATATCCAGACTAAATAAGTGATTTAAAATCAAGTCCTAATCGATCCCAAAATTAATTAATAGAGGGTTTACCAAATCACTTGAACTCAAGGGGAAATCAAGGGTGATGAACCCGATTTCTTCTAGTGTTCACGAGATCCATCTCAATTAATACGAAAAATACTCGGGAAATAAATGCTTTAAAAATTAGATTTTAACAAGCATAATATTCAATATAAATCAGAACAAATTACTAGCCTTCTATTCCACCAATACATCGCAAAATTATAGAAGAAATCACACAAAGATGGTTAAGAAATTCGTTACCCAATCCCAAGAATAATCCGTCCACAAGATGAGTGGAGGAGGCGCACATGACGGTGGTAGATTCTCTATTTCCACGCAAGTCCTTGGATCTGCACCTGTAACACCCCCTATCCGTCGCATAGCATATAGTAGTAGGTTCGGCTGGGGCCCGACGCCATATACCACAGACAGACTGGGTGGTCACTCAATGGAAACCATCCAACTAATCATAACGTCCTAAAAAGAGCATTCTAGCGGAAGCAGTTTATAAGTTGAGATTAAAAGAACCCAGCACAAGCATGAATGTCCACTAACACAAGTACTGGCCTTAAGGCCTTACAAATGGTTTACTTCATATTACATGTCTTACAAATCACGGCACGCAGGCCGGTCATACATGAACAAAGGCAAGTAAACACTCCAATTAGGCCTTCGAGGGCCGGCTTCGTAATTTGGGCTTTAGCCCGCTATTGACCGCTTGGTCCAGCAGCACCTGCAAGCAACAGACCACCGCACGGTGGCAAACAAAGCAACGGTCAACAATGCTGACCAAATTATAACGATCCCGCCCCCAATTCGGGGCGGCGATGCTCCTTCCCTGTACTTATTAGCATAACCAAGCAGTGTATAAATATACATTTCATCATAGGCGTAGGCTCACACGGCCACACACCCCGTGCACTCAGGGTACATTCTCGGTGAACACGGTGAACGCCCGCCGACTCACCACCGTCCCTTTGGACGACCAAACAATGAGCAATTTGTCTTCCCGGCATGGGTCATGGTAATTAAAACCATAGACCGCCGAAGACCCTCATCTATGCCAACGGCTCTAATCCGAACGACATAGAACAGGTACGGTTCCATCTAACCCGTGCTCATATCGCAGCGGTACTTTAAACCATATGCGCAGGTCAAACTTCTCCCGAGTCCCGTTTCCATCACAAAAATCACATAACCCGGTTATGTTCAAGTTGGCTCACAGACCTCCAATTTGGCAAGATCACGCATCTGCCCAGTTTTCTGGGTGCACCTTTGGGTTAATCCCCAAGGCTCCCTGTTGCAATCTACCACGAAGAAAAACCCGTAAACAAACATTTTCACGGAGTCTTCTCCGGCATTTATGCAATGCAACATCACCGATCTAGACCAACTTGTCCGGGTAGGCTTCACACATCATGCCTATGTCCGTTCTCGATTACGGACTCTACACAACGGGGACTTTACATATCTACCTGAAGGAATGCCTCCAACTCACCGCAAACTCGTGAGAGCGGGCTTCCTATGCAAAGAAGGAGAGCTTCACATGCTCAAGTAGAGAATCGTTACCCTAGCGTTCTTCCTTGGCGCTATGGAAATGTAAGCGGATTAAAAGCACCGCACTCTCTTTGCCTCCGTAGATCCGTAGTAAGTTTGCGATTTGGAGCTCTGAAGCTCCTCCAAAGACCGGATCTAAGCTTCTTCTTCCTCCTTTGCTCTCCTCTCTCTCTAAACTTTAGAAAGGGAACCACTCAAGTGAAATGAGGGTTTCAAAGGCCCAATTCTGGGTATATCCCAGTAGGAACAACCCCCAACCGTCAGATCCCAAAATAAGGAAACGAATGGCTACGATTCGTAGCTGAAAAGTAAAACCCGGGCCGAACACGGCCTGTGACACGCCCGTATCCAGGGCCGTGTCCCTCATTCGCCGTCAAAATCGACGCGTCTTGAAAAACACACGGGCATCCAGCACACCCATGTTCCAACTGACACGCCCGTGTTCCAACTGACACGGTCGTGTGGTCGGCCGTGTCTCCCCATCGACACAGCCCCGAAAACAACCCGAGACTCACACGGGTCTTGGACACGGCCATGTCCATTGTGACACGCCCGTGTCACACCCAAATACGCCTGGGCTCCAGGCCGTGTTCACGGTCTCGACACTTCGTCGAGCGAAGTTCGTCGACCATACGACACGGTCTTGGACACGCCCGTGTCCTAGGCCGTGTGCCTTGTCTCGACACATCATCGAGCGAAAATGTCGACTTCGTGGGCCGATTATCGACACGGGCTCGACACGCCCTGAGACACGCCCGTGTCTCAGGTCGTGTGCCCCGTCTCGACACATCGTCGAGCGCAAAATGTCGACTTCACGACCAAATCGTCGACTCGAGGATGACATGCCCTGGGACATGCCCGTGTCCCAGGCCGTGTGCTTCCTCCTAAATACCAGATTTGGCCCAAAACGCCTCCCGTCGCTCTTTTGAGTTTCGGGGCGTTACAACTCTCCCCCTCTTAAAATAATTTCTTCCACGAAATTACATAAAGGAAAGACAAGTACCAAAATTAAGTTATACCTGAGCGGAACAACTCCGGATACTCGTCAAGCATAGTCTGCTCTCGTTCCCAAGAGAGCTCCTCTCGACCGCAATTGTCCCATCGGACCTTGACCATCCTGATCTCTTTATTGCGTAGCCGCTTGACCTCCGAGTCCTCAATCCGCACGGGCTTGACTTTTGTCATCAACCCACTATCAATCGGCACTTGATCAACCGCGATCACTTGCGAAGGCTCTTGCATCGCCTTCCATAGCACCGATATATGGAATACATCATGTAGACCACTAAGCTCCACTGAAAGCTTCAACCGATAGGATGCTTCACCAACTCGCTCCAGAACCTCAAACGGCCCAAGGTACCTCGGGCTTAGCTTTTTCAATCGCCGCACCCGCGAGACACCCTTGAACGGCTTGATCTTTAAGTACACCCAGTCGCCCACAGCGAACTCCACGTTCCTGTGCTTGGCATTATAGTACTTCGCTTGCCGGTCCTGAGCGATTAGCAACCTTTCTCGAATGGTAGGAATCAAAGACGTAGCATCTTCCACCTCTTGGCGCTTGTACAACTTTGACTCACCCGTTTCTAACCAAGACAACGACGTGCGACATTTTCTACCATATAGGGCCTCGAAGGGCGCCATTTGAATACTCGCCTGGTAGCTATTGTTGTACGCAAATTCCACCAAATAAAGATGGTCTTCCCATTGCTTTCCAAAGTCCAAGACACACATGCGGAGCATGTATTCCATAGTTCTATTGACCCTCTCGGTCTGCCTGTCTGTTTGCAGATGGAAGGCTGTGCTGAATTTTAACTTTGTTCCCAACATTTGCTGCACTAGCCTCCAATTATTGGACGTGAACCGCCCATCTCGGTCACTCACGATGCTGCGGGGCACACAGTGAAGCCGTACTATATTATCCACATATAGTTTTGCCAACTTTTCCACCGGATCATCCTTCCTATGCGGAATAAAATGCGACACCTTCGTTAGCCGATCTACGACCACCCAAATGGCGTCGTTCCCCTTTTGCGACCTTGGCAACCCGTGCACAAAGTCCATAGAGATGTCATCGAATTTCCACTCCGGAATAGGCAAGGACTTCAGAAATCCTCCCGGCTTTTGGCATTCCGCCTTCACCAAGGCGCAAGTTTGGCACTTCGCCACGTAGAGTGCCACATCCTTCTTCAAACCCGGCCACCAAAATAGTTTCTTGACATCGCGGTACATCTTCGTGCTCCCCGGGTGAATCGAGTACTTGGTATGATGTGCCTCGTACAACAATTCCACCCGCAAATTGCCCACACTTGGGACGCACAGACGACCGTCTTTCCAAAGTATTCTGTCCTCCACAACGAATTGGGAATTTGACCCATCCAGAGCCTCTACCATGAACTGCTTCATATGGTCATCCAAATCCAATGCCTGCCGAATCCGATCCGCCAGGTCATATTGGACTTCAGTCCAATTCAGTACTGCTTCAGCACTTGATTTCTTATCTACACAAACAATCTCCAACGCCTCCAACTCCTGAACCAACCGCTCGTCATGGATCGACAACCAATTGGCTTGAGATGGGGCCCGGCGACTCAACGTGTCTACAACCGCATTACCTTTACCAGGCACGTAGTGTATCTTAAATGTATAGTCCCCCAGGAACTCCATCCATCTACGTTGCCGCATATTTAGATCTTTCTGATCAATCAAATACTTCAGGATCTTGTGATCGGTGTAGATATCAATCTTCGCATCGTACAAATAATGCCTCCATAGCTTCAAGGCAAAATTCACGGCCGCTAACTCCAAGTCATGGACCGGATAGTTCCTCTCGTACACTTTCAGCTGTCTCGAGCCATATGCTATCACACTTCCGTGTTGCAGTAGCACGCAACCCAAACCGCTTCCCGAAGCATCGTTATAAATCTCATAACCTTCAGTCCCATACGACGAACTCAGCACAGGCATGGTGGTCAACCGACATTTCAACTCCTCAAACGCTCGCGCGCACTCCGGCGTCCAAACGAACTTCTGCTCCTTCCTTGTCAAAGTAGTGAGAGGTAACGCTATCCGCGAGAAGTTCTCGATGAAGCGCCTATAATAACCGGCAAGCCCCAGAAAGCTCCGGACTTTCGCTACCTTAGAAAGCTCAGGTCACTCCCGTATCACAACAATCTTCGCCGGATCCACTGCAATACCTTCTCCACTCACTATATGACCGAGGAAGGCCACTGAGAACAACCAAAACTCGCACTTCGAGAACTTGGCGTATAATTGATTCCTCCTTAGCGTCTCCAAAACCAAATGAAGATGCTTGAAGTGATCTTCCTCACTCTGCGAGTACACCAAAATATCGTCGATGAATACGATCACAAAATGGTCCAAGTACTCCCTGAAGGTCCTGTTCATCAAATCCATGAATACTGACGGCGCATTAGTCAGCCCAAATGGCATGACCGTAAACTCATAATGCCCGTATCTCGTACTGAACGCTGTCTTCGGGATATCACTCTCCCTTATTCGCAGCTGATAGCACCCAGACTTGAGGTCCAACTTTGAGTACACCGTCGGCCCGACCAACTGATCAAAAAGGTCATCGATCCGGGGGATCGGGTACTTGTTCTTTTCTGTCAACTTGTTGAGCTCCCGATAATCAATACATAGACTCAAGCTTCCGTCCTTATTCTTAACAAAGAGGACCAGCGCACTCCAAGACGAAGAACTTGGGCGCACATACCCTTGCTCCAACAACTCTTGCAGTTGAACCTTCAGCTCCGCCATTTCCTTAGGCGCTAGCCGATATGGAGATCGTGACACAGGCTTTGCACCTGACACTAACTCAATTGTGAAATCTATCTCCCGCTGAGGCGGGGCTCCAGGAAGGTCTGCGGGGAACACATCAGGGTACTCAGCTATCACTGATATACTATCGAACATAGGCTTTGGCTTCGCAACCTCCAATAGTGTAAAGAATAACTCTGCACCAGCACGAACCGCCTTCACCACCTGAAGAGCAGACATCAACGTCTTGCTCAATCCTTTTAAGTCTGTAAAGTCGTCTCACGACTTGCTCCCAACCTGACTTCCTTCCGACCGCAATCAATATAGGCTTGCTGCTCCCAGAGCCAGTCCATGCCAAATATAACGTCGAACTCCACCAACGGAAGTAACGATGCTTGCAGATCGAACTCCTGATTCCCAATGCGAATCTTAACACCGCAGATTCTATCCGCGCACATCAAACACCCATTGGGCAACAACACATCCAACTTATCCTTTGCCATCGAAGAATGTACTCTGATGCGTGATATAAATCCTTCGGACAAGAAGGAGTGTGAAGCTCCTGTATCGAAGAGTGCTCTTGCCGGATTTTCACAAATCAAAACAAATCCTAAACAAGTAGTGGTAAGGTAACATGTGCATAACAAGTATTTAAAGAAATTAACTTGCTATGAATTAAACCGTACATGTCACCACATCCGCCTGTTTGATGGCCTCCTGTTGGCCAAGATTATACACCCTCGGTTGGGCTGGAGCATAATGGGACGCGGTTGACTCCACCGCCTTGCCCTTCTCTTCATAAGTTGCTCCCAACTTTCTTTCAGACATGGGACGTCCGCTCCAACAGTCACGGGCAAAGTGTCCCGGCTTCCCACAAGTAAAACACGCACCCGGGGTCCGACCCGTAGTCACCCCAGAAGCACCCGAAGAGGGAGCTGGACCCGAAGTCCTATGCTTCTTGAAGAATCTTTGATAGCCGGACTTTGAAGTAGTTAGCACTTTGAACCCAGACTTCTTATCACCAACGCTCTTCTTCGCTTGAACATTCTTCATGTCCTTCTCCAAGGACCGAGCCATGTTGACCAAGGTCAAGAAACCCTGTGTCATCGGCCCCGAGAATAGTAACCTCAACTCATCTCTCAACCCTTCGTAGAATCGATTCGTCTTGCGCTCCTCATCCACGATGGTGGAGCTAGCATGAAAGAGATCTTAACTGAACTAATTAGAGTAAAATCACAGCACAGAATAAAGAAAGAAGATCAAGCAACCAGAAGAGACACAAGGATTTTATAGTGGTTCCCCAACCTGGGTACATCCACTCTTCTACCACCCTGGTAGGAATCCACTCAGGTTTTTGATCAGGTGCCCTGACACCAATGGATTTTGATCAGGTCCCCCAAAACCAACTCAAGTCTTTTGGTAGGAGACTTGCAACCAGGAATCACTTTTGAAGGGAGATGACAACCCTTTATACAGGAGGTGGTGAGAGAGTGATTTTATCTTCTCTGTCAACAATCAGAGAGAAGATTCAAGTGGATATGATGTTAGCAAATAGCTCCCCCTGAGATATTGATTGGTTCAGGTTAGCAGGAAGCTTTACTGCAGGGTGATAGGCCTTCACAGTGATGATGTCTCCAGCAGGCTTCTTAGACTGATATTGATTTGTTGTCTCTTGAAAGCCTGGAGCTGATGAAGAACTCTGATGATTATTTTCTTGGAGATGCAGAGTTCCTTTCTCTGTAAAAGCCCTTTTTACTTCTTCTTGTGTTCTGTGTGTATTCTGTCTGTCTGTTCTATATTCTTCCATGTATTTGACTTCCGTAGATTTTATGGCGGAAGAAACATTCCCGAGAGTGAAGATGCTTTGGAAATTGATCCTTACTTAATTCTTCTGTAACTGTCCGTTTGAACGGATATTTTCACTGGGAATGTTGACTGTAATTAATTCGTAATTAATTCTGCCAACAGTTACTGATTGCTCAGAAATCGTCGACCTGAACTTTCGTCGAGTTCATCAATCGTCGACCTGAGTTCGACATTCGTCGAACTCAGCTAGATTCGTCGAGCTGAATATCTTGCTTGCGTTCGTCGACCGGAGCTTGCAGTTCGTCGAGATTAATTTCTATTTCGTCGAGCTGAGAAACTGACTTGCTAATTTTGTCGAGCTGAGCAAGTGTTGTCCACCAATCGTTGACCTGAGATCGACATTCGTCGAACTTAGCTACTGTCACCATTTGTCGACCTGAGTTCGATGTTCGTCGAACTGCGTTCGACGATCGTCGAGCTGATTCTCTGCCTTTGTCTTAACTGCATTTCTTTCAGCAATTCTGGAGCTCTTCTGAATGACCTGTCCGGAAATAGTCCTATGCCCCATGACTGTACATGTTGGGTCATTTTAAGCAACCCTAAGAGTGTTCCTTGCCCAAATCCTAACTGGGGTTCCAACAATCTCCCCCTATTTGGGTAAGGAAACTATTTACATAAATATAAGTAAAATACAAGGCAATTAAATACAATTAAATCTGTATCAAGTACATTTGCTGTTCTGTTGCTGTTGTTACAGCTGTTGTTGATCCTTGCCAAAATCTGTAGCATTACAATCTGTTGTTGCTGCTGCTGCTAGAATCCCCACAAACTGCTGCTACTGCTGGAATTTCTGCAGCTTCATTTACAGGCATCTCCCCCTATATGCATAGCCTTGCACAACTTATTCAGCCAGTGATATCCTATATTTTTGTTGGGCTGAATTCTTGTCCTGCAAGGAGATATTAGGAGTTCTAGACCCAGAAAACCTTGGGTCCTGGTTCTCTTTTAAAATAATCAGAAATAAAAGAATAAAAATTTCTGTTTTGAAATTCTGAGTTCGACGAAAAATATTTTCGTCGATCTGATTTTGACGAATGATGTTGAGATTGTTGATCTCTATTCACAGAATGATAATAATTGTTTTCTGTGATCCATTTTTGTCGATCTCTGTTCGACGAATTAAATTTGTTTCGTCGAGCACAGAGTCCTGAATAGTTCAAAGCAAAATCTTTGTTCATAGTTCGTCGATCTGAGTTCGACGAATAGTATTGATGTCGTCGATCTCCATTCGACGAAATATTTTGAACTAAGATTTTCTGATGATTTTCATGTGATAATCTGAAATCAGTGTTAAATTTAGCTGAAGGAGAGTCAAGGGAAGAAATAACCTGATCTTCTTCATCTGATTCACACTCTGATTCTTCAGATTCTTCAGCATAGCTGCTGAGAGAAGCAACTATTGTCATTAGGCAATATTCTTTTGCTCTTGCTTCTTCTTCATCCTCAGTTGAACAGGAGGAATCATCTGAGTCACTCCACGATTTAGCATGAAATGGTGTTTCTGTTACTGATCCAGCAGCCAAAGCTGTGAGGGAGTACCACATCTCTTTTGCAGATGAACATTCAGCAAGTTCTTCAAAAATGTCATCAGACATTGATTGTGCCAGAATATTCATTGCTTGTGCATCAGCAATCTTCATCTTTTGCTGGTCATCTATCCATTGGGATGATGGAACATCATTTGGACTTGTTGTTTGCTGAGGTGGAGATGGACCTGACAAAATAGATTTAAAGATGTTTTCATCAATGGAGTCCATATAAAATCTAATCCTTGTCTTCCATAGTGTAAGCATATCTAGATTGCACATGGGTAGTCTGGTGCGTGAAAACTCATCAAGTTGTGCCATGATAACTCTAAAGATATTTAAGATCTATCAAAGGATCTTTTGGTTCAGGTGTTAGCCTGTACAACCAATACAACCTCTCAGGTGTGATAGTTTAACCAACCTGTCTCTGATACCAATTCAAAGAGATCTTAACTGAACTAATTAGAGTAAAATCACAGCACAGAATAAAGAAAGAAGATCAAGCAACAAGAAGAGACACAAGGATTTTATAGTGGTTCCCCAACCTGGGTACATCCACTCTTCTACCACCCTGGTAGGAATCCACTCAGATTTTTGATCAGGTGCCCTGACACCAATGGGTTTTGATCAGGTCCCCAAAAACCAACTCAAGTCTTTTGGTAGGAGACTTGCAGCCAGGAATCACTTTTGAAGGGAGATGATAATCCTTTATACAGGAGGTGGTGAGAGAGTGATTTTATCTTCTCTGTTAACAATCAGAGAGAAGATTCAAGTGGATATGATGTTAGCAAATAGCTCCCCCTGAGATATTGATTGGTTCAGGTTAGCAGGAAGCTTTGCTGCAGGGTGATAGGCCTTCACAGTGATGATGTCTCCAGCAGGCTTCTAAGACTAATATTGATTTGTTGTCTCTTGAAAGCCTGGAGCTGATGAAGAACTCTGATGATTATTTTCTTGGAGATGCAGAGTTCCTTTCTCTGTAAAAGCCCTTTTTACTTCTTCTTGTGTTCTGCGTGTATTCTGTCTGTCTGTTCTATATTCTTCCCTGTATTTGAATTCCGTAGATTTTATGGCGGAAGAAACATTCTCGAGAGTGAAGATGCTTTAGAAATTGATCCTTACTTAATTCTTCTGTAACTGTCCGTTTGAACGGCTATTTTCACTGGGAATGTTGACTGTAATTAATCCGTAATTAATTCTGCCAACTGTTACTGATTACTCAGAAATCGTCGACCTGAACTTTCGTCGAGTTCATCAATCGTCGACCTGAGTTCGACATTCGTCGAACTCAGCTAGATTCGTCGAGCTGAATATCTTGCCTGCGTTCGTCGACCGGAGCTTGCAGTTCGTCGAGCTCAGTTTCTATTTCGTCGAGCTGAGAAACTGACTTGCTAATTTTGTCGAGCTGAGCAAGTGTTGTCCACCAATCATCGACCTGAGTTCGACATTCGTCGAACTCAGCTACTGTCACCATTCGTCGACCTGAGTTCGACGTTCGTCGAACTGCGTTCGACGATCGTCGAGCTGATTCTCTGTCTTTGTCTTAACTGCATTTCTTTCAGCAATTCTGGAGCTCTTCTGAATGACCTATCCGGAAATAGTCCTATGACCCATGACTATACATGTTGGGTCATTCTAATCAACCTTAATAGTGTTCCTTGCCCAAATCCTAACTAGGGTTCCAACATAGCATATCGACTCAAATGAGTAAACTCGTGGAACTCGTTCTCCAACGCTATCCTCTACGCCGAAGGGAGGTATCTAGCCAAGAATAATCTCGAGAACTCCTCCATCGAGACATCAACAAGTTGCCTACCTCTCAATAGGTGCAGCTCCAATCCTTCCCACCACAATCTCGCTTCACCGTCCAAAAGGAACGTAGCAATGGTGGTCATTTGCCACTCCTCTGTCTCCGTTGCTGTCATGACTCTCTTCACCCTGGAGAGGCAGTCTTTAGCTTGAGATGGGGTTCCCAACCCCGAGAATATAGGAGGATTAAAGCTCATGACATGTTTGAGCTGTCTCTCGGTTGCCCTCCTTGGCACCAACGACTCCACTACTACCTGCTCCACCGCAGGAGCGGGCTATTGCATTTGCCTTGCAGGCTGCGCATTCATCATGGCCAACACTGCTTCGGCCACCAATCGTATGGTCTCAGCCGATGGAGGTGTTGCAGGAGCAACATCTAGTGCACTGCTAGCCTCAGAAACTCGACATTCCGACGGCCCAGCACCACTTCTGGTCACCTATAGTGGTACAAAACACCATTAAGCGACCAAATAAAATTGCAAACGGCAATTATAGGAACACGCAGGTTCCTCAAACACGTGTATTTTCATTCCTAAGTGGACATTCATGGGTTCTTTTACTGTTATAATGATGACGCACACACAAGTGCTCACCACCCCTTAAAAAGAATTCGCCCACGAATTCATTTTAAGCCTGACCGAAACCAGTAGTCTGATACCAAATTGTAACACCCCCTATCCGTCGCATAGCATATAGCAGTAGGTCCGGCCGGGGCCCGACGCCATATACCACAGACAGACTGGGTGGTTACTCAATGGAAACCATCCAACTAATCATAACGTCCTACACAGAGCATTCTAGCGGAAGCAGTGTATAAGTTGAGATTAAAAGAACCCAGCATAAGTATGAATGTCCACTAACACAACAAATAGGAATGTAGTACATACACAAGTACTGGCCTTAAGGCCTTACAAATGGTTTACTTCATATTACATGTCTTACAAACCACGACACGCGGGCCGGTCATATATAAACAAAAGCAAGTAAACACTCCAATTAGTCCTTCGAGGGCCGGCTTCGCAATTTGGGCTTTAGCCCGCTATTGACCGCTTGGTCCAGCAGAACCTACAAGTAACAAACCACCGCACGGTGGCAAACAAAGCAACGGTCAGAAATGCTGACCAAATTATAACGATCCCGCTCCCAATTCGGGGTGGCGATGCTCCTTCCCTGCACTTATTAGCATAACCAAGCAGTGTATAAATATACATTTCATCACAGGCGTAGGCTCACACGGCCACACACCCCGTGCACTCAGGGAACATTCTCGGTGAACACGATCAAAGCCCGCCGACTCACCACCATCCCTTTGGACGGCCAAACAATGAGCAATTTGTCTTCCCGGCATGGGTTACGGTAATTAAAACCATAGACCGCCGAAGACCATCATCTATGCCAACGGCTCTAATCCGAACGACATAGAACGGGTACGGTTCCATCTAACCCGTGCTCACATCGCAGCGGTAATTTAAACCATATACGCAGGTCAAACTTCTCCCGAGTCCCGTTTCCATCACAAAAATCACATAACCTGGTTATGTTCAAGTTGGCTCACAGGCCTCCAATTTGGCAAGATCACGCATCTACCCAGTTTTCCGGGTGCACCTTTAGGTTAATCCCCAAGGCTCCCTGTTGCAATCTACCACGTAGAAAAACCCGAAAACAAACATTCGCACGGAGTCTTCTCCTGCATTTATGCAATGCAACATCACCGATCCAGACCAACTTGTCCGGGTAGGCTTCACACATCATGCTTATGTCCGTTCTCGATTACGGACTCTACACAACGGGGACTTTACATATCTACCTGAAGGAATGCCTCCAACTCACCGCAAACTCGCGAGAGCGAGATTCCTATGCAAAGAAGGAGAGCTTCACATGCTCAAGTAGAGAATCGTTACCCTAGCATTCTTACTTGGCGCCATGGAAATGTAAGAGGATGAAAAGCACCACACTCTCTTTGCCTCCATAGATCCGAAGTCGGTTCACGATTTGGAGCTCTGAAGCTCCTCCAAAGAACGGATCTAAGCTTCTTCTTCCTCCTTTGCTCTTCTTTCTCTCTAAACTTTAGAAAGGGAACCACTCAAGTGAAATGAGGGTTTCAAAGGACCTATCCCGGGTATATCCCAGTAGGAACAACCCCCAACCGTCGGATCCCAAAATAAGGAAACGAATGGCTATGATTCGTAGCTGAAAAGTAAAACCTGGGCCGAACACGGCCTTTGACACGCCCATATCCAGGGCCGTGTCCCTCATTCGCCGTTAAAATTGATGCATCTTGAAAAACACACGGGCATCCAACATGCCCGTGTTCCAACTGACACGCCCATGTTCCAACTAACACGCCCGTGTGGTCGGCCGTGTCTCCCCATCGACACAGCCCCAAAAACAACCCGAGGCTCACACGGGTCTTGGACACGCCCGTGTCCAATGTGACATGCCCGTGTCACACCCGAACACGCCTGGGCTCCAGGCCGTGTTCACGGTCTCGACACTTCATCGAGCGAAGTTCGTCGACCACACGACACGTCCTTGGACACGCTAGTGTCTTAGGACGTGTGCCTTGTCTCGACACATCGTCGAGCAAAAATGTCGACTTTGCGGGCCGATTATCGACACGGGCTCGACACGCCCTGAGACATGCTCGTGTCTCAGGCCGTGTGCCCCGTGTTGACACATCATCGAGTGCAAAATGTTGACTTCGCAGCCAAATCGTCGACTCGAGGCTGACACGCCCGTGTCCCAGGCCGTGTGCCTCCTCCCAAATACCAGATTTGGCCCAAAATGCCTCCCGTCGCTCTTTTGAGTTTCGGGGCATTATAGCACCGGACGATGAAGAGGCTCGCTGTTTCTCCTTTGCCAAACCTTAGAAGGGGGAGTATCTTGAAAGGGCCAATAGATATATAAGGGAAGAGAAGAGAGGAAAGGTCGTAGCCTTATTTCTTCAAGGGAGGGCTCGGTTTTGGTAGAGGAGGGGATTTCTCACAAGAGGAGGAGGAGGAAGAGAAGAGGAGGTCGGATATAGAGATGGAGAGAGGGAGGAAGAAGGTTGGCCGGTGGCCACAGAGAGAGGGGGAGAGAGGAGGCCGAAATTTGCCTTGGAGAGGAGGAAAAATCTCAATAGATTTTTGGGTTTCAATTTCTTATCATTCTCTACCAAATATGACAAATATCATGGCATATATGTAGGCTTACACCACTCCATCTCCTCCAATTCAAAATTCAAAATTCATAATTCAAAATGACACTATGATGGTTATATGCACCCATCATGAAATAAAAAAACAATGCAAAATTTAAATGCATGAAATTAAAATACTCTTGATGGTTATAAACACCCATCATTACATGAAATTAAAATAATAATGAAATGCTTGGAAATAAAAAATGCTAAAATATAAATGATAAAATATATAATTATAATTATGTAATTTATAATTATATATTTCATTTATTGGCGGCGGCGGACGACGAGCAAAAACATGTTACGACGGCGGCGTTGGCGAAGAAACGTCGTGGTAAACTCCCATCCTCGAGCTTGTGGCAATGACCGTCCAAATCCACGAACTCTCGATCCCGTGGATCCACGGCCGCATCAGCATCGTCGCCATCAATCCTCCCCCACTCAAAATCACTCATCACTGATGAGTGGCCCGTGAGGGGAGAACCGTCAAAAGCAGCAGCAACATGGGGTAAATCTGGCCTTGCAATCCATGTCGTAGTAGCATGAACATCCCATAGCACTAAGAACCTGTCAGGTGTAGAAATAGCAAAACTCGAAATGGTGTCCGGCAAAAGAAAATTAACTTGAATCTTACCATCTGGTTCAAGAACCAAGGAGTCCACATGGAAAATAGACACGACAGAACTAACACTCCCCAACCCAAGAGAATATTTAGTGGTAGGAAGAAATGATGGAGAAAAGCACTCAGGTGGAACAGAGAGGTACAGTAAAATGTCCAGAAAATTGAAATAAAGTGAAATACCCTGTGCTATATAAAAATCTAAAATAAAACATAAAATCCGACGTTCTTCATAATCATGGATGGGTTGGCGTTCCTACGTATTAATTTGTCAACGGATTCAAAAGGCATCCGCTCGGGGATTGACCAGACTAAACCCATATCACTAGCTCTAGCGTGGGACAGTCTCGAAAAGGCATAGAAGTGCGTGTGACATAACTTAAGGAGAAATACTAATGTCCAAGACACATGAGGAGAGAATCCATTTGATACATGACTAGACCCAAACACGAAAAATAAGGGGGTTAAGTCAGGTGGCACGGGAGCCTTGTAATCAGAGATAAATTTTATGGGCTCCTACACCGCAGTCTTAATTTCAATTTTAATATTTTCACTCTTGGCATGAAGATATGCCAAGGTGAACCGCTCATCATAAGCAATTGAATTGGACGCTCCCGAATGTGAAAATATGTGCGAGCGAAACAACTCAAGGGACCCTACTATAGTCACTAACGTGGGGAAATTAGTGTCATCAAATGGCGGGGGATAAATGCGTGCGACTGGGTGTGGTATATAAGTATATCTAGGGGACACCACATCCAAAGGCACAATGGTCAAAGAAACAGAGTTAGTCGTAGTAGGGGATGGAACCGTATATGAACATGTAGAAAAATGAGCTGTCAAAAGTGACGTGTAGTCATATCTATGAGGTGCGGTGAATAGTCCAAATACTAGTGCGCTCAACATAGTAATATTGACACACTGAGTCAACGTCAAAGTAGGAACTAATAAAGTGGGCGTGACACACAAACTCAGACTAGGACTACCGGTTCCACGTCCTAAAAAGTCATCTAAGATAGGCAGATAAATAGGGGAAAGGGCCGGTAAATTCAGTCCCAGGATAAAATCCAAATCAGTAAAAATTTCACCCAACGGTGACGACATCAAAGAAATCTCATTCGGGTGTACAACAATAGAATCGTCCAACGTTACCCTTCCCTCAGATGGCAACTCATCCACAATAATAAAAGGTACATACTCGCTCTTAAGCTCCTCAGATAACTCAGATATAACCTCAGTGGGTGCGATCGTAGGCTCTAACATGATGGGGATCGTCTCATGGAGAGGGCACTCAATACTAGGGCGAACTGACACAACACTAGTATGATAAGTAATAGGCAATGGAATACTCTCACAGATCGGAATGTAATCATCCCATACATCGTCTTCTAAATCACTAGGGATTCCCTCACTTTCTGAATCATCAGACTCGCCGGGCACTATCGTACGTGAAGGGATACTCTCACCTAGCTAGTCAACTTCATCATTTATAGATTCAATATCCACATCGGAATCCTCAGAGGTACTAGTCACTATCTCTAGGGGCTTAGATGCTGAGGCTAAAAGAGGCATAACCTTAGTGGTAACATCTTCGAGTCCACAACAAATGACCGATTAGGAGAGGTTTCCCTAACGGGGGGTGGTCCTAATGCGGCCTTTCTGGTCTGACACGAGTGAGCTTTATTCCTAGGAAGGTGGTGCTTCTCAATTTCTAATGTCATGGTAAAAGTGGAGTCTAGATCGGTGTGCCAATAGCGTAGTAATTTACCCTGGATGTAGGGGTTTAACCCCCTACAAAACCTAGAGAGGGTGACCTCTGGCAACTCCTTCACACCACTTCAAGCTATCATATCCTTAAAAAGACGCATATAATCTGAGACTGACTTGTTCCCTTGTTTAAGGTTAGTCAAATCTTCAGTTATTTGTAGCCTGGTCTGGACGTTTGGTTTATGGTCATTCTTAAAGGCTGGTATGGATCTAGTGCCATAAATATACTCACTCTTAGGCTTAGTATTAACAGGGCGAAGGTAGGCGGGATCAAATTGATCCGAGAGTAGGCTACGCATGTGCGGCCAAGCGTAACGATAGCTACCAACACGACGCTCTTCGTTTAACCAAAACAACTGGGCTTGACCTACTAGTCGCTCTCGGGCAAAGTTAACCTTTTTGTGGTCATCCCATAAGTGGCAATTAAAATAATGCTCTAATCCCTTAATCCAATCTCTAAAAATTTGGGGACATCCTAAACTGTCATAAGTAGGATTAATGTGGTGTACCCTAGGGGTGTGTTTAGCCATATCCTTAGCATATGAATAGTCTAACCGGGCAGCATATACGTCATACGCCATATTAGTGAGAACCGGACAGAAAACTCAACCGGAACTGGTGGACATGCAATGAGAAATAAACCTGGCCCTATTTAATTTTCAAAGATAGAACTGTTCCCACTTAGTAACTAGGGTAAAAATATTTTTTTGTTTTCTTACAGGAAATAAATTGAAGATTATTAAAAAAAAGTTCTTAATTTTTTTGCTAGAAAAATAAAATATAGGCCGCTATTGGCAGACCAAAATTAAAATTTTGTAATGATTTAATAAAAATAATGGCTTAATAAAAATAAAATTATTTTTTTGATTTATTACTAATAAAACGATGGAGAAATTCGAGAATTTTATTTTTTTGAATTTTGAGAAAAAAACTGAAAATTTTAGGCTGCTATTTGTAGACCAAAAATTTAAAAATTGATTTTTATGTTGTGAATGAAACGTGCAAGTGCGTGTCGATGTTCTAAGTAATTTTTTTAGGATGGTACTAATTAAGAAATTAGCACAACCTGACTCTGATACCAAATTGATACAGGCTCATGGTTTCTACGGATTAAACTACACGTTCTTATGTTCGACAATTTAATTAAATATCTAGCACACGATTTCTCTACTTAGCACTATCGAATACTCAAGCATTAAAAGACACAAATTCCACAATATTCAACACAAAGGGATGCTACCCCTTATTTTAGACTGAATAAGGGCTATATGCCAATGTTCGCTCAAGCGAAATGGACCCACCCGATCCGGACAATTAGCAATTCAAATTAAATTATGCCCAAACGTTCATACATCCAATAAGAGAATATCCAGACTAAATAAGTGATTTAAAATCAAGTCCTAATCGATCCCAAAATTAATTAATAGAGGGTTTACCAAATCACTTGAACTCAAGGGGAAATCAAGGGTGATGAACCCGTTTTCTTCTAGTGTTCACGAGATCCATCCATTCCAATTAATACGAAAAATATTCGGGAAATAAACGCTTTGAAAATTAGATTTTAACAAGCACACTATTCAATATAAATCATAACAAATTACCAGCCTTCTATTCCACCAATACCTCACAAAATTATAGAAGAAATCACACAAAGATGGTTAAGAAATTCGTTACCCAATCCCAAGAATAATCGGTCCACAAGATGAGTCGAGGGGGCGCACACGACAGTGGTAGATTCTCTATTTCCACGCAAGTCGTTGGATCTGCACCGGATGATGAAGAGGCTCGCCGTTTCTCCTTTACCAAACCCTAGAAGGGGGAGTATCTTGAAAGGGCCAATAAATATATAAGGGAAGAGACGAGAGGAAAGGTGGTGGCCTTATTCCTTCAAGGGAGGGCTCGGTTTTGGTAGAGGAGGGGATTTCTCACAAGAGGAGGAGGAGGAGGAAGAGAAGAGGAGGTCGGATATAGAGAGGGAGAGAGGGAGGAGGAAGGTTGGTCGGTGGCCAAAGAGAGAGGGGGAGAGTGGATGCCAAAATTTGCCTTGGAGAGGAGGCCGAAATTTGCCTTGGAGAGGAGGAAAAATCTCAATAGATTTTTGGGTTTCAATTTCTTATCATTCTCTACCAAATATGACAAATATCATGGCCTATATATAGGCATACACCACTCCATCTCCTCCAATTCAAAATTCAAAATTCAAAATGACACTATGATGGTTATATGCACCCATCATGAAATAAAAAACAATGCAAAATTTAAATTCATGAAATTAAAATACTTTTGATGGTTATAGGCACTCATCATTACATTAAATTAAAATAATAATGAAATGCTTGGAAATAAAAAAATGCTAAAATATAAATGATAAAATATATAATTATAATTATGTAATTTATAATTATATATTTCATTTATTGGCGGCGGCGGACGACGAGCAAAAACATGTAGTGGCGGCGGCGTTGGCGAAGAAACATCATGGTAGACTCCCATCCTCGAGCTTGCGGCAACGACCGTCCCAATCCACGAACTCTCGATGTCGTGGATCCACGGCCGCATCAGCATCATCGCCATCATGAATACAATCACGAACAAGTCTAAGTACTCTCGAAACGTTCAGTGCATTAGGTCCATGAATACCGATGGCGCATTGCATAGCCCAAACAACATTACCGTGAACTCATAATGACCGTAGCATGTCCCAAATGCGGTCTTGCGAATGTCACCTTCCCGAATCCTCAACTGGTAATAACCAGACTTCAAATCCAATTTGGAGTAGATGGTTGATCCCACCAACTGATCGAACAATTCATTTATCCGTGGAATCGAATACTTGTTCTTCTCTCTCAGCTTGTTCAGTTCGCGGTAGTCAATACATAATCGCAAACCACTGTCCTTCTTTTTCACAAACAGAACAGGTGCGCTCCAAGGTGACATACTTGGGCGTATATTTCCATGCTCCAACAACTCTTGCAACTGGATTTTCAACTCAGCCATTTCCTTTGGCGCGATGGGATATGGCGAGCGGGATACAGGTTTCGCACCTGGCACCAACTCGATCGTGAAGTCGATCTCCCGCTGGGGTGGTAGCCCAGGAAGATCCGTAGGGAACACATCTGCAAACTGCGATACAACCGAAACATCACACACACTGGCCTTGGGCTCAACAGCCTAAATAAGCGTGAAGTATAACTCTGCGCCCTTCCGAACAACCTTGATGACTTGGAGTGCAGACATCAAGGTCCCGCCCACTCCTCGCATACCAGCAAACTTAGTATTATGCTCAGTATTCTGGCCCAGTTTGAGCTCTTTGGTATTATAATCAATCAAGACATGCTGCTCCGCAAGCCAATCCATACCAAAGATCACATCGAACTTCGATTTTAGCAACACAGATGCAGTCAAACAGAAATCCCGACTTCCAATTTGAGCTGCCACATCGCAAACCCTATCCGCATGCATCAAACAACCATTCAGTAACACCACCTTGATGCTATCTATCGTCAAACGACTAGGTACCCCAAGTCGAGCTAAGAAGTCTTTAGACAAAAATGAATGTGAAGCACCCGTATCAAACAGTGCTCGCGCCAGCCTGTTCTGAATCATAACAAAGCCTGTGGCGCACACATCACACACAAGCCACATATAAAATATGCAATAAGCAAAGCATTCAATAACTTCACTCGTACCTGTGACGATGTCACTCTGCTTGATGGCCTCCTGCAGGCCAAGGTTGTAGACTCGGGGCTGCGCTTGGGATGCAGAGGACTCCACCACTGGCTTTCCCTTCTCACCATAAGACGCTCCCGCCTTCTTTTCTCCCTTTGGCGGGCCAACCCGACAATCACGGGCTATATGCCCCACCCGTCCACAAGTAAAGCACGTACGCATCTCCGACCTCGAAGTGGCCCCCGACGTTGCTCCTGATGCAACCGTAGAAGGAGCTTTCCCTGACGACTAGGATCTCTTGCCCCATCTCTTTTTATAATATGATTTCCCAGGTCGGGGTGCTTTAAACTCTGGCTTTGTCATAGCCAAGGCCCTCTTCCCTTGCACCCTCTTCATGTCCTTTTCCAATGCGCACGCAGTGTCAACCAACGCCTGGAATCCTTGGTTCACTGAACTTGAAAGCAGGAATCGCAACTCATCCCGTAATCCTTCATAGAACTTGTTAGTTTTTTGCTGCTAGTCGGCGAAGATGGAGCCCGCATATCATCCCAACCGTGTGAACTCATGCAGGTACATCTCCACACTACCTTCTCCTTACGTTAGCCTTTGGAACTTGTTTTCCATGGCAATGTGTTGTGCTGCTGGTAGGTGATTTGACAGGAAGAGTTGCGAGAACCCCTCAATCGACACTTGTGTTAACGGCCTGCCAGCTATGTGGTGTAGTTCCATCTAATCCCACCATAAACGAGTCTCTCCTTCCAGTAAGAAGGTGGCCAAGATGACCTTCTGATCTTCCTCTGTCCTAATCGCAGTCATTATCCGCTTGATGCGCGACAACCAATCTTCTGCCTGCGTAGGTGATCCCACACCCGAAAACGTAAGCGGATTGAAGCTCATGAACTACTTCAACTGCCTTTCAGCTGCTCGAGGCTCCACAGTCACAACAGGTTCTAGCCTTGCGGAAACTTATTCTGGCCTCAATGCCGATTGCGCCTGCCCAGTAGGCTGTGCTTGAATCATCGCAAACAAGGCCTCAACAACTAATCGAACAGTTTCCGCAGAAGGAGGAGGTGTAGGCACCTCAGCTGGTGCCGTACTCTCATCAGAACGCTGGGGCTCCGACTGCCCAGCACCACTTCAAGTCTCCTATAGGTAAACAAGACAGACACATTAGCGACCACACACATGCACTAACAACAAAATAGGAACGCGCAGGTTCCTCAAACACATGTATTTGCATTCCTAAAGTGGACATTCAAGAGTTCATTAGTGTTAACGTGGTTCGCATAGACACGCGCTCGCCACCCCACAAAACAATTCGACCACGAATTCGAAAGGGAAAGACCAAGACAGCTGATACCAAAAATGTAATGACTCCATCCGTTCATATAACATATAATAGAAGGTCCGGTCGGGGCCCCACATCATATACGACAAAATAGGCGGCGAAGTCACGAAGTGATACCAGGGTTTCGCATCCTAACTCATAGCATTCTAGCAGAAGCTTTTAACAAAGATTTGAACTCCAACCATGTATGTCCACTATAAACATATCCATATTTATATAGGAATGTATCTCAAATACAAAGTCATTTGACCGTATGGCCTTACAGTTATGCTTTACAAGAGTGGCTTCCAAACATTGGCGCGCAGGCCGGCCACACATGAACAAAACATAATATTTTAATTTTAGCCTTCAATGGCTAGCAGCAGCAGCAGGGACTTCAGCCTTTAAATGTCCCGCTCGGCTCTCCAGCAACTGTACAAGGACAGTCCACCCAATGGTGGCAAACAAGGCAACGGTCAGCATTCAACTGACCAATATTATAATGACCCTACCCCTTTCCAGGGGAGGTGGTATTCCTTCCCTACAAGCATAGCAATTCACAGGCAGATATATATATCACACACCGTGCTTTCACGCGCAAACAAACCATCACAATCATCAGCCATGCAGTCTGACGATCCGTGCACTCAGGGCACATTCTTGGTGTACCGGATATACCAGTTGCCCACCACTGTATCAGGGCTAGAACCCAACGGTAATGTTGAGCATTTTGCTCCATGGCATGCAGTTGGAGACTTTAGTCTTAGTGGCGCGCAGGCCTAAAACTCTCGCTATGCGCTCCAACATACTGCACTTTCAGGTCTTCAAGTCGGACGGACATAACGCAGGTCGGATCAACCACCCCCCGTTGCTCAAGTCCCCTTGCCATCACCGAATACCAATGTACTCGCGGATAAGAAAAAGGCACGGGTCGGTTTCACCTTACCTGTTTGGCATAAAGCCTGGGTGTTTTCTTGGGCACACAAGTACTTCCTGTTGCTACCCTTCACAGGCACCACCCATTAAGTTTCACAAGTATCAGAGGGTCTTTCCTGGACTTGCGTACCAGTACTTCCTGTTACTATCCTTCACAGGCACAACCCAGTAAACATCACAAGCATCAAGGGTATTTTCCTGGACATCCAATCCAGTACTTCCTGCTACTATCCTTCACAGGTTCAACCCATTAAACATCACAAGCATCAAGGGTATTTTCCTAGACATCCAATCCAATACTTCCTGCTACTATCCTTCACAGGTACAACCCATTGAATATCACAAACATCATAAGGGTATTTTCCTGGACTACCACTCTAGTACTTCCTGCTACTGCCCTTCACAGGTCAAACCCATTGACTCCATAAACTACACATTTAATACGGAGTCTTCTCCAGTGCGTATATGCAACATCACCAATCCAGACCAACCTGTTTAGATGTGCGTCACACAGCATGCCTATTTCGTACTCCATTTTCGGATCTATATGCCAAACTAGTGGGGATTCTAAGAATCAACCCAAGGAAATCCCTTCACAATCCACCCTCTGGTGGGGGAATTCCATGCACATGCCAAAAAGGAAGCCGTCACATGGCTAAGAAGGAAGATCGTTACCCTTGATGATTGCTTTGGCGCCATGAGATTTCTAGCCAGCTGGAAAGTACCGCAGCGGCTTTGCCTCCACAACGCTGGCCTCGGATCTCTAATCAGAACTCTGCAGCTCCCCCGGTGGTCGGCTCCCTTCCTCCTTCTCCTCCTTGCTCTATTTATCTCTCTCTAGTTTCTTAGAAAGAGGAAGGCTAAGTTCAAAATGAGAAACCCTTTCTCATCCTCGGCCTGAAGAAAGGAGGGAGGAACTTGGGCCCTCAGATTCTAGCTGAGAAAATGGACGCCCTTATTTTGCCACAAAAGCCTCATTTTTTTGCCTGAAACGGCCTGTGACACGCCAATGTCACAGGCCGTGTACCTTAAGCGGCACACAACCCACTCATCCATACCATTACACGGCTATGTGATATACCCGTGTCACGGGCCATGTGCCCTGACACGCCTTCAGATATACCCGTGTCTGTGGTCGTGTACATCAGGCTGCACAAAACTATCTCAACCCGAGGACAACACGGCCAAGTGACATGGCCATGTCTCACGTCGTATGCCCAAAGACATACCTGTGTCCACCCCATATTCACCAGGCCTCATTGCCCTGGCCAAAACCAGAAAAGGAGACAGCTTGTGACACGCCCGTGTCAAATGCCGTGTGCCCTTACATGCCCGTGTTGCAGGGCATGTTCCCTCTTGAGAACTACTCGAGTGCAGATCGTTGAGCACTCGAGTGGCTGCCCAACCATACAAAGCAGGACACGCCCTGGGACATGCCCGTGTCCCAGGCCGTTTCACCCAACTTGAACTAAATCTGGGATTTTGGGGTGTTACACCAGGCAGCTGGTTTTCTTTGCCCTGCCTGTTTGGGTAGGACCCCAAACCTATAAATAGGGGGAGTGGTACCCACAAAGCACGCTGACTCGAGCTTAGGGCCTACCTATTAAAGGCTGCAGACTCGAATCTCAGGCTTTGCGGTATCTAGCTTGCCCTGCTCCCAAACTTTTCCTTTCCTCTCTGTAATCAACTCATTTGCAATCAAAGGAAAGCACGTCGCAAGAGAGGCATTTAGGATACGACGGGTGAAGTCTGGTGTTGTTGCGGCTCACGGCTCTGCTTTCTTTCCCATCCGCTTAGTAGATAGCTGCTTGCAGTCACGTCTTTTCCCTTCCTTTCCCCCGTGTTCGAACTGTTAGCTGGTGGTGCCCATCTCTCTCCCTTTTTCGCGCATTAATAGTTAACACGCGACCTTCAGATCAAGTAGTTTTTTGAAATCAGTGAACATAATGTCAGACTGCCGAGCTCGCCACTCAGACTGCTCTAGTTCGCTAGAGGACTTACTGTGGGAGGCAATTGAGCAGTCTCGCTGGGAGGCTGAACAATCTCGCAGGGAGACCGACCAGCTCCTGGATACCATCAGTCAGGCTTTGATCGCACTAACTCAACAGCTTATGCCCTAGGCCGTAGCAGATTTTGAGGACACCCCAGTCCGCCAGACTCCTGTCCGTCGGACCCCAACTCGCCTAACTCCTCTTCGACAATCTCTGGCAGTTAAGACATCTCAACTTCACCATCCAGCTCAGCCCACAACTCCTCTGCGGCCTCAAGAAGACCAGTTTGCCTCCCCCATGGATTTCTTTAGGGAGGCGGCCAGGGGCACTCCTGCCCTCCAGCCCGACTTCGCAGACCGCCAGTCCGCGCAGCCCGCGGACACTCCTGCTCCAGTCCACCCTTCCTATCAAGTTGAATATGAAACCTCCTCTCCCTTCGTTGATCGAACCCGATGGGAGTCAGCACCTAACAATTTTAGATAACCTCGTCTTCCTCTTTATATATGGGAGACTGATCCTGTTGCCCACCTGTAGGCGTTCGAAGGGGCAGTTGCATTGAGATGCCTCTCCGACGCCATAAAATGCAAACTTTTATTCACCACCCTTGAAGGAAGGCAAGAGAGTGGTTTAATGAGTTTCCCTCAGGCACAATATCTTCTTTCGCTGAGTTCCACAGGGAACGCCTGCTGAGGTTTGCTACCTCTAAGAAGAGAAAGGATGGACCGGCTGCTCTCTTTGATATCAAACAAAGGGATAACGAGTTGGTTGCTCGATTCGTTGATCGTTTTCAGAAAGCGATCCAGGGGGTGAGGAATGTGAACCCCGACTATTATAAAGTTGTCTTAATCCACGGCCTCCGGGAAGACCCTCTGAAGTTCAGAGCAACAACTAAAGCGCCATCAACTTATCAGGAGTTGATCTCTCTAGTCAACCGCTTCATTGAAGGCGAGAATGCCAATCCCACTTATATCTCATCCTTGACAACAAAGACTGAAGGAAGGGTTGCTTCCAGCTCTTCTTCTATTGATCACCATCATAACAGGCCTCCTCGCCCTGACTATCAACCTCCTGCTACAAGGGGGCGAAACTTCCTCCACAAGAAACCATTCATTGGCCATCAACATTTTCATGATCAGAGACTGCCATTGCCCACCACTCCCGCCTTACCTGCTCAAGCTCTTCCTATTCTATAAGGTTCCCTGCCTGCTCCAAGGTAGCACGACAGCAACTCCGTGGAGGAGTTTGCAGATTTGGTACTTGATATTGATGAGTTCATTCAGATTCTGCAAAGGAGATCTGATGAAAAGAGTCAAGGACCTTCGAAAGAGTGGACACCAAGGAACTATAATCTCTACTGCGAGTTCCATAAAGAGAAGGGTCACTTGACCGAAGATTGCAAAGCCCTTCGTCAGCCGGTATAAATACTGCTTGTAGAAGGCAATGTGCGAACAGAAAAAAGAGAGTCTGAAAATTGGACAAACTGAAATTTTTATATTCCAAAAAAAGGTGTGTATTACATGGTATAGCTTCCCTTTTATAAAATGGAGGAGATGAGAGAGATTACAAATAAACAATGTGGGACTAAAAAAAACATGTTCAAGCGGTTTAACATAAATACAAGCCGACCAAGCCGCGTGGTTTGACGAATGGGCAAACCGCCGGGCAACCACCAGATGGAGACACCAAGCCCCCACTATAGCCTGCCAGGTCGCCCGGTCTCCATGTCACCAGGGACAGATTGACAGACCGCTAGAGCACCAACAACAACAGATCTGCAACTAAACCGCTGGAGAGAAACCGACAGACTGTCGGACTGCAATCCGCCAGAGTCAGACCTCCAGATAGCCCGGTCTCTATTCTACAACACTCCCCCTCAAGCGGGAGCATATATATATATATCAATCATGCCCAGCTTGTAGCAAATGTGATGAAACAAGGCAGATACCGGCTTGGTGAAAATATCAGCCAACTCTTTATCGGAGTTGACGAACGGAGTACAAATTTATTCCTTCAGAATATCTTCACGAATAAAATGGTATTCAACTTCAATGTGCTTGGTTCTCTCATGGAAGACAAGATTTTTAGAGATGTATATGGCGGCCTTGTTGTCACAAAACATAGGTAGAGGATGGTTGTAGGACTCTCCTAAGTCAAGCATGGGT
The DNA here is from genome assembly GCA_039583875.1 of Platanthera guangdongensis. Taxonomy (NCBI): domain Eukaryota; kingdom Viridiplantae; phylum Streptophyta; class Magnoliopsida; order Asparagales; family Orchidaceae; genus Platanthera; species Platanthera guangdongensis. Next base: position 49,663,842 of record CM077165.1, read on the forward strand.
GCCCGTAACCACTTCAACTCACGCATGGTCGATACCATACTTCGATATTCTGCTTCTACACTGGACCTGGAGATGACCGACTGTTTCTTGTTTTTCCACCTCACAAGGTTCCCCCCACAAAGGTGCAAAAATCTGATGTTGACTTGCGGTCTCCTTTGTCATCGACATAGCTTGAATCAGAGTATGCTTCAACCCTCAAATGTCCATTCTTCTGAAAGAGAAGTACTTTTCCAGGAGCTGATTTAATATACTCCAATATCCTCATGGCAGACTGTAGATGGCACTCCCTAGGAGATTGCATGAATTGGCTAACCTTAACTACAACATAGGTAATGTCTGGTCTGGTGATTGTGAGATATATGAGTTTACCAACCAGACGTCTGTACCTCGTAACATCAGAAAGAAGAGGAGAGTCATCCATCCATATTTTATCTTCTCTAGTCGCCATGGGACATCGGGCATGTTTAGCCCCAATCAACCCTGCCTCTTTTAACAAGTCAAGAGCGTACTTCCGTTGGGAGAGAACAAGAGAATCGTGTTTCCGAGAAATTTCTATCCCCAGAAAGTATTTTGGAGAGCCCATATCCTTTGAAACTAGGTGGTGCCAAAGATGCTTCTTTGTCAAGATTATCCCAGCTTGGTCATCTCTAGTAAGAAGAATATCATCCACATATACTGCAAGTACCACTAGACCCAGAGAAGTTTTATGAGTAAAAAGGGAGTGATTAGCAGAACTTCTCGTAAAACCTACGGCCGCCACAATCCCGCTAAACTTGTCAAACCAAGTGCGAGGACTTTGTTTTAGGCCATAGATAGCCATCTTTATGCGGCAAACCTGTGTCTCCCCCGGAGCAACATACCTTGGAGGTTGCTCCATATATCATCTTCCTAAAGATCCCCATAAAGAAAGGCATTCTTGAAATCCAGTTGTGAAATGGGCCAATCCCTATTGACAGCCACAGAGAGAAGGACCCTATTAGTATTGAGACGAGCAACTCGATAGATAGTGTCAAAGTAATCAACTCCATAAGTCTGGGTAAAGCCCTTGGAAAAAAGCCGAGCCTTGTAACGATCCACACTGTCATCGGGGAGGAACTTCACAACAAAGACCCAGTGATAGCCAACAACATCAGTGCCGAAAGAAGGAGAAACCAGGGTCCAGGTACCCTGTTCAGTGAGAGTAGCAATCTCTTCATCCATGACAGTCTTCCAATGTGGAATGGTAAGGGCCTCCTAACAGGAACGGGGGGTGGAAGTGGAAGAGATAGCCAACACAAACTTCCTGCGTGCAGGTGTTAGACGATTATAGGAAACAACGTGTTGGATCCCTAGTTTGGATTTGGGCTAGGTTCACTGAGTTAGGATTTCTTTGACCCACCTTGTATAGTCAGGGTCATTGGTTGTGTCCTAGAGTCTAGGGTTTGTCCTTAGAACATCATCCTGTGGACCAGCCATCCTACAGACTGCCAGAGAAACTCAAGACTTAGAGATATTTTCATCTCAAGGAAATCTGTTCGACGTTCGTCGATCTCAGCTCAATGAACCAGCGACGTTCGTCAATCTCAGCTCAACGAACCACATTCTGTTGGATCCCTAGTTGATTTGGGCTAGGTTCACTGACTTAGGATGTGACCCATCATGTATAGTCTGGGTCAAGTTTGTGTCTTAGAGTCTAGAACAATCCTCTATCTCAACTTCAGATGGACCAGCCTTCTTCAAGACCATCAGGAACTCCAGATCTATCAGTTTTTCAGACTAAGTGAAATGAGTTCGACGTTCGTCGAACTCAGCTCGACGAAGGAAGTTGTGCGCTCGACGATCGTGAGACAATTCGAAGTACTGAGCTCGACGAACTCTGTTCTTTGCTCGACGAACACCAGGTTCTCTTCAAGCATTCTCAGGACTACTTCAAATTTCTCTAAGTCTAGCTCCATGCTTCGGTCGACGAATTATATTCTGAGCTCGACGAACTTGGACCTCAAGTTCACAGCTTCTCAGGTAGACGAATGCTAATCTCTACTCGATGATTTTTGTGCTCAGAGAATCTGTGTCGACACTTAGGTCTTGTGTCGACATCATACGAATTGTGTCGACACCCAGGACTTCAGTCGATACCAGCTTGTGTCGATACCAGAGGATTTGTGTCGACACCTAGACCAATCTATCGACACCAGAGGATTTGTGTCGACACCTAGACCAATCTGTCGACATCAGGGGATTTGTGTCGACACCAAGACCAATCTGTCGACACCATTTTGTGTCGACACAACATTTCAGTAGATGCAGAGTATTTCGTCCAAGTCCAGAACTTTTCTCAGGTCGAAGAAGTTTATTCTCAGCTCGACGAATTTGGTTCTCTGCTCAACGAATAATGTTTGTCTGATATTGAAGATTGTCTATTCAACGAATGAAGACTGTCAGCTCGACGAACTCAGCTCAGCTCGACGAACCCAGCTCAGCTCGACGAACTCAGCTCTGCTCGACGAATTCAAGACTCAGCTCGACGAATTCTATTCTTCGGTCGACGATTCCAGACTAGGTCTTCTTCTGTTCCCGTCTCATTCCATGGCGCTGATTCCTAGACAATTAATGGCAGTTCTTCACAGTATACTACCGTTAGGATGCGCAGTTAATTCTGGATTATTACATGCCATTTTCCCATGAAAACAGTTGGGGAAATAATTAATTGCTGCTTCTTTTCCAGGCCGTCTGTCATTACTGCTCGACATTCAAAAATTTGAATGCTCTCCATGACAGATAGAGATAAACAGAAACCAGAAATAATATACAACAAGTACAGAACACCAGACAACAACAAGAAGAGGATAGACAGTGATTCAGATAACATAAGAAAAAGAATTCATTCTTGTCCCAAAGAGAAATTGATTTAGAAGAAGAAGAAGAAGAACATTACATCAATATCAAGAGCCTTCTTCATCTGCTTTTACTCAGGAGAACTTCAAAACAATACAGTCATATTAGTTGCAAGAAGTTCCTGAAAACTTTCTCTGGACCTGGAATTCTAGGTCTTTGAAGACCTATCACCCTGAAGCAGTGCTCCAGTATTCTTCCTGAACCATTCTACATCTCAGGGGGAGCAAAGCTGCTAAACAACATTCCACAAGACTTCTCATTTGACTTGAGAAAGAGAAGACCTCATCACCCTCTCACTCCACCTCTGTACAAGGTTTTAATTCCCTTCAAAATTATTCTGGTTGCAAGTCTCCCACCAAAAGACTTGAGGGTTTGGTTTTTGGGAACCTGATCAAAACCCCATTGGTGCCAGGACACCTGATCAACCCCTTCCTGCAGTGGATTCCTACCAGGGTGGTAGAAGAGTGGACTACCCAGATTTGGGGAACCACTATAAAATTCTTGTATCGTCTGGTTGCTTTCTTTTCCTTTTATTTTCTGGCCTTGCTCTGTGATTGTGCTGTGATTAGTCCTTTGCTGCTTTCTGGTTTATTGTATTTGCTGCACACACACACACACACACATCTAAAATACAACAACAGTTGTAAAAGTTTCAAAATCACCATATACTCTATTCACCCCCCCCCCCCTTCTAGAGTATATCAGATCTAGCTACACTTTCAATTGGTATCAGAGCCAGGTTGGTTAAACATACCATACCTGATTGGTTGTACAGGCTAACACCTAAACCCAAAGATCCCTTAGGTAGATCTCTTTGTTTTTATTCTGTTATTAGATTTTGTTCTCACAGACATGGCCCAAAATAAGGATTATACAAGCATCAGACCTCCAGTGTGCAATCTTAACAAGTTTGCCATCTGGAAGGCAAGAATTAGACTATATATGAACTCCATTGATGAGGATATATTTTCTGTCATTTCAACATGTGTTCCTCCAGCTCCTACAACTTTTGCCAGCACATCAACTAATCTGAGTGCAGTACCACCTCCAGACAATACTGAAGCCTACAAGAAAGCCAATATGGCTGATGCAAAGGCTATGAATATTCTGGCCCAAACAATGTCAGATGACATATTTTAGAAGGTGGCTGAGTGCAGTTCAGCCAGGCCATTTGGGACTCTCTCAATCAAATGGTAGCAGGCTCAGCTGATGAAAGAAAGGATAGGAGATCCAGTCTCATTTCTCTCTATGAGAATTTCAAAAAGGATGAGACAGAATCAGTGGCTGAGATGTACAATAGATTAAGTTCAATCATTAGTAAACTCAAGACTCTTGACAAGGACATCACCTTAACTGAGGTGAATGACAAGATATTGATGTGTTTCCCCAGTTCATGGGACTCCAGAATCTGGCCAATCAAAGAAGCCAGAAGCCTCAATGAGATCTCAACAGAATCTCTGCTAGGCAAGCTGAAGTCATATGAGCAGCTTGTCAAATCAAGAGAGGCAGCAGAATAGAAGGCAACTACCCCAGTTAGGAAGGAGCACAGCTTGGCCCTCAAAGCTTCTGAAGACAGTGAAACATCTACCTCCAATGAAGAGTTAATGGGCCTCTTTGCCAAAAGATTCTATAAAATGGCAAGAAAGGACTTTAGAAGAAAATCATCCAGGCAGGATGATAAACCCAAATATGACAAGACACCAACTAAGGAGGTTGTGTGTTTTGGATGCAGAAAGCCTGGGCACTATATTTCAGAATGCCCAGAGAATCAGAAAAAGGATAAGGGCAGGGACAAGGATTCTAGAAGAAAACAAAGCAGCAGACCCTCCACCAACAAGTATAAAAGGAAGGACAAAGGATTTGTTGCTGAGTCCTGGAGTGACACAGAAGAGGAAACATCCTCCTCCAGCTCCAGTGAAGAAGAGGAAGAAGCCAGATCCAAGGAGGTGTGCCTAATGGCAATAGATGCCTCCAGAAGCAACTGTGGATCAGAAGAGGATTCTGAAGATGAAGGTGCCTCAGACTCAGAGGCTGATCAGGTGATTTCTAGTTTTGATTTCAATTCTGACTTGTTTAAAGTAGAATTTAAAACTATGTGCATGGATTTAATAAACTCAGAGAAAGAGATAAAAACCCTGAGGACTAGACTAGAAAATCTTGAATTTGTCAGCACAGAAAATAGAAAACTAACTGACCAATTGACTCTAGCTAATGAACAGATAATCAAGTTAAAATCTGAATTATGTGAGGCAAAACAACTTGAGCAATCTCTCAATGGGAGAAGCCTCAAGCTGATGGATATCACAAGCACAGTAAATGCCAGATTAAATGGTAGGCTGGGCTTGGGTGCTTCATCAGGTTTACCCCCCATAATAAAGAAGAATATACTTTCCACTCCCATAAAGTTTATCATTGCAAAAGGTAAAGAGAAACTAACTGAAAAACCCAGATCAGAAAACAAGTCAAATCCCCTAGACAATAGCAACAGAAAAGAGAAGAAAGCTGTTAAAAAACAAGTTCAGCAGAATTCGTCGAACTTAGATCGACGAAATCCTGCAAGATCGTCGAACCCTGATCGACGAACGTTGAACGCAAACTTCAGAAATAATTATTCGTCTTACTGCAATCGACGAACTGTGTATGGTTCGTCGAGCAGAGGTCGGCGAACGTGGGACGCAGAAAATGACCATGGTCATTCTCTGAGTGGAGGTCGACGATCTCATCCCCATTCGTCGAACTCTGGTCGACGAACTTACAATAATTCATCGATCCCAGAACGACCAAATATAAATAATTTCTCCTATAGAAATGTTAAAACAGCTAATAAGACATTTAATCCAGTAGCTGATTGGATAATTCCACCTAGGAGATATCACCCTCTAGGGTATAAGTCTCAACCTGCATTATCAGTCATTTCTAGTTTTTTCCTTTCAACCAAACCAAGGACCCAAGGTAACCTGGGTCAAGAACAATTGAGCTTTGTTTTTTTGATGCAGGGACAGGTGAAGAACTGTCCAAGGCTAAGTCAGACATGGTACCTGGACAGTGGCTGCTCCAAGCACATGACTGGCAGCAAAGCAAATCTCTCCAACTATAAGTCCAAGCTAGGACCAAAGGTGATATTTGGAGACTCAAAGAGTGGTCAGTCAGAAGGGTATGGAAGAGTAAGCATTGGAGCAGTGACCTTCAAAAAGGTGACATATGTAAGAGGACTTAAACATAACCTTATATCCATAAGTCAATTATGTGATGAAGGTTATCAGGTACATTTCAACTCTACCTCTTGTTCTATTATAAATGATAAAAACCAAACTGTTTTAATTGGACTTAGACAAGGAAACATATATTTAGTAGATTTCATTTCTGCCACAACTGATATTTGTTTACTCAATATCACTAGTAACCAAAATGAGCTATGGCACAAAAGGCTAGGACATGTAAACCTTAAGAACATATCTAGGTTATCTAAAGACAACCTTGTTAGAGGTTTACCTTCTGGTCCCTACAAGAAGGAAAGCCTATGCAGGGCTTGTCAACTAGGCAAGCAAACTAAAACTAGCTTCAAATCCATTAATAAAAGTGATTCACCTAGGATATTGTATCTGCTTCATGTGGATCTTTTTGGACCCATTGCAGTACAAAGCCTAGGAGGGAAGTCTTACACCTTAGTTATTGTTGATGATTTCTCCACATTCAGTTGGGTATCCTTCCTGAGAGCTAAGTCAGATACATTCAAAGTTCTTACAGATTTTCTCAGGACCATACAGATTGAGTTCTCTACTCATGTTGCATTGATCAGAAGTGATCATGACACAGAGTTTGAGTCTCTTCTTATGCATGAGTTATGTGAGAAGGAAGGTATCAGGCAGTGCTTCTCAGCTCCTAGAACTCCCCAACAAAATGGGGTAGCTGAAAGGAAAAATAGGACACTCATTGAAGTTGCAGGTACATTGTTAGCAGATGCCTATATGCCTCTATCCTTTTGGGCAGAAGCTGTAAACACAGCTAACTATGTCCTGAACAGATGTCTTATACATAAACTAAAACACAAGACCCCCTATGAATTACTTAAAGAAAAGAAACCTAAAATCACTTACTTTAAAGTTTTTGGTTGCATATGTTACATCCACACTAATACCAAAAGATACACTAAAAAATTTGAGGCTAAGGCTGAAGAAGGGATTTTTCTAGGATATTCTCAAGTAAGCAAGGCCTATAGGGTTTTCAACAAATCATCCCTTAAAATTGAAGAATCTGTCCATGTGTCTTTTGATCAAGCTAACATGTCTTATAAGGAGAAAGACATTTCTACCAATAGTCCTTTGCAGGTTTCACCAATGTGTGAGTCTGTGGATGGAATAAACCTTACCCAAGAGGTTCCAAATCATCCCACTCCACAGGATGCTGAAGATAGTGAAGAAGAAATCCAAGAGGAAGTAACTGAACTTCCATCAACAACCAGTACCATTCCTCAAGAGGAACTATTTGTAGAAGCTGTTGCTCAACCAACTCCACCAACTGATCTTGTTACACTTGAAGATCACCCCAGATCTCAAGTGATTGGGGACATTTCAATTGGTGTACAGACAAGACATCAGCTCAATCAAGACTTGATGCATGCCTGTTTTCTCTCTCAATTTGAACCTCTCACCATCCATGAAGCTGAGCAAGATCCCCACTGGATTCTTGCAATGCAAGAGGAACTAAATCAGTTTGAGAGATGTAGAGTTTGGGATTTGGTTCCAAGACCCCATAACTACCCAGTTATTGGAACCAAATGGGTCTATAGGAACAAATTAGATGCAGAAGGCAACATAGTAAGGAACAAGGCTAGACTGGTTGCCCAAGGATATAGGCAAGAAGAAGGAATAGATTATGACCAAACCTTTGCCCCTGTTGCAAGGTTGGAGGCCATTAGAATATTTCTAGCCTATGCAGTATATAAAAAGTTCAAGGTATTCCAGATGGATGTCAAGATTGCCTTTCTGAATGGTGTACTTCAAGAAGAGGTTTATGTAGAACAACCTCCAGGTTTTATCTCTCTAACTCAACCCTCTTATGTTTACAAGTTGCATAAAGCTCTCTATGGTTTAAAGCAAGCTCCAAGAGCTTGGTATGAGACCCTAGCTAGCTTTCTTTTAGAGCATAAATTTACAAGAGAAACCATAGATAAAACCCTTTTCACTAGACATCATAAGGACCAAATCTTATTGGTATAAATATATGTGGATGACATTATTTTTGGGTCTGCTGATCCCAAATTATGCCAGAGGTTTGCTGACCTCATGCATTCTAAATTTGAGATGAGTAGCATGGGTGAGCATAGATAAAACCCTTTTCACTAGACACCTAGACCAATCTGTCGACACCGGAGGATTTGTGTTGACACCAAGACCAATCTGTCGACACCATTTTGTGTCGACACAGCATTTCAGTGGATGCAGAGTATTTCGTCCAAGTCCAGAACTTTTCTCAGGTCGACAAAGTTTATTCTCAGCTCGACGAATTTGGTTCTCTGCTCAACGAATAATGTTTGTCTGATATTGAAGATTGTCCATTCAACGAATGAAGACTGTCAGCTCGATGAACTCAGCTCAGCTCGACGAACCCAGCTCAGCTCGACGAACTCAGCTCAGCTCGACGAATTCAAGACTCAGCTCGACGAATTCTGTTCTTCGGTCGACGATTCCAGACTAGGTCTTCTTCTGTTCCCGTCTCATTCCATGGCGCTGATTCCTGGACAATTAATAGCAGTTCTTCACAGTATACTACCGTTAGGATGCGCAGTTAATTCTGGATTATTACATGTCATTTTCCCATGGAAATAGTTGGGGAAATAATTAATTGCTGCTTCCTTTCCAGGCCGTCTGTCATTACTGCTCGACATTCAAAAATTCGAATGCTCTCCATGACCGATAGAGATATACAGAAACCAGAAATAATATACAACAAGTACAGAACACCAGACAACAACAAGAAGAGCATAGACAGTGATTCAGACAACACAAGAAAAAGAATTAATTCTTGGCCCAGAGAGAAATTGATTTAGAAGAAGAAGAAGAACATTACATCAATATCAAGAGCCTTCTTCATCTGCTTTTACTCAGGAGAATTTCAAAACAATACAGTCATATCAGTTGCAAGAAGTTCCTGAAAACTTTCTCTGGACCTGGAATTCTAGGTCTTTGAAGACCTATCACCCTGAAGCAGTGCTCCAGTATTCTTCCTGAACCATTCTACATCTCAGGGGGAGCAAAGCTGCTAAACAACATTCCACAAGTCTTCTCATTTGACTTGAGAAAGAGAAGACCTCATCACCCTCTCACTCCACCTCTGTACAGGGTTTTAATTCCCTTCAAAATTATTCTGGTTGCAAGTCTCCCACCAAAAGACTTGAGGGTTTGGTTTTTGGGAACCTGATCAAAACCCCATTAGTGCAAGGACACCTGATCAACCCCTTCCTGCAGTGGATTCCTACCCGGGTGGTAGAAGAGTGGACTACCCAGATTTGGGGAACCACTATAAAATTCTTGTATCGTCTGGTTGCTTTCTTTTCCTTTTGTTTTTTGTCCTTGCTCTGTGATTGTGCTGTGATTAGTCCTTTGCTGCTTTTTGGTTTATTGTATTTGCTGCACACACACGCACACATCTAAAATACAACAGCAGTTGTAAAAGTTTCAAAATCACCATATACTCTATTCACCCCCCCCCCCTCTAGAGTATATCAGATCTAGCTACACTTTCACATTCTTTGGTCGACGAACTCTGGTCTACTAATTTGAATCCTTCTCAGCCATAGACTTCTTAGATTCTAAGTCCACAATCATTCTTCGGTCGACGAATTTGGATCTCTGTTCGATGAATGATGATTGTATGTTCGACGAATGATGATTGTCTGTTCGACGAATGATGACTGTCAGTTCGACGAAGTTTGAAGCAGAATTGACAAGTTTCCCTTGAAGACTAAATGTTATTGTCTGGTCGACGAACTCATCAGCTCAGCTCGATGAACTGTGAACTCAGCTCGATGATATCTGTTCTTCGTTCAACGATTCCAGACTTAGGTCTTCTCCAGTTTTCCGTCCCTTTTCTTGGCGATTATTCCAGAGTAATTAATGCTCAATCTTCTCGGAATGTTACCGTTAGAACGAGACAGTTAGGGAATTCATTCATTGTCTCTTCCTTCCCAGGCCGACTGCATTTACTGCTCAAGGATTCTAATTTCGAATGTGCTCTTCAGTTAGTTAAAAAAAGAAGAAAAGATTAAGCAGTGACACAGACAGATATTACATTCAGAAGTCTTACAGAAATCAAAAGTTTTGACACTGCAATCAGCCTAAGCCAGAGAACATCATCTTCAAGAAGAAGAACATTCAATTTTCATCAAGTGTCTTCTTCTTTCAACCCTACAGGACAACTTCAGAAGGACAACAATAACTCTATTTGTCAAAGAAGTTCCTGAAGCAATCTCTGGTCAATGCAATCAAGTTTTTGAAGACCTGTCACCCTGAAGCAGTGCTCCAGATTTCCTGAACCATTCAAGATCTCAGGGAGAGCAGTCTGCTGAAATCAATCCACCAGTCTTCTCAATTGTTATTGAGAAAGAGAAGACACCATCACCTTTTTCATCCTCTGTACAGGGTTTTAAGTCCCTTCAAAATTATTCCTGGTTGCAAGTCTCCTACCAAAAGACTTGAGGTTTTGGTTTTTAATCACCTGAACAAAAGCTCATTGGTGTCAGGCACCTGTTCAAAAACTTGAGTGGATTCCTACCAGGGTGGTAGAAGAGTTGATGTACCCAGGTTGGGGAACCAGTATAATTTCTTGTGTCGTCTGGCTGCCCTTTTCTTTTGTTTTGGCTATGTTCTGTGATTTATTAGGTTGCTGTGCTTATTACTTTGTTTGCTAACATGTTCACCTAGCTTTACAGCAAAAGTTGTAAAGATTTTTTAAGAGACCACAATACTCTATTCACCCCCCCCCCCCCCTCTAGAGTATTTCAGATCTAACCTTCACTTTCAATTAGTATCAAAGCGAGGTTGGTTAATCTACCACACCTTACCAGGTTAGTTATTGATTGGTTGCACAGGCTATCACCTGAACCATAAAGATCCCTCGTGTTAGATCTAATTGTTTTGTTTCCATTATTAAATTTATTTCCTCACAGAATGGCTCAAAACAAAGATTATGCAAGCATCAGACCTCCAGTATGCAATCTTAACAGATTTTCCATCTGGAAGGCAAGAATCAAATTGTATATGAACTCTGTTGATGAAGATATCTACAATGCTATTTTGACAGGTCCTCCCCAAGTCTTCACATTTTCTGCACCATCTTCAAGCACAACAACAGTGCCACCTGAATGGAATGAAGCCCAGAGGAAAGCCAAAATTACAGATGCAAAAGCAATGAACATCTTGGCTCAGACTATGTCAGATGATATATTTCAGAAGGTGGCTGAGTGCACCTCAGCCAAGGCCATTTGGGACTCCCTCAACCAAATGGTAGCTGGTTCAGCTGATGAAAGGAAAGATAGGAGATCAAATCTCATATCCCTGTTTGAGAATTTTAAGAAGGATGACGCTAAATCAGTTGCTGAAATGTACAATAGGTTGAGCTCAATCATCAATGAGCTTAAAACCTTGGATAAAGATATCACCCTTACAGAGGTGAATGACAAAATCTTGATGTGCTTCCCTAGCTCTTGGGACTCAAGAATCTGGCCTATCAAAGAAGCCAGAAGCCTAAATGAGATATCAACTGAATCTCTGCTAGGAAAAATAAAATTTTATGAGCAGTTGATTAAATAAAGGGAAGCAGCTGAACAAAAATCAATAACTCCAGTGAGAAAAGATCACAGTATAACTTTCAAGGCATTAGAGGAAAGTGAGACCTCAACATCCAATGAAGAACTAATGAGCCTCTTTGCAAAAAGATTTTATAAGATGGCTAGAAAGGACTTCAGAAGAAAATCATCCAGGCAGGATGATAAGCCCAAATATGACAAGACACCAACCAAAGATGTTGTGTGCTTTTGATGTAGAAAGCCTGGACATTACATCTTTAAATGTCCAGAAAGCCAGAAGAAGGAGAAAAGCAGAGAAAAAAGACTCCAGGAGAAAACACAGCAGCAGACCCTCCTCCAGCAAGTACAAAAAGAGAGACAAAGGCTTTGTTGCTGAAACATGGAGTGATACTGAAGAAGAATCATCCTCCTCCAGCTCAAGTGAAGAAGAGGAAGAAGCAAGATCTAAGGAGGTTTGCCTTATGGCAATTGATGCCTCTAGGAGCAGTTCAAGATTAGAAAGTGAATCTGAAGATGAGGCAGCCTCAGAGTCAGAGGCAGATCAGGTTCTTTCAAGTTTTGATTTTAATTCTAATTCATTTAAAATTGAATTCAAGGCTATGTGTTTAGATTTAATTTGTTCAGAGAAAGAAATAAAAACCCTTAGAGAAAAACTAGGAAACCTTGAATCTGTTAACTCAGAAAATCTTAACCTAAAAGATCAACTAACCTTAGCAAATGAGCAGATAATTAAATTAAAATCTGATTTATGCGAGGCTAAACAACTTGAGCAATCTCTCAATAGAAGAAGTCTCAAGCTGATGGACATAACAAGCACAGTAAATTCCAGATTAAATGGCAAGCTGGGCTTGGGTGCATCATCAGGTTTGCCCCCCATAATTAAGAAAAATATCCTTACAACATCCATTAAATTTGCTTCTGCCAAGGGAAAAGAGAAGATACTAAACAAACCAATGTCTGAAAACAATCCAAAATCCATAGACAAGAGTAATAAAAATTAGAAAATAGCTAATAAAAACAAAATTCAGCAGCATTCGTCGAACTCAGATCGGCGAAATGTGGCCCGTTCGTCGAACCTAGATCGACGAACGCTGGACGCAAACTTTAGTAATAATAATTCGTCTAACTGCGATCGACGAACTTTGTATGGTTCGTTGAGCAGAGGTCGACGAACATGGGGCGCAGAAAATGACTATTGTCATTCTCTGAGCAGAGATTGACGATCTCAGCCCTATTCGTCGAACTCTGGTCGACGAACTTACAGAAACTCGTCGAACCCAGAAGGACCAAACATAAATCATTTCTCTTATAGAAATTCTAAGCCAGCTAATAAACCATTCAATCCAGTAGCTGATTGGGTTATACCACCTAGGAGATATCACCCCTTAGGTTATAAATCTCAACCTACTTTGTAAGTTATATGCAGCTTTTCATTTCAACAAAATAAAGGACCCAAGGTAACCTAGGTCAAGAACAATTAACTTTTGTTTTTCATTACAGGTAAAGAGCTGTCCAAGGGTGAGTCAGACCTGGTACTTGGACAGTGGTTGCTCCAAGCATATGCCAGGCAGCAAGGACAATCTATCTAATTACAAGGCCAAGATAGGACCAAAGGTGATCTTTGGTGATTCAAATAGTGGCCAGTCTAAAGGATATGGAGCAGTAAAGATTGGAACAGTTACCTTCAAGAGAGTAACATATGTAAGAGGACTCAAACATAACCTAATATCCATAAGCCAATTATGTGATGAAGGTTATCAGGTACACTTCAACTCTACCTCCTGTTCTATTGTTAATAATGAAAACAAAACTGTTTTAATTGGAACTAGACATGGTAACATATATCAAGTAGATTTTATTTCTGCCAAAACTGATGTCTGTTTACTCAATATCACTATTAATCAAAATGAGTTGTGGCATAAAAGATTAGGTCATGTAATCTTAAAAATATAGCTTGGTTATCTAAAGACAACCTTGTTAGAGGCTTACCTTCTGGTCCCTACAAGAAGGAAAACCTATGTAGGGCTTGTCAATTAGGCAAGCAAACTAAAACTAGGTTCAAATCTATTAATAAGAGTGATTAACCTAGGATTTTGTATTTGCTTCATGTGGACCTATTTGGACCCATTGCAGTACAAAGCCTAGGAGGGAAGTCTTACACTTTAGTAATTGTTGATGACTTCTCCAGATTCAGTTGGGTGGCCTTTCTGAGAACTAAGTCAGATACATTCAAGGTTCTTACAAATTTTCTCAGGACCATACATATTGAGTTCTCTACTCATGTTGCATTGATCAGAAGTGATCATGACACAGAGTTTGAGTCTCTTCTTATGCATGAGTTCTGTGAGAAGGAAGGTATCATACAGTGCTTCTTAGCCCCTAGAACTCCCCAACAAAATGGGATAGCTGAAAGAAAAAATAGGACACTCATTGAAGCTGCAGGTACATTATTGGCAGATGCTTACATGCCTCTATCCTTTTGGGCAGAAGCTGTAAACACTTCTAACTATGTCCTGAATAGAAGCCTCATATATAAGATGAAAAATAAGACCCTCTATGAATTGCTTAAAGGAAAGAAACCTAAAATCACATATTTTAAAGTTTTTGGTTGTATATGTTATATTCACACAAACAACAAAAGATACATTAGAAAGTTCGAGGCTAAGGCTGAAAAAGGGATTTTTCTAGGATACTCCCAAGTAAGCAAGGCCTATAGGGTTTTTAATAAATCCTCTCTTAAAATTGAAGAGTCAGTCCATGTATCTTTTGATGAAGCTAACATGTCTTATAAGGAGAAAGAGATTTTTACCAAAAGCTCTTTGCAGGTTCCACAATTGTGTGAGTCTATGGATGGAATAAACCTTACCCAAAAGGTGTCAACCCATCCTTCTCCACAGGTTGCTGAAGATAGTGAAGAATAAAATCAAGTGGAAGTGGCTGAACTTCACTCAATAGCTAATAACATTCCTCAAGAGGAATTAATTATAGAAGCTGTTGCTGAACAAACTCCACCCACTGATCTTGTCACACTTAGAGATCACCCCAGATCTCAAGTGATTGGAGACATTTCAGCAGGTGTACAGACAAGGCATCAACTCAACCAAGACTTAATGCATGCCTGTTTTCTCTCTCAGATTGAATCTCTTTCCATCCATGAAGCTGAGCAAGATTCCCACTGGATCATTACAATGCAAGAGGAACTAAATTAGTTTGAGAGATGTAGAGTTTGGGATTTTGTTCCAAGACCTCATAACTACCCAGTTATTGGAACCAAATGGGTCTACAGAAACAAGCTGGATGCTCAAGGAAACATTGTGAGAAACATGGCTAGGCTTGTTGCTCAGGGCTATATGCAAGAGGAAGGAATTGACTATGACCAAACCTTTGCCCATGTTGCAAGGTTAGAGGCCATAAGAATATTCCTTACCTATACAGCTCACAGGAGATTCAAAGTTTTCCAAATGGATGTCAAGAGTGCATTTTTGAATGGAGTACTTCAAAAAGAGGTTTATGTGGAACAACCTCCAAGTTTTATCTCTCTAACTCAACCCTCTTTTGTGTTTAAATTGCATAAAGCTCTCTATGATTTAAAGCAAGCTCCAAGAGCTTGGTATGAGACCTTAGCAAACTTTCTTTTAGAGCATAAATTTACAAGAGGAACCATAGATAAAACCCTTTTCACTAGACATCATAAGGACCAAATATTATTAGTGCAAATCTATGTGGATGACATCATCTTTTTGTCTACTGATCCCAAATTATGCAAGAGGTTTGCTGACCTCATGCATTCCAAATTTGAGATGAGTAGCATGGGTGAGCTTTCCTACTTCCTTGGTCTCCAAGTGAAGCAGCTCCCTGATGGTATCTTCCTCTCCCAAGCTAAGTATGCTAAAGAGCTTATTAAGAAGTTTAGGATAGGTGATGCTTCAAGAACGAAAACACCTATGGCTACCAATGATGTTGTGGATTCTGATGCAGTAGGGAAACCTGTAGATCAGAAGCATTATAGGGCAATTATTGGATCCCTGTTATACCTAACAGCTAGCAGGCCTGATATCATGTTTGCCACATGCCTTTGTGCTAGGTTCCAAGTGAACCCCAAAAAATCTCACCTTATTTTCTTAAAAAGAATTTTGAGATATATAAAGAGTTATCCTAATTTAGGACTCTGGTATCCCGTAGAGTCAGAGTTTGAGTTAACTGGATACTCAGATGCTGACTTTGCTGGATGTAGAGTGGACAGGAAAAGTACCTCTAGAACTTGCTAGTTCCTGGGTATGAGACTTGTCTCTTGGTTTTGTAAAAAGCAAACATCTGTGTCTACATCAACTGCAGAAGCAGAATATATAACTGCTGGCAGCTGCTGTTCACAAATGTTATGGATACAAAACCAACTCCTAAACTATGGTATCAACTTAAATAATTCAACATTATTTTGTGATAACACTAGTGCTATTGCTATAGCATAGAATCCAGTTCACCATAGTAGGACTAAACATATTGATATAAGGCATCATTTCATTAGAGATATTGTAGACAAAAAGAAAATTAACCTAATCCATATTCCTACTGATTTACAGAGAGCAGACATTTTCACCAAACCCTTGGATGAGAAAAATCATCTGTTCTTTATAAATCAACTGGGAATGATCAATGGAGAAGAGTTTAATTAGTTTCTGTCTGCACTCGACGAAGTTTCCAGAGTTTGTCGAACGGAGTTCGACGAATTAGGGAAAGTTTGAGAGATGCTCGTCGAACAAAGATCGACGAATTCTCTGTGTGGAAACAATTTTCGTCGATTGTAGATCGACAAACTTTGCTTCAGAAGATATTTCGTCGAACGGAGTTCGACAAACTATTTTTGTTTCTTCTGGATGAGATCGATGAATTATTCATCTACAATTTATTTCGTCGACCTTAGTTCGGAGAATTGTTTTTTTTGTGGAACGGAGTTTGTCGATTCATATTCAGGAAAACCCTATATCTAGGTTTTCTTCGACCTCTATCCCACGCTTTCAGTTCCTGTTGCACTTGATCGTTGTTTGTTTCTCTTGCAGGTAATCTGAAAGATATGGTACCTAGACACCTAAAGGGGGGGGGTGAATAGGTGACCTAATCCTTTTTAAACTTTAATGGCAGTAAAAAATTAATATCACAGATTTCTACTTATGTTATCACAGCAAACACACAGCATACACAACAAATCACAACACAGCACAGCAGACACAGTGATTTATAGTGGTTCCCCAAGATATGGGTACATCCACTTTCCCCCTTCGCCTATCTAGCAGTGTACTAGATTCGGCCAAACTTCTCCACTGTCTCAGAACCCAAATTGGTTCCTACACCTCAAGCCCAAAGCCCTACAACTCAGCTTTTTCCCAAAGCCTACACTCAGCCACAAAGGCCTACACTCAGCCAATCAAGGCCTACACTCAGCCAACAAGGCCTACACTCAGCCAACAAGGCCTACACTCAGCCAATAAGGCCTACACTCAGAGTTTTCAATCTCCTACCCTCAGCCTTTATAATTTCAGGCTTACAATTCACTCAGATCCAAAGGATCCTACAAGTTAAAGATGAATTACAAATATTAACTCAACAACTCAGAAATAAGAGTGGGGAGTTGAGAGTTTCTTGATGAGTTCTTGGAAGAACTCAGCTGGATTCAATCTGACTTAGCTTTCTTCAAAGCTTCTTGAAAGTAGAACTGAATAAGAATGAATCCTCCTGCAGTTGATCCTTGACCTCTGCCACTTAGAATCCAGAATAAATCTGAACCCTTCTTCTCAGCCTAGTTCCAATGGCTGATTTCTTGGATGGAGCCCTCTCTCTCCAACTTCTTAGATCTGCACTTGGACTGCAAGATCTTCTTGTATTGATACTCTATGTACCACTTTAATAACTTGTTTTTCAATAATCTGAACAACAGTTTCTATAAACTGCCTATGCCTATTTATAGGCCTTCTTCATGATAACCGGCTGCTTCGGTTCATAACTGTCTTCTGACATCTCTAACATGTGCTGTAGACCGGCTGGAACGGTAGCTGTCATGTCATCCAGTCAGTTCTTGAAAATCTCTAACTGTCTGAAAGTGTCGAGACTTTCTATCTTTAAGTGTCGACACTTATAGACCAAGTGTCGACACAAGTCTACAAGGTGTCGACACAACTCCTTGTGTTGTAGATACTATGTCTCGACACAGATTCTTCTTCAGGTGTCGACACTGAAATTGAGTGTCGACACAAGTACTTGATCTTCTGTAAATTGTTGAATTCTTCTAAGTGTCGACACA
This sequence comes from Platanthera guangdongensis, assembly GCA_039583875.1. Taxonomy (NCBI): domain Eukaryota; kingdom Viridiplantae; phylum Streptophyta; class Magnoliopsida; order Asparagales; family Orchidaceae; genus Platanthera; species Platanthera guangdongensis. Next base: position 49,681,817 of record CM077165.1, read on the forward strand.
TCTCCTTTGTGTCGACACAACTTCTTGTGTTGAATCTGTTAAGTGTCGACACTACTTCTTGGTGTCGACACATAGTCTTCTATGTTGATACTTGCTGAGTGTCGACACAGCTCCTTGTGTCGACACTTGATTCTTCTGTTGAGACTTCAGCTGAGTGTCGACACATTCCCTTAGTGTCGACACTTGTACTTAGAGTATTTTGTTGATCTTGTTGTTCTTGGTTAAGTGTCGACACAGCTCCTTGTGTCGACACTTTCTTCAAGTGTTGAGTCTTCAGCTGAGTGTCGACACATTGTTCTTGGTGTCGACACTTACTTCAAGTGCTGACTCTTCTGCTAAGTGTCGACACATTGTGCTGGGTGTCGACACTTGTACTTAGTCTCTGCAGACTTTTGCTGAGTGTCGACACAGCTCCAAGTGTCGACACTTTCTGATGTTGACACAGCTTCACTGGGTGTCGACACAGCTCCTTGTGTCGACACTTTCTGTCTGCACTTTTCTTCACTGAGTGTCGACACAGCTCCTTGTGTCGACACTTTTTGTCTGGTGTCGACTCTGCATCCCAGGTGTCGACACAATGACTCCAAGTGTCGACACTGCTTGTCTGGGTGTCGACACAAGTCTTCTTAAGTGTCGACACTTTCCCTCTGGGTGTCGACACATGGACTTAGAAATTTTTGCTTCAGTCCTGCAAATACTTAACCTGCACAAGTAACTCAAAAACACATCAAATACATTTTGATGTATATCATTGAGTTGGGTGAGGCTTCTTCAAATCAGGTACATTTAACCAATGTACCCAACAATCTCCCCCTATTTGGAGAAGTCATAACCCTTAATCAATGATATACACCATTCATAATTAAAATTACAAAATGATGTAAAGCAGGATTATATTCAGCAGGGTAAACATAAACATGTATAAATCTCACATGTATACACATACATCAACACAGAACAAATAGGAAATAGACATATTCACAGAACAATCATGAAATATATTGATCATATATTGTTCTAATATCTGTCTTGTACATTTTCAGTAGTTCACAAAAATGTTTTACATTCAAAAGAATACAAAGTAATCTTCAAGTAAATTCTTAATCTATTTCTGTTCTGGTTCCTTGATAACTATTCCTTTGCCAGCTTGAACTTTAGCTTGGACAGCAGCATCAGCAGTTTCAGCATCAGTAGGCTTCTTGCCTTTCAGATCTTTCTTTTTAAGCTCTTCAGCTTTGATCTTCTGCCTCTCAAAATAATGGTATGGCTTAGGAAAGTACTTGCTAGGCTCCACTGCAGTAGGAGGTAGCTTTCCCATCTTTGCCTTCCTTCTATAATGAACTATTGCCTCCTGCCTGATCTCATGTTTTCTCCATTCAGCTTCAGAAAACCATGTGTTCCTGTCATGAGTGTTATCCTTGGCAGCTTTTCAGGCAGTTAATATTATGTTTCTAGAGGTAGGGCTCCACTGTTCAAAGTCTGGCCTTTGTTCTGCTTGTTCCCTAAACCTCTTCTTAGACAACCTTATCTCTTACTCTTTCTGTAATGCCTCTTGCATGGCTTCTGATATAGGCTGAACAACCTTTTTAATATGGACATTGTCCTTGCCCCCAGATGGGCTGTACATGGTCTGTACCTCAGCATGAATCATTTCAAAATCTGGAGGTGGATAAATGACCTGAGCTACTTCTGGTTGCTCACCTCCAAGATAGGCAGGGTTAATGCCAGATTCAGCCACATTGTCGTCATCACAAAGAGGAGGATATCCCAATGTAGCTCTGATAGAATTTGATATCCATTTGGCATGGTCAGAGCTTGCCTTGACTAACACTCTCTCCCCCTTTATGACTTCTCTAGCCATATGATCTCTAACATCATCCTTCTGAAATCTGATTTGACTATCCAAGTATCTGATACCATCTTTAAAGTAAGGTTTGAGCTTTTGCAGTTGTTTAGATATGACTTTCTGGGAGTCTTGAATAGCAGTCTTAATAGCAGAGATTTCTTCCTGGAATACTTTGTCAAAATCAGCTTTAATAGCAGCAGTGGAAGTAGAAGGTTCAGCAGCCTTGTTCTTCAATTCAGTGACAATAGCATTATGTGAAGCAGTCAAATTGTCATTCATTCTTAGCTGATTTTCAAGCACATATCCTTGCTTCAATGCTATGTCATCCACTTGGGCCTTTATCTTTTCCTGGTGTGTTGCCAAGTACACCACTGCATTTCCACCTTTGTGGAAGCATTCTGTCATCTCTTTCTTGTTAAGGTTCATTTCAAACCTTATAGACTTGATGTCCTGGGCAAGATCAAACTGGAGTGACTTTTGCCCTTCATCTACATAAGTCTCTATAGCCTTTCTTTGTTCATCCAGTTTTATCTGCATTGCCACCATCAGTGCACTATAATCAATGGCTGGGGCTTGTTGAATTATAGGCTGTGGTGCAACTGTTTGGAGAGCCTTCTTGTAACTCTGGCTTCTTCTCCTGAAGACATAAAGTTTCTTTTTCTTTGCCCTAGTAGCCTCCTCATCTTCAGACTCTGAGGAGCTGGCTATGTCAACCCTTTCCTTAGGGCTTGAAGGCTTCTCAGATTGTTCAACTTGAGCTTTCTCATTATCTTGCCTTATAGGCTCTTCCAGAACTTGTACCTTCTCCCCCTCAACAGCAGCATCATCAGATTCCTTATCAAAATCTGCTTGATCCAGATTTAGGAACAAGTCTCCCATTGTGTATTCTGGTGGTGAAGGAGCTGGAGACAGGCTTTGCTTTTCAACCACTGGATCAGGAATCACTACTTGTACAGCAGATGTGTCTTCTCTAACAGCATCTGGAACTTGACTATGCAGCTGAGTTTGCTGAGGAACATCAGACAAATCAGCATCTTCTATAAGATATTCTAAAGTATTTAGGTCAGTGAGTACCTCTTGTATGATGGTGGTAGCTTGCTCACTTTCCAGTGTAGAGGGTTCTTCTACAACTGGAGGCTCCCCCTGGCTTTGATCCTTGTGGATGGGGCTAGCTTGAGGCAGCTCCCCCTGGATCTCAGCACCAGCTAGAGGAGCAGGAGTCCTTACCGCAGGCTCTTCCTCATGGTCATTTGGAGTGAAAACAACTTGTTCTTCACTATCAGAACTACTAGTAGACTCTTGTACCACTGGAACTCTCTTCCTTTTCTTCTTAGGAGGAGTGTCTTTCTCAGCAACTGTCTTCTCTGGGGTTGGCATTTCCTTAGACAACACCCTGTCCCATCTTGAAACGATTCTTAGATCCATCTTCCTCATATGGTTTATCTTGCTGCCTGTAGCAGTACTCATTACCTCTGGTATCACACCAGCTAGGTATAGACTAATGATTCTGCCCAGGTTGGGCTTCTTCAAGCTCTCCTTAATCTTCTCATAAACCACTATAAACCAGTCTGTTTTCAAAGTGAAGATTATTCTTTTCATGATTCCAAACATATAGGCAGACACTCTGTCATGCCCTCCAGGCTTGCTGAGTAAGACCTTACCAACAATCTCAGACATGAATTTTCCTTGATTATTCATGCCTTTTCTGTTGAAAACAGAACCTATCTTCATTTTAGGATCAAGACCACACCAGGTTAGAGCTTCCCTGGTCTTGGATGCAGTAATTTCTTCTTCATCTTGAGTTCTTGGCAATAGAAGAATCTTCCTCAGACTTTTTGGGGTTACCTTAACCTTTTCTCCATGAACTCTGGATTTGATTTTGTATCCAGAGTCATCGACCTTGGCTCCATTGAGGAATTCAAGAACCTCCTTCCATATCTTAGTTGGTTCTGAAACCAAATATTCTAACCCAGAATCTGCAACTAGGGTTACGACCGCCTTGATTTCTTGATCTGCATCGTCGAACGCGCCGCGCACTAGCTCATATCCTTCGTTAATGTTCTCCTCAAGCTTAGGTGCCATTAGGGTTTGTAGAATTTGTCTTGAGAGAAGAGAGGTGTCGACACAGTAGTTTTGGTCTCGAAACTTTGAAAGCATGTCGACAAACAAAGACAAAACCCTATTTATACCTTTCTGATTTTGAAGATGAACAGGCGGGACAGCTAACTTAAAATGTGTCGACACTGGCAATAAGTGTCGACACTGACTTATAATGTCTCGACACATATGTGTCGACACAAGTTTAGTCAACAGATTTTATGTGTCGACACTTAGTTATGTGTCGACACAACATATCTCGACACATTGTCGAGACTTTACTTAGAAAATTCTGAGTAAATACTAAGTGTCGACACCACTTTGGATGTGTCGACACCTACTTGACATGTGTCGACACTAACATTCTGAAGTGTCGACACCAACTTCCTAGATGTGTCGATACCTTTTTCCTGAAGTGTCGACACCACTATTCTGTGTCGACATAGACTTGTCTATGTGTCGACACCTTTTTACTTAGGCATTTTCAATTCTGTAAACTTACTCTAAGTTTATCATACCTAGTTCAATTTTGAATCTATTGAACTTAGCTTCTTCTAGGGGCTTAGTAAACATATCAGCTACTTGATTATCAGTTTTAACATATTCTAATAAAATATCTTCTCTTTCTACATGCTCCCTAAGAAAATGATATTTAATTTCAATATGTTTTGTTCTACTATGGGATACAGGGTTATTAGCTATTGAAATAGCAATAGTAGAATCACAGAAAAGTGAAGTTCTACTTACCTGAAATCCATAGTCCTCTAGCTGATGTTGTATCCACAGAAGTTGAGCACAGCAACTTCCTGCAGCCACATACTCTGACTCTGCTGTGGAGATAGCCACACTGGTTTGCTTTTTGCTACTCCATGAAATTAATCTCCCACCTAGGAATTGACAGGTTCCAGTAGTGCTTTTTCTATCTTCTTTGCATCCTGGAAAGTCTGCATCTGAATAACCTGTTAGATCAAAATCTTCATTCTTAGGGTACCAGAGGCCTAGATAGGGAGTGCCCTTTAGATATCTCAATATTCTCTTGACTGTAGTCAAATGAGACTCTTTAGGGCAGACTTGATACCTTGCACAAACACATGTAGCATACATGATGTCTGGTCTACTAGCAGTCTAGTATAATAGGGAGCCAACTATCCCTCTATACAAGGTTTCATCTACAGGTTTCCCTGCATCATCCTTGCTAAGAGACATACTTGACCCCATAGGAGTCTTCATGGTGCTGGATGAATCCATACCATACTTCCTTATGAGTTCTAGGGTGAACTTGGACTGACGTATGGATAAACCACTTTCAGTCTGTTTAACTTGGAGACCCAAGAAAAACTTCAGCTCTCCCATACTACTCATCTCAAACTGACCTTGCATAAGTTTTGCAAACCTTTTGCAAATGCTGCTTTCAGTAGACCCAAATATAATGTCATCTACATATATTTGGACAAGTATAACTTTATCTCTAGATTCCCTAAGGAATAGAGTCTTATCTATTTTCCCCTTTGAGAACTTGTTCTCAATGAGGAAACTAGATAGGGTTTCATACCAAGCCCTAGGGGCTTGCTTTAACCCATATAAAGCTTTCCTAAGTCTATAGACATGATGAGGTAGAGTTGGATCAACAAAACCTGCAGGCTGTTCCACATAGACTTTTTCCTTAAGATTACCATTCAGGAATGCTGACTTGACATCCATTTGGTAAACCTTGAATCCTTGATAGGTTGCATAGGCCAAGAACATCCTTATGGCTTCCAGTCTGGCTACTGGAGCAAAGGTTTGATCAAAGTCAATACCTTCTTCTTGCCTATATCCTTTAGCAACCAGTCTTGTTTTATTCTTAATGATGGCCCCTTGTTCATCCATCTTATTCTTGTAGATCCACTTAACTCCTATTATATTGTGGTCTTTAGGCTTAGGAACAAGTTCCCAGACATTGCACCTCTTGAACTGATTAAGCTCTTCTTGCATTGCTTCAGTCCATTGTGGATCCAATATTGCTTCTTCAAACTTCTTAGGTTCAACTTGAGACAGAAAACTGGAGTAGATTGCTGCATTCATGTATCTGCTCCTGGTTTGTACTCCTTGTCTTGGATCTCCAATAATCTGCTCTACTGGATGATCTCTAAGATGCCTATTGGCTGGAGGCATCCTAACTTCAGGTTGAACCTCTTCAGCATCTCCATCATGTTGTATTCCTTGTACTTCTTTAGCAATTGGCACATGTAGTTCTCCCCCTGGACAACAGCTACTCTCCTCTCCTTGTTGTCTTGCAGCAGGTACTTCTTCTATAGTAAGCTTGTCCATTTTCTTTGTTAAACCTGTGGGGCTGCATACAGTACTAGACAACTCATTGTTAATAAGCTTAGTCTCATCAAAAACTACATGCACAGATTCTTCTACAACTTATGTAGACAAGTTGTAGACTCTATAAGCCTTACTATTATTGCTGTACCCAACAAAAATTCCCTCTTGGGACTTGGCAGCAAACTTAGTTAAGTAAGACTTCCCATTGTTAAGTATGAAGCATTTGCAACCAAAGATCCTGAAATAGGATAGGTTTGGTTTCCTGCCTTTCACAACTTCATAGGGGGTCTTGTTGAGGCCTTTAGTGATGGTAGCCCTATTTATAACATGCCATGCAATGTTAACTGCTTCAGCCCAGAAATACTCTGGCAGTGATGTATCACTTAGTAGGGTCCTACCAGCCTCTATCAAGGTCTTATTCTTCCTCTCAGCAATGCCATTTTGCTGAGGTGTTCTAGGTGAAGAGAATTCTTGAAATATCCCAAAGTCTTCACATAGTTTTGTCATGCTTTCAGACTGAAATTCAGTACCATGATCACTTCTAATCTTGACCACTGTACTATTTAGTTCATTCTGAATTTGCTTGACAAAGCTATAGAAGACACTAGGTGTTTCAGATTTCTATCTTAAGAAGAACACCCAGGAAAACCTTGAGTAGTCATCTACAACTACAAGGGTATAGACTTTCCTACCTAAGCTGTGAACTGGCATTGGACCAAAGAGATCCAAATGCAAGAGGTATAAACACCTCACAGCATCTTTGTTTTCTATGCTTCTAAAGGTGGATTTAGTCTGCTTGCCCTTTTGACAAGCTGAGCAAATACCATCTTTAACACACTTAACTTGAGGACCATTCCTCACTAACTCTTTGCTAAAGAGTTTGCCAATAGTCTTGTAGTTAAGATGAGCAAGCCTCTTGTGTCATTTGACACAATGAGAGACTGTCTCATCAGCTACAAGACACACTGGAGAACCACTGTTCTCAACCATAATGTCTAAGCAATAGACATTCCTTTTCCTATAACCTGTCAAAATGATCTCTTGATCACTTGACCTCTTGATATGACAACCATTTTTAACAAATGAGATGTCATACCCTACATCACTTAATTGACTTATACTTATTAGGTTGTGTTTCAACCCTTTAACATAAGCCACTTGAGTAATGGTAACTAAGTTACTAGAAATGTTACCAAACCCTTTGATGATTCCTTTTTCAGAACCACCAAAGTTAACCTTTGGACCATCTTTGATTGGAATGTAGTCCCTTAGTAGTCCCCTTATTCCAGTCATATGTCTGGAACATCCACTGTCCAAGTACCATGTTCGGGTATGGCCACTTGGACTCACCTGCAAAACAGATTAATGAACCTTAGAACCCAAAGAAATCTTGGGTCCTTGGTACTTGTTAGTTTGCAACTTGACAAAGCTACCTACTGGCTTTCCAACAGGTAGTTTGGTACTCACTTTGGCACTAGCATTGTGCCAACAGTCCACTGCAAAATGGCCAACTTTGCCATAGCACCAGCATTCAAACTTATTGTACCTTTGCTTAGGTACTGTCTTTGCTGTCTTATCTACAGCTGACTTGTTGAATGTTGGGGCTTTGCCCTTGGACTTAGACTTGGACTGCTCAGTCCTTGCAGGTCTAATAAAACCCAGTCTAGTCTTGCCTTTATGATGAACAAATTCATCAATTAAAGGTAGCACTGATTTAGGTTTAGAAAACCTAACAACAAGCTCTCTCTCTTTCTGAAGATTGATCTCCAGACTCTTGATTTGATCATTTTTAAATGATATAGTAGCCATTTGAATCACTGTTATGTGCTTCAACCTGACTATCTCAATCAGTTTTTGATCAAAAGACTTCTCAAAATCTGTTACAGCAGCTTTTAGATCAGCAATTTCCAATGCCTGACTTTTGGCAAGGGTCTTGCTTTTCTTGTAGGCTTGCAACAGCACTTTATATTCATCTATAAGCTGATGAATATCATCCTCAGACTCAGATACACTTCCATCACTTGATGAAGATGAATCTGATTCTGTACTAGAACAAGAAACTGAACTTAGAGTTGAACATTGTACCTTTCTGGGTCCTGGCTGCTCCAGGATTTTGTCATGCTCTGTCAAAGCCATTAGCCCTTGGCATTGACTGTCTTCTTGTTCATAAATAGACTCCAAAATCTGCATGAATTCTTCCTCTTCTTCTTCTACTTCAGCAAACAACCCTATGTAGGCCTCAGCATCAGACTCAGTTTCTGAAGAAGAAATATCTGATAGAGTCTTCTCCTTCTTGGCAACAAAATACTTTTCTTTCTTGCCTTTGAAATAAGTCTTTTTCCTGTCACTAGACTCTTTTCTCTTTTCAGGACAATCTGCAATTACATGGCCTTGTCTATTGCAGCAATAGCACACTATCTTGGAACCAGTTGCCTTGCTAGACTTAGTCCTTTTCTTGTCATTCTTTGAAGACCTCTTTTTCTGATAAGAGTCTTCCTTTCCTTGTGATGTAGAAGGCCTTGACCTCCACTGTTTCTTTTTCAAAAACTTCTGAAAGTGTCTAGTGAAAGCAGCAAAGTCTTCATTACTTTCACTGCTTTCTGACTTGGTGCTGACTGTTTCATCTGACTCTGATTCAGCAATCTTTGGAGGTGGAGTTGGTGATTTATTCCTGCACTTTCTGGAGGCTTCTGTCTTGAAGGCTACTGATCTTTCCTTGTGTTCAGTTCTTGTTGACTTCTCCTCCTCTTTCCTCACTGTCAATTGCATTTCATATGACAATAGCTTGTCAAACAGTGTAGGTGGAGGAATTTCTCCCAACTTAGCCATTTCTCTAATGGCACAGATCTTTGTGTCTCAATCTTTAGTTAGGGACCTTAGGAACTTGTCATTTAGTTCATAATTGTTGAACTCTCTTCCATAAGACATGAGTTCATTCACAATTCTGTAAAACTTCTTGTAGCACTCAGTTATGCTATCACCCTTTCCTTGTCTAAAACTCTCATACTCTTGATTTAGCAAGGATTTTCTATCTTGCCTAACTTCTTCAGAACCTTCCATATAGACAATGAGAGTATCCCACATCTCTTTGGCTGTCTTACAGTGAATAAGATTCTGAAAAGTGGCATCATCTATGGCACTCACAATGATGTTTTGTGCCCTCTTGTCCATGGTAGCTAGGACAATCTCATCCTTAGTCATCTTAGAGAAATCCTTTGGGGTTCTCTGATTTGCATCTAGAACTGATATCTTCATGGGCACATAAGGCCCCTCCTTGACTGTGATGTATATCCTAGGGTCTGAGGCCTCCATAAACAGCCTTACCCTTTCCTTCCAAATCCCAAAGATTTCCTTTCTGCATATGGGCAATTTCATGGAACCCAATTCCTTGTGATTTTTAGAGGAACCCATGGTTCTTGATTTTCTTGATTACTGAATTTGACTTAGACTGAATCTGCCAATCAGGATCTCCTCAGACTGTTAGTCCTTGTTTTGAGGAACCTCCCTCTGATACCACTTGAAAGATATGGTACCTAGACACCTAGAGGGGGGGTGTGAATAGGTGACCTAATCCTTTTTAAACTTTAATGGCAGTAAACAGTTAATATCACAGATTTCTACTTATGTTATCACAGCAAACACACAGCATACACATCAAATCACAACACAGCACAGCAGACACAGTGATTTATAGTGGTTCCCCAAGATATGGGTACATCCACTTTCCCCCTTCGCCTATCTAGCAGTGTACTAGATTCGGCCAAACTTCTCCACTGTCTCAGAACCCAAATTGGTTCCTACACCTCAGGCCCAAAGCCCTACAACTCAGCTTTTTCCCAAAGCCTACACTCAACCACAAAGGCCTACACTCAGCCAATCAAGGCCTACACTCAGCCAACAAGGCCTACACTCAGCCAACAAGGCCTACACTCAGCCAACAAGGCCTACACTCAGAGTTTTCAATCTCCTACCCTCAGCCTTTATAATTTCAGGCTTACAATTCACTCAGTTCCAAAGGATCCTACAAGTTAAAGATGAATTACAAATATTAACTCAACAACTCAGAAATAAGAGAGGGGAGTTGAGAGTTTCTTGATGAGTTCTTGGAAGAACTTAGCTGGATTCAATCTGACTTAGCTTTCTTCAAAGCTTCTTGAAAGTAGAACTGAATAAGAATGAATCCTCCTGCAGTTGATCCTTGACCTCTGCCACTTAGAATCCAGAATAAATCTGAACCCTTCTTCTCAGCCTAGTTCCAATGGCTGATTTCTTGGATGGAGCCCTCTCTCTCCAACTTCTTAGATCTGCACTTGGAATGCAAGATCTTCTTGTGTTGATACTCTGTGTACCACTTTAATAACTTGTTTTTCAATAATCTGAACAACAGTTTCTATAAACTGTCTATGCCTATTTATAGGACTTCTTCATGGTAACCGGCTGGTCTGGTTCATAACTATCTTCTGACATCTCTGACAGGTGCTGTAGATCGGCTGGAACGGCAGCTGTCATGTCATCCAGTCAGTTCTTGAAAATCTCTAACTGTCTGAAAGTGTCGAGACTTTCTGTCTTTAAGTGTCGACACTTATAGACCAAGTGTTGACACAAGTTGTGTAAGTGTCGACACAAGTCTACAAGGTGTCGACACAACTCCTTGTGTTGTAGATACTATGTCTCGACACAGATTCTTCTTCAGGTGTCGACACTGAAATTGAGTGTCGACACAAGTACTTGATCTTCTGTAAATTGTTGAATTCTTCTAAGTGTCGACACATCTCCTTTGTGTCGACACAACTTCTTGTGTTGAATCTGTTAAGTGTCGACACTGCTTCTTGGTGTCGACACATAGTCTTCTATGTTGATACTTGCTGAGTGTCGACACAGCTCCTTGTGTCGACACTTGATTCTTCTGTTGAGACTTCAGCTGAGTGTCGACACATTCCCTTAGTGTCGACACTTGTACTTAGAGTATTTTGTTGATCTTGCTGTTCTTGGTTAAGTGTCGACACAGCTCCTTGTGTCGACACTTTCTTCAAGTGTTGAGTCTTCAGCTGAGTGTCGACACATTGTTCTTGGTGTCGACACTTACTTCAAGTGCTGACTCTTCTGCTAAGTGTCGACACATTGTGCTGGGTGTCGACACTTGTACTTAGTCTCTGCAGACTTTTGCTGAGTGTTGACACAGCTCCAAGTGTCGACACTTTCTGACGTAGATACAGCTTCACTGGGTGTCGACACAGCTCCTTGTGTCGACACTTTCTGTCTGCACTTTTCTTCACTGAGTGTCGACACAGCTCCCTGTGTCGACACTTTCTGTCTGGTGTCGACTCTGCATCCCAGGTGTCGACACAATGACTCCAAGTGTCGACACTGCTTGTCTGGGTGTTGACACAAGTCTTCTTAAGTGTCGACACTTTCCCTCTGGGTGTCGACACATGGACTTAGAAATTTTTGCTTCAGTCCTGCAAATACTTAACCTGCACAAGTAACTCAAAAACACATCAAATACATTTTGATGTATATCATTGAGTTGGGTGAGGCTTCTTCAAATAAGGTACATTTAACCAATGTACCCAACATAATCAATGGCGATTCCAGCAAGCACCCTGGCTGCAATGAAATTCAATACAGGCTTTGACATGGACTTTGATTCATTTTAGCATTCAGATCCTATATTTCTTTATATTCTGGAACTTCTAGAAGAGCAGGGTCTCAAGGATTTTATGACCAGGAGAATCAAACTGCATGCAATGGAGATTAAAGAATGGGTATATACTTCTTTTGCTTCTTAGGACAACATCTTGACAGGGAAAATCGGGGGTCATGCTGTTTCTTTATCCCCCGCCGTTATTTCTGAGATTTTTGAGTTGGTAAATGGAGAAGAAGAATTGGATATAGATTCTGATGAGTTTAGTTCGATGTTGAAGCTGACGGGGTTTACTGGGAATAACCCTAACAAGCTGTTAAAGAAACAACTCTCTGTCGCCTACCAGTTCTTGGTGGATGTTATGGGAAAAGTGTTGATGGGCAAGCACTCTGCGCACGATTACATAACAAGATACCAATTCCTTGTCATGTGCGCGGTGGTCAACAAGCGTCACGTTGATTGGGGCAAGATCTTCTTTGATTTGATAAAGAAGAAAAATAGTAAGAAAGAGGTTTGCTTTGGAAGGATCCTGGGGATTTGCCTTCAAGCAAAAGCTGGTGAATTCATGGTATCCCCGACCATATTCATCAATACAAGCAAGCGCCTCACATGTGCTTTGTTTGGCAGATGGGAGAGGACGATCTCTAAGCCATCCAAGGCTTCCTCCTCTTCCATCCCAGCTTCTGAGAGCACAAGGGCCGTGAACGCCACTCCCCACCCTGTAGAAGAGGTAATCCCATCTCCTCAACCTCTTCCAGCAACCCATCTTCCATCTTCAACCAGAATTCCATCTCCTCCAGCACCCCAATCACAACAACATTCTCATGTCCCTACTCCTCTTCCATCTCCACCACTTGACATCATTGATAGTCCATCTACCCCCCCTTTAAGAGAATCCACACCCAACGCTTCCAGCATCACCTCCTCCACCTCATCTGTCTAACATTCCACATTTTCATATACCATCCCCTTCTCCACCTCCACCAGACACCACCATGACAGATGTCATTCCACCTCTATCCACTCCATCTATCCCCCTCACTTCATCTACTTCTCTACCCTCACCAACTACCTCTCCATCTTTGGACCCCCCCAATGTATCTACCATCATAACCCTACTCTCTCCCCTCCTCAAATCCCTAATCACAGAGGCCATTACACCTCTTGTAAATTATATCAATTCTTTATCTGCCCAAGTATCTCTTATTTCTGCTTCCCCCTCTTCATTCAGGGGCCTGGCTCCAGGTTCTCCTGAAACCAGGCAGGGGGAGATGCTCTATGATGAAGCAGTAGCAGATATAGCAGCAGTTTCAGATGCAGCAGCAGTTTCTCCTACAGCAGTCTCAGATGCTGAAGCAGCATCAAGTTTGACAGAATTTGATTCAGATTTGATTGAATTGATTCATTTCATGGATACTGACATTGAATTAGATGAGTCAGTTCTAGGGCAGATCAAAACTGTTGGGGATTTCCTTTTGAATCCCACAATTGATTTGGCTAGTTTGTTGAGATATTTTGATACAATTTATGCACAGTTCCCTTCTACTAAGCCATCCTTGGCTATTATTCCTATCACCTCTCTAGTAAGTCCTACATTTGCTAAGCAACTTAGTGACAGTTTTGTTGTTCCAGAGCAAGCCATCTCTTCCCCCCCCCCAGAAGATAGTTCTGCCCCAATTTTTGTTATGGATGATTCCCCAATGCCTGACCTGGATGCATTAATTCTGGCAGACATTGAGGAAGAGAATAAAGCTCAGGAAGAGTGCTCAGTCTTAATCAGCTCTCCAACTATAGCTTCTGAATCTTCTGCTCCTTCTACAGAAAAGCCTGATATTTCTGATAGAGCCTTGAAAGCATTGGATGCTATGTATGACAATCCTCAGGGTTCTGCAAGTGATGATGATTAAGATGATGATGAAGATGATTCAAATGAAGAAGCTGCCAAGAAGAAAAAGCAATTGCTGTCAAAGAAAAGGAAAACCCCTCCTCCTCCTGCTCCTAAGCCCAATCCAATAGCTGACACTCCCTACTACATCTTGCATAATGTTACTCCTTATAAAGGAATGTCAGCTTGGATGTGGCTGTCAAAGAATCAACAAAAGGATAGGAAAATAAGTAGGAGATATTCTCCACCACCAGTTCAGAGATACATAAGAGATCCACCTCCTCCACCTCCTCCAGCAGCTGGTGCCACTGGCTCTAGCTCTCAGAGATCTGCCCCTATGCAAACTTATCAGAGAAATCTAGGGAGATCTTCTGGAACCAGTCAGCAAGGGCATCATTCTTCAGGAAATCAACATCAACAACAATAACCTCATCAGAAACAACAAAATGTATCTGTATAACAGAAGGCTGACAGTCCCAAAAGACCAGAATCACCTCCTATTCCTTTTGAGGATCCTGAAACAGCTAACACTGCTAAAATGGCCAGATTCCAGGAACTGATTGGCCTCTCATTGATTAATAAAGCAAAAGCTGAAGGAAAGCACATTTCAGGATACACAACTATGTCAAAATATAGAAAAGAAGAACTTAAAAGGTTTGACAAAGCAAACAAACTCTTCAATGTTGATGACTATATGAAGCTCCATCCAGAGGCTGTTGTTCCCAGAGCCTCCTCTCAGAATATGCTTGGTACAGCTGATATGATAATGACTATGGCTCAGGCAGCTAATCCAAACAGAGAGATCAAATTCTCAAAGCCTGGAGCTAGCAGCAACAACAACAAAGAGAAAGACAAAGACAAATTCTAGAAGAGCAAGATATGATCTAAGTTTTTCTTTTTTTCCTGTTTTTGCTTTTACAACTCTCTGGTTATGTTTCTGGACAAAGCTTTTATATATCTGTTATATGTGTTATAAATTCTCTGTCAGATATATGCTTTTACTACTTTATTTTGATTCAGTCTGTGTCTTTACTTAGTGACCTCACCCAAATAGGGGGAGATTGTTGGATCCCTAGTTTGGATTTGGGCTAGGTTCACTGAGTTAGGATGTCTTTGACCCACCTTGTATAGTCAGGGTCATTGGTTGTGTCCTAGAGTTTAGGGTTTGTCCTTAGAACATCATCCTGTGGACCAGCCATCCTCCAGACTGCCAGAGAAACTCAAGACTTAGAGATATTTTCAGCTCAAGGAAATTTGTTCGACGTTCGTCGATCTCAGCTCAACAAACCAGCGACGTTCGTCGATCTCATCTCAATGAACCACATTCTTTGGTCGACGAACTCTGGTCTACTAATTTGAATCCTTCTCAGCCAGAGACTTCTCAGATTCTAAGTCCACAATCATTCTTCGGTCGACGAATTTGGATCTCTGTTCGACGAATGATGATTGTCTGTTCCACGAATGATGATTGTCTGCTCGACGAATGATGACTGTCAGTTCGACGAAGTTTGAAGCAGAATTTATAAGTTTCCCTTGAAGACTAATTGCTATTGTCTGGTCGACGAACTCATCAGCTCAGCTCGATGAACTGTGAACTCAGTTTGATGATATCTGTTCTTCGTTCAATGATTCCAGACTTAGCTCTTCTCCAGTTTTCCGTCCCTTTTCTTGGAGATGATTACCGAGTAATTAATGCTCAATCTTGTCGGAATGTTACCGTTAGAACGAGCATTGATCATGGATTATTACATGTCATTTTTCCATGGGACAGTTAGGGAATTCATTCATTGTCGCTTCCTTCCCAGGCTGACTGCATTTACTGCTTAAGGATTCTAATTTCAAATGTGCTCTTCAGTCAGTTAAAAAAAAAAGAAAAGATTAAGCAGTGATACAGACAGACATTACATTTAAGAAGTCTTATAGAAATCAAAAGTTTTGACACTGCAATCAGCCTAGGCCAGAGAACATCATCTTCAAGAAGAAGAAGAAGAACATTCAATTTTCATCAAGAGTCTTCTTCTTTCAACCCGACAGGACAACTTCAGAAGGACAACAATAACTATATTTGTCAAAGAAGTTCCTGAAGCAATCTCTGGTCAAGGGAATCAAGTTTTTGAAGACCTGTCACCCTGAAGCAGTGCTCCAGATTTCCTGATCCATTCAAGATCTCAGGGGGAGCAATCTGCTGAAATCAATCCACTAGTCTTCTCAGTTGTTATTGAGAAAGAGAAGACACCATCACCTTTTTCATCCTCTGTACAGGGTTTTAAGTCCCTTCAAAATTATTCCTGGTTGCAAGTCTTCTGCCAAAAGACTTGAGATTTTGGTTTTTAAGCATCTGAACAAAAGCTCATTGGTGTCAGGCACTTGATCAAAACATGAGTGGATTCCTACCAAGGTGGTAGAAGAGTGGATGTACCCAGGTTGGGGAACCACTATAATTTCTTGTGTCGTCTGGCTGCCCTTTTCTTTTGTTTTGGCTATGTTATGTGATTTATTAGGTTGCTGTGCTTATTACTTTGTTTTCTAACCTGTTCACCTAACTTTACAACAAAAGTTGTAAAGATTTTTTAAGAGACCACAATACTCTATTCACCCCCCTCTAGAGTATTTCAGATCTAACCTTCACTTTCACAACGGCATCAAGCGTATGCTTGGTACATGCCCGAACCCCTTTGCGAAGGGCAATAGGGAGGTCCAGGTCAGTAGGTTCCTCAGTATCCAGAGCATCCGTGGTGGAGAGAGCTGGCCCGAGAGGAGAGAGTGACGACGACGAAGAGGAGGGAGGTTTCAGAGGTGAAGAGGGAGGAGAAGACGATGGAGATGGTGAAGGAGGAAATACCTCGGTAGGAGGGGATGGGCTAGAGGGAAGAGGAAGACTGGATGCCGCAGGGAGAGGGGAGGAGTCATTAGAGAAATATGGAGCATTCTCGAAGAAGGTAATGTCCGCAGAGACGAACTGCTTGTGAAGAATGGGGTCAAAAAAACAGTAGCCTTTCTGAGTGATAGAGTATCCCGGAAAAACACATTTAGTAGAGCAAGGGGAGAGTTTGTCGCCGGTAGCGGAGGGAGCATGCACAAAGGCTGTGCACCAAAAGATATGTAGAGGGAGAGGAAAGGGATACTTTCCTAGATAGAGAATGGAGAAAGGGGTTTGACTGCGGAGAACGGTGGAGGAAATGCGATTGATGAGATAGCAAGATATGAGAAAAATATAGCCCCAGTAGGAGCGAGGGACATGCATTTGCGTTAGCAGGGTCCGATCGACATCAAGGAGGTGACGGTTTTTGCATTCCGCCACTCCATTTTATTGTGAGGTGTAAAAACAACTTGTTTGATGAATAATCCCATGTTGCATACAAAAGGAGGAAAAAACTTGACTAACATACTCTTTGGCATTATCAGAGCGTAAGACTTTAATAGAAACATCAAACTAATTTTTAATTAAATGATAAAAAGATGTCCATACATCAAAAGTTCAAAGCATTCTCGTAAGAGACACACTCAAGTACATCGAGAGAAATCATCAATGAAAGTAACAAAATAAGCGCTATCCTGACCAACGGTGAGGGTAGGAGCAGGACCCCAGATGTCAGAGTGAACAAGATCAAACGGACGGGTAGAACCACGAACTTGCTTCGGCGAGAAGGAGGAACGGTGATTCTTGCCAAGCTGACAGGCGTTACAGTTGAGATGAGAACTGTGCGGAGGGAGGTGAGGTAGAAGCTGATGAAGAAGTCGTGGAGGAGGATGCCCAAGGCAGAGATGCCATTGTAGGAGATCGGTAGAGGAGGAGGAGAAGGCTGACATAGCAAAAATGTTGTCAAGGAAGTAGAGGCCGCCGCTCTCAGTCCCAATAGTAATCGTTCGTTGGGAGCTTGGATCCTGAAAAGAGCAAGAAGTGGGAGTAAATATGACAGAGCATTGAAGTTTCTTGCACAAAGATGTAACCGATAATAAATTGCAGGGAAACTTGGGCATATAGAGAGTGTCGGCCAAACGAAGAGACGGAGTGACATGAACAACTCCCGTCCCATGAACTGGGGTGGGAGAGTTGTTTGCAACAAGGACCGGGGGCAACCGATCATGTGTTTCGAGGAGCGAAAAGCATTGCGGATTTCCCGTCATGCGATTAGTTGCACCAGAGTCGATGAACTATTTACCTTGAGTAGCCAGGTGAGCACCACCATGTGCGAACAGAAAAAAGATTGTCCGGAAATTGGACAAACTGAAATTTTTATATTCCAAAAAAGATGTGTCTTACATGGTATAGCCTCTATTTTATAGAATGGAGGAGATGAGAGAGATTACAAATAAACAATGTGGGACTAAAAAATAACATGTACATGCGGTTTAACATTAATACAAGCTGACTAAGCCGCGCGGTTTGACGAATGGGCAAACCGCCTGACAACCACCAGAGGGAGACACCAAGCCGCTACTATATCCCGCCAGGTCGCCCGGTCTCCAAGTCGCTAGGGACAGATTGATAGACCGCCAGAGCACAAACAACAACAGATATACAACCAAACCACTGGAGAGAAACCGACAGACTACCCGAACTGCAATCCACCAGAGTCAGACCGCCAGACCGCCCGGTGTCTATTCTCCAATAGGCAAGATGAAGGACCTAGGCAAGAAAGATGCTTCATTGAAGCCGTCTACCTCCAAGGGCAAGGAGGTGGCTGAAGCCCATAGGGAGTGTGAAGAAATTGAGGATGTTGGCCATTTGGGGCCTATCAACATTCAGAGTGAATGCTTCGATGCTAAAGATGAGGGAGCCTTAGGATGGCTCTTCTGCATTCATAGTGGAGCAGGGACCGAGTCAACTCAAAAATCTTCAATCGCAATGGTCTCTCATGTAGAGGTTGCCTCTTCTTATTCCTCTACTCCATTAATGGGAGACATAACTTTTGGTCAGGCCGACATTCCCCAAACTGCCAATCCATTCAAGATACTGTTGTGATCCAGACAACTATTTAAGATTACACCATGGACAGAATTCTCATTGATATTGGTAGTTCCGTCAACCTCTTGCTCAAACCAACCTTTGAGGCCCTGAAGATTGGAAAGCCTTTGTTTTCCACCGAAGAGCCACTCTATGGTTTCTCGGGTGAAACGAAAGAAGTTGAGGGAAGTGTTACACTTTCTGTGAAGCTTGGAGCAGTAACTAAACTGATCCACTTCATAGTAGTTGATGCTCCAAGCAGCTACTATGTAATTTTCGGAAGGCCTCTCCTCAATTAGTATCAAGTGGTGGTCTCTACATACCACATGGCAATAAAGTTCAATGTTTATGGCAAACCATGCAGGGTTAGGAGCGACCCGAGGGAAGCTCAGGAGTGTTATCTTCGCACAGTCAACACAACTGAAATCAGTCCTCCCGTTTTATTAGCTGCAGCACCAGTAACTTATTCCCAATCAGAAGCAGCTGATAATAGAGAAGGAGCTCACCTGGAACCTGCCCAGGTGACTCAAGGAGTCCCCCTTTATGAAGTGTAATATGTATCACACATTGAGCAGGGATGATCACAAACGGTTCTATTCTTGAACCTTCTCCTTTCTTTTCCTTATGTAAACATTTCTAAAGCTATTATTGATCAAAAGTACCTTACTAACACTTTTTCAAGTGCTTTCTCTTTTATTACCTGAACAACTCTAAAGGATAACTGACACCAGGAGACATCGCCGAGTTCAGCTGGGTCCTCCCTTAGAACTGTTGTCATTAGCGTAACACCACAAAGATCACATGTTGCGGGGAGATTTTGCACCGTGTAGTGGGAGCTTTCAGGTTCTAGTGCGGTAGGCTACTTAATTTTGGATCCCGACCGGTACCTAATCCCACCTCTGTATTATGGAGGGACAGGGTGGGTGCTAGATCTACCTTGCCTTATAGGTATATCATTATAACTTTGATGATCGCGTGAGGAAAGCAATGGGCTCCGTGTGCACCTGCCCACAGATCATCTTAGCTTGTGACCCTCGAATACTCTTTGGTACCCTCAAGCAGTGCCTGTAGGAGACCCACAGCCTTATTGATCTTAGAGGAAAGTAATAGGCTCCGTGCGCACCTTCCCGAATGATCAACTTGGACTGTACTCCAGGCAAAAGGGCAGTAAACCTTTCCATTGAGTGTACAGCTTCTGTGACCATATGAGGAAAGCAATAGGCTCCGTGCGCACCTACCCACTTGCTCACACAAGTCTGTAGCTCATTTTCTTGTAGGGAAAATTGACAAGGTGCGGACTGTATATTGTATCAGTACAGTCTGCATATTTTATGGGTTGATCTTACAGCTTCTGTAACCCTACGAGGAAAGCAATGGGCTCCGTGTGCACGTGCCCGCTTGGTCACTTAAGTTGTGAATCATTTCATTTCTGCGTGGACTGTATATTATATTCGCATAGTCCACATATTTTCTGGGTTGATCTTACAGCTTCTGTGACCCTATGAGGAAAGTAATGGGCTCCATGCGCACCTGCCCGCTTGGTCACTTAAGTTGTGAATCATTTCTATTCGGCGCGGACTGTATTTTGTATCCGCACAGTCCGCATATTTTCTGGGTTGATCTTACAACTTCTATGACCCTGCGAGGAAAGCAATAGGCTCCGTGCACACCTACCCACTTGGTCACTTAAGTTGTGAATCATTTCTATTTGGCACAGACTGTATATTGTATCCGCACAGTCCACATATTTTCTGGGTTGATCTTACAACTTTTGTGACCATGCGAGGAAAGCAATGGGCTCCGTGTGCACCTGCCCGCTTGGTCACTTACGTTGTGAATCATTTCTAATCGGCGCGGACTGTATATTGTATCCGCACAGTCCGCATATTTTCCGGGTTGATCTTACAGATTTTGTGACCCTACGAGGAAAGCAATGGGCTCCGCACGTACTTGCCCGCTTGGTCACCTAAGCTGTGAATCATTTTGGTTCAGTCAGGCTCAATTCTGGTAATCACTACAGTCTGCAGGGCTTGATCTATCAGACCGCTAAAGGCACGGGTGATGTGGTTTCCTGTTTAACCCATCTTTCTCAGCTCGCAGAATTTATCAACAATTATCAGTTCGCAACATCTATTATCTGCATTTTCTTTGCTCAAAAAAGCTTGTCTAAATCTTGGTAATTAAAATAGCGGACTGGAATCAGTAATCGCCAAAGTCCGCCTCAACGTAATGTTTTCCCTTCTCTTGGCGAGCTAGCAAGTCATTTCTTTATTCTGTTCAAGATATCACAGCAAACGACAACAATCGTTTCCCTATTATATAGGCAAGCTGGAAAATCAATTGGCACGGCCTGAACTAGGTTATCTTGGTTATCAAAGCCATTTACGCAATCTTTTATCAAGCGACCTAGATTCTAAATGGCGCGGACTGGTTTTCATTTACTTAAGGCGATCATTGATCATAACATTGAAATACAAGAGACAAACAATGAAAATACCAGAATACGCAAGCTGATCAAAATATCCTTTTTATATATATCATCAATGTTAACTACAACTTTAAAAAAAGTTGGCGGCCTCCAAACTCGAGTCCGCCATATTCTTTACAACAAAAATAAAATATGCATTTTCAGTCCCTCAATCTCTTGCATTTCTTCTCTGTAGGAGCATCAGGACTTAATTAATCAATATTGACGTCTAGAGAGTAGCCCTCCGAGCCACTTCCGCTGTTGTTGGAACTCTTACTATCCGCAAACTCGCTAGGCGAGCTCTCATCGTCAGAGCTAGAGGCAGGGCCGGACTCAGTGGACTGGTCTCCGCCTCGCTGGCTTGAGCCGGCGTCTTCGACGGATTAATCATCAGCCGCGCTTTCTTCTTCAACTTCATTAACAACTGCCTTTCCTTTTGCAACCCGCTCCAAGGCCGTGACCTGGTCCTCCAGCACTGGAAAAAGCTGGAGAAAGGGTACACCCTCCACGACGTCCTTCGCGAAGGCACCTTCGACAAATCGCTTGATAATGATCTTGACGCTCTCCTTCACAAAAGGAAACATGGCGCCACTGAAGCTGGGGATTCTGAGGTCATAGGAGGTCTGAAAAAAACCAAAAGCACGTCAGTTTGCCGCAGAATAAAGCTGGAGATCGCCGCGAATACAAACCTTACCGCTGCCTCTTCATTCTGAAGAGCAGCTCTCTTTCCTAACCGCTTGTTTCTTTCCTTAAGCGACCTCATTTCCTGCTTAAGTTGTTCATTTTCTTTGAGTAGGTCCCTAGTCAGGCAGCCCAAGAAGTGGCACATCACCACACTGTTTGCATTCGCTTGGGAGGCCAGAAGAGGGAGTTCGGTAGCGGGTACATTTTTCAGGTCGTGTAGGTTGCGCTTCCCGTAAACTGCGGAGATCGTGACATGCACGTGGCGGGATATTCTAGGAGTTCTCCAAGATGGAAGCGTGGTGGATAGGCGGACCTGGTTATTCTTGTTGTGCTAGCGGATCATCGTGTTTCCCGGCAGATCCTTCTGGCTTCTGCCGAAGCCTTGCATATCAAAACTTTCCGAGGAGGAGTGGCTCGTAGTGAGATCCCCTTCCTCTCTTCTTTTCTTTGCAATCTCTTGCTTTCTTTCCATCTGTGTAGGGGTCAGTCCGCTCGGCGTTTGAGGCGGATTGGATGGTACCGCCAAGACCATTGCAAAAAGGAAATGGCAGATAATGGCAGATCGCAGCGACTACAAAGTTAGGTCACGTATCTTACTGCTTTGGCGATCTATGTTGTCTAGGCTCGCGAGCAGCGGAATATAGTGCTCAATATCCAGCCTTGCTCCGGCCAAGAAGTCGATGATGGCGGCCTCCACTTCGGTAAGCTTGACGCTCTTAAAGACGTAGTCCGCGCGCTCCTGCGGATAGGTGTGCGCGAACCCCAGGTCGCCCTCAAAGATCAGATACCGTGAGATCCAGTTGTGGATGTTGTTCGGCAGACCCATCACCTTCATTCCTCGGTAATAAAAGTATATCATGCCCTTGTATGGGCAGCCTCCAGATGGTGTCATGGAGTGGACTGAGAAGATCTTTCTGAAGATGTTCATGGAGAATGCGATCTTCTCAGACCATAAGTATGAGATGAAGCTGTAGATCGCGACCAAGGTGTTTGGCGCGAGTTGGCCGGGTACCATTCCGTAATGTTCAAAGATTTCAGTGATCTCCCACAACAATAGAAATTTGAATCCGCTTTCGAAGTGATCAACAGGCACTGCGATCTGGGTCGCAGTGGAGAAATTGATCCTCTCTTGGTTTACAGGAAGCCTGGCGAGTACATGCGAGTCCACCATATGGTTTTCAACAAAGGCCTCAAGATCGTCCTCTATCAACTTGCACTTTTTGTGGTTGGCACCGTGGAAAGCAACCGCAACATCAGTTCTGGTGGACACCATTGTCTGAAACGCAGTGACTTCTGTTTCGATCGCATTCCTGCATTGAAGAAATAATAAAGCTGTATTTATAGCAGTTGGGGTCTGACATCTTTTCAGCCAGACCGCACAGTTTGATCAGTTAGTCTGCCCAACTTGCAATAAATTCAGCAAACCATAAGTTAAAAACAAGATTTCGCGGACACAGAACCAAGTCCGCGCAGTTCGCCATTTTTCTACTTGCTAAGCAATTCATAAGCATATTTCAAATCAAAGAAGCAGACACAACATCAGTCCGCACAGTTAACACAAAAACAATCCCGCACAAAGATTTCAAGTCACGCAGGCCGCAGCATTACTTAAGCAACAATGCAATGTCACAGTTCATACACAAATCACATAACAGAACAAACAAAAGCATTGTTCGAGTACATATTATACATCAACAGATCAAATAGTTTGCAATCAAGCAGATTCAGCGATCTCTGTTGTCAAATCCCGTAGGCCGCTCCCTGCATAGATACGCTGCTTGATCGCTCATCTGAAGAACTTCACCATATAGATGGTAGATGTGGCGATGCATGGAGTTGATGGTACTGTGCATGTGCGCGGCATCCCGGTCCACCTGGCTCAAAGGAACCACGGGCTCGGTTTCCAGCCTTGATACCTCATCCGCGGCTGGCTGGCTGCCTTCAGCTGGTGCCGAAGCCTCCGATGGAGCAGCGCGATCTAGCAATCGCAACCTTTCCACCGGGAGTTCGGCAGCCCACTTGCCTTTGCCTTCCTGCATCAACGCCAAATATTTGCCATTGTAGAAACGTGGGCTTCATCACCAAGTCTCCTCCTTTCTTTGTCACTTCTCTCCAGCGTCATGGAGATGCTGGCGACCCGGTCCTCTAGAGCCTTCTCTCGCTTTGCCCTCCTCTTTAACTCAACTCGAATTTCCTTTATTTCTTCTTCGAGCTTTCTCATCTCTAACATTGTTGTGTTGTCCAGGTCGGACTGCTCGCCTTGGGCAGACTCATCAAACATGGTCGCACCAGGTCGCTCCATAGCAACCGCATCTGGAGTCGGCACAATCTCTCCAGTCTCTACAGAGCCAGGCGGCGACTTCCGACCTGCAATAAGGAGAACAAAGTTCATACTCAAATACAGCCCGCGGCGGACTCAAAGTGCAAAGATAAAATCAAACTTTGGGCAATCTCCGTGGCGAGATGGCGGCTATCGAATACAGGCTACCTTATCTGCTTCAAGTCAAAGACGCTTCGTCGCTTCCTCCATTCACGGTGGACTTTGTATCTCTTCTCAGCCGCTGAGCTCGTCGAAACAACTATGTCATCGGTTTCGGTGATAATCTTTATTACCCTCGACTTCCACTGTGGCATCCTATAGAGCCACTTACGCTTAAAGTGCTTAAGTGCCGGTTGGATTTTACATGTCCGCAACAGTTCAGCAGCAGTCCGCAGATCCTCGGCTTGCTTGTCTGCGACGATCTGCTTCGAGGCCGCCTCCACCATCTCCATCTGGGCGGTGATCTTCTCCTTCTGCTCAGTGATCTACTTCCTTAGCTTCTCCTTCTCATCTCCTTCAACTGCAGATGTGGGGGGGGGGGGGGGTGATCGCCAATCTTAACCGCCAGAATCTCGACTTCAGGCTGTAATACCTCCAACAAGGATCAGTTAATGAGATCAAGTTGGACGGTATCTACAGAGTTGAGTAGTTCATCAGTTGACAAACTGACCGTTAAGATGGAATCGCTTCCCGGGATTGGAGCTTCTGTGTAACGAAGTTGGGCTCAGAAACCTCCTTTTCTCGCGGCCTGTGCTGCAAGCTCACAGCCCCAGTCCGCACAAAGATGTTTTTCTCCTTCCTAGCATGTAGTTTCTTCTCAACGCGCTCGGTAATAGTGGACTTGTCCCTCTTCCTCTTCTTCTTAGGGGGGCTTTCTTTCTCAGTTGGGTCTGCAGCGACCTGCTCCAAGTCCGGCAGAATCTTGTGGACTGCCTCTGGATTAGCAGCAATAAGTGCCTGTGAAGGCTCCTTTTCCGCAGCACCTTCTCCAGTAGGTCACCTGTCTTGATCCAGATCGATGATGGGCTGTTGGGCTTCCAGTGAAGATACCGGGGCTTCTGTGTTTATTCGAAACATGATTGTACCCGATTCAGAAGGGTACACGTCCATGTCCGCAGAATTCACGGGGTTCTGATCAGTAGACTCTGGCGGATTCAGTGCCTTGTCCGTGCTTTTTGGTGGATTTTCAGAATGAGAAGCGACGTCCGCAGACTTCTCGCGAACAATTTCAACAAGGCAGACTGCTTCAATAGATGGCTTTTCCCTTCGGGAAGATTCTCCTATAGAGAGGACTGCCGCTCCAGCCATCTTCACTACCTTCTTAGTCTTTATTGCCAGCCTGGGCTTCTCTTCCTGAGAAGTGAGGCTGCCAAAGAATGCTCCTAGTCCAATCATGGCGGACTGCAGAACTTCCAGTGATATTTATAGCTCTGATAGCATCAATAAGGCTTGCGGACTCAGCGGTTAAGCTAATATTTTTGAAGTTTCCAGAAACTTAAAAATATGCGGGGATTGTGTTAACCCCAAAGTCCGCAAAATGTTCAACAAGGTTCCAAGGTCACATACTGCTTAAGCGGCAAACTTGATTCTCCAGTCTCACTAGATCGTCAAGCCTCGATATGTAAAGATCCAGCACCGGCGGCAGACTCAGTTCCCAGTACGCCCAGGTTGTTCTGCCTCACGGGATCACCATAAAGGATCGCACTGCTACCTCTTCAGGCGGACTCAGTCCTCAGTCCACATAGGTCGTGACCCTCCAGCCAGGATCGCAACTTGCAGCAATAGACGAAAGCTCCAGCCCGTGAGCCCAGTCCGCCCCTCTTGCGCGGACTGGCGTGTCTTTTCTTTTTGCTTCCCGTCACCGCTGCTCGGTTCTCCTGTACCCCGGGCAACCAGTTTTTTTAGCCCAGCCCGTTTGGGCAGGCCCCCAAACCTATAAATAGGGGGGAGTGGTACCCCCAAAGCACGTTGACTCAAGCCTTGGAGCCTACCTGTTAAAGGCTGCAGACTCGAATCTCAGGATTTGTGATCTTTAGCTTGCTCTACTCCCGAACTTTTCCTTTCCTCTCTGTAATCAAATCATTTGAAATCAAAGGAAAGCCCGTAGCAAGGGAGGCATTTAGGCCGCGACAGGCGAACTCTGATGTTATCATGGCTCACGGCTCTACTTTCTTTCTCATCCGCTTAGTAGATAGCTGCTTGTAGTCGCCTCTTTTCCCTTCCGTTGCCCCGTCTTCGAACCGTAAGCTAGTGGTGCCCGTCTCTTTCCCTTTTTCGCGCATCAACATTCCTATAAAAACCTAGGGTGGATTTCGAGAAACCCTAATCGTGCATTTCCAAGATCAAATTGAGAAATTCCAAGAAAAGCTCTCGTCGACCTCGTTCCGCACTTTGCGCTTATTTCGACCGAGAAAGATGTGACGCATGATTCGTTCTTTTCAAGCGTGTCGACTAGATCCTTGATCTATAAAGGTTCTCATACTACTCAAATCTAGTTGATCTGTGTGTTCAGATCAAGTCTACAAAGATTTCAGATTCTCTTTCTCCTCAAGATTTTCAAGTTCTATATTTCAAAGGAAAGGGAGGCCAAAGATTTCAGATCAGAAGAAGATTTTTCGTAATCTAGTTTTGGGTAATTCTTTTACACCATTTTACAAGGTTTTTCCTCCAAGTTGTAGATCCTTATTATAGGATCGAGTTGTAGATTCTTGTTTTTTGATCGAGTTGTAGGAGAGGTTATTCTCTGAGTGGTAGGATATTTGACTATGAGTTCTAGGAGTTGAGGCTCTGAGGTGTAAGATTGTGTTCAATCTTAGATAAAGGTGAAGTAGCCAAATCTAGCCCTTCGTGGTAGATAGGTGAGGTGGGACATTGGATGTACCCAACTCGGGGAACCACTATAAATTCTCTGTATTTATGTGCTTATTTTTGTACAATTTTTAATTCCACTATAAGACGCAGAACTCACCTATTCACCCCCCTCTAGGTGATTTAGGTTGACAACTAGACACTTTCAATTGGTATCAGAGCTAGGTTGTTTGATATAAGGTTAACACCTTGAACAATATCTTTGTCTAGTTGTCAAGACAATTCGCTTTACTACAATGGACAGAAGCAAGGATATGTCTTCGATGAAGTTACTTGTGTGCACTAAGGAGAACTTCCCCATGTGAAAGGAGAGAGTCAGATTCTAACTGGAAGCTGCTGATCCCCGTATATTTTAGATTGTTGAAGAAGGCCCTCATGTTCCTACTCAACCATCTACTATAAATACTAGTGTGATGGTTCCGAAGAAAATGATGTATCTAAATAAAGATGAAATTTCTCTAGTCTCTTTGGCTAAAAAGGCAAAAACAATTTCATAGCCAATGCAGTGGTCGACTCAATGCTACAAAATTTATTCTACTGCAAATCTGCCAAGGAGATGTTGGACTATCTCGTAGTCCTCATGGAAGAAGCTGAAGAAGTTAAGGACAATCAGAGATCTCTACTTAATCAAAAATACGAGGCATTCAAGCAATGCTCAAGTGATACAATTGAAAATAGCTTTAAAAATTCTTCAAGATCTTCAACAACCTCCCAAACTATGGTCGCATATTTACTAATGGTGAGCTCAACGACAAATTTATAAGATCCCTGACAAAAGTTTGGGACACCAAGGTGGTAGACATTAGGGAATTTGGAAAGCTGTCTGAGATTGATCCTCATAACCTATTCAAAAAGCTCCTTTCCTATAAACCATAGATGAACACAAGGAAGAAGGAGGAGCAAATCATCAAGATTTCAAGCAAAGAGAGGTCGGTAGCTCTGAAGGCCGAAGGGTCTGGAAAATATAAAGTTGTGTCACCAGTAAGGACACGAGCTTCTGATGACCAAGAATATTATGAGGTAAGCGCGTCGGGCTCTGAATTATCTGATGGAGAATTCTCGCTAATCTCCAAGCAATTCAAAAGACTGCTCAATAAGAGGAGGCAAATGAAAAATCAGTCCTTCTCAGATTTCAGAAGATCACATCGTAATGATGATTGCAGAGTGTTCGTATAAAAAGGAGGAAGGATCCAAGAAATAAGAGAAGAGATCCTTCAAAGGTAAGAGGAAGGAAGAGAAGAGCTTCGTTGCAAAGAATTCAAAGACTCTTAGTGACAGTGACTCAAGCGATTCAAGCTCTGAAAATGTTGAAGCTTACATCTGGCTCATGGCTCAATCAGATGAGGAAGTAGGCGACTCTCAATTCCATGGGAAGGTAAACTCTCATATAATGCTCTCTGAATCTGAAACTTCTACTAATGGTCATGAAGACTATTCTTCTGAGGAAGATGATTCTAACTTGCTGGCTCAGCATCAAGAACTTTTGAGAGCTTTTGACAAATGTTGCAAGGTAGTCAAAAAGCAATCAAAAGAGATTGCTTCTCTAAAGGCAGTGGAATCATGACTGTAGGAAGAAATTGCTGAATTATCTCCTTTCAGAGGTAAAGTTCACTTCTTGAAAGAGGAATTAACATGCTCTGTTGAACTACTGAGTCAGAAAGAGAAACACTTAGAAGAGCTAGAAGAAAAGCTATTGGTGGAAAGGAAACTTGTGGAAAGTTACTCTAAGCCAAGGACCATTCTTCCTCTCGTCGATGAATTATGTGCTCCTAAGAAGGGTAGTGGTCTTGACCATATAGCTTAGAAAGGTAAAGCTACTAAGAAAGACGATATCAAAGGCAAAGAGAAGGCAACTCAAAGTAAACCCTCTTTTAAGAAGGTAATCTTTCCCTCAAATAAATACGACTTTGAGACATTTTATGGTCACTTTGCTAGGCCAACTTATGTGGAGCATAAAAAGCACTACTAAGGATGGACCCATCCTTGAGACTTTGGTGCTAGTGCATTCAAGGAACCATATGAAGAAGTAACTCTTAAAGAGTATGGTCCCTATGTTCATGGACCAAATTTCAAGAAAGCACCGAAAGCCAAGACTGTTGCTTCCAAGGCTAAGGAGACAGTGAAGCCTTGTGTTTGCTGAAATTACGAGGCTTCCACCTCCAAGTCAGTTGCCCCAGCTAGACCTCCCGTTCAAAAGATAAAGTAGGAGTATAAGAGGATGTACAACAGGTTTGACTGTTAGTGTTACGACAAGATTGGTCACGTTTCCATAGATTGTTGGTTTCATCTTGTAAAAATTGAAACTCCACGAGTTAACAATGTGAGACCGACCCCTCATAACCTTAATGTTCCTAGTGGTGTTAAACTAACAAGGAACTAAGACCCAAATAAGTTTGGGCACCAAGGGAAAATGATATATGATTGCAGGTGAAAGTCTTTGTTTCAAGAGTAGCTAAACACCTAGGTGGGTGAATATGTTTTTGTGTCTTTTAGTGACTATACTTTTTATTTGGTGTGTTGTGATTTAGTTTTTTGTTAGCTTTCAAGAACACTCAACAACACACAAGTATTTATAGTGGTTCCCCAAGATATGAGTACATTCATTGTCCTTCACACCTTTTTAATAGTGTGTTAAACAAGGACAACTTCTCCAATCTCAGCTCAATGAGCTTATAACACAGATCCCTCAGGATCTCTCAGACTCCTACAAGTCCTGCCTCAGGCACAAGGCCCTACACTCAGAGATATAATCTCCTACAGCTCAATAATCTACAACAGATCACCTACCTCAGACTTTATCAAAAGTCCTACACTCAGGCTAGGAGGATAGTCCTACACTCAGATCCACTATAGAATCCTACCTCAGAGAATAACTCTCCTACAACTCAGGTATATAGGACCTACCTCAGATCTACAGAAGAATCCTACAACACATCCTTTATATATCAGACTTACAACTCGGAGTGTTAAGATCCTACAGAGTATAAGTTTGTTGTTATTGATTGACTCCAAATAAAAGATTCTCTGAGACTTCTCTCTGGACTGAGTGAACTCAGCTATACTTCTTCTAAGCACCAAGGAAATATATCTTCAGGATGGTTCTTCTTGTGCTTGGAAGAATCTCAGAAACTGGAGTTTCTGAACTTGCTGAAGAAGACTAAATGATGTTGTTGTTCTTTTCTTCTTCTATCAGCTAACTTTGTCTGAAGTTCTCGGACATGCTGTTGAACTCGAGTTTGCAGAGCTCTTCTTCTTTGTTTTCAAGAAGAAGATGAACCAGAGTAATTTTCTCCAAAAGTTCAACCCGTAAATAATTTCACGGAACTCTGCTTTTTATTTCCCATAAATCCAATGGCTCTTTGCGTAGTAGGATTGGTCGGAAATGGCAACTGCTCCCTCACTTTTGCATTTATAGTTGTACTAACGACAAGCAATGCCTTTTGTATTCTAGCAAGCAAATCTCATGATATTTGAATTTCTGCTGACATCGGCATGACTCAGCGCTTCTGGATTTAGAAAATTCCAGTAAAATTTCTCAAGCATTGAGTGAAGCCTTGTCACTCAACGCAAAGTTACTTAGCAGAATTCTCAATCTCTAGGCATTGATCGCGTTGAGTGAGCCTTCATCACTCATAGTATTCTGTCTTTTATAGTCTTAACTAATTAGACGTCGAGTGATCCATCATCACTCCATGCTTCTGGACTTAGTTGAATTGTCTGTCGAGTAGACATTGAGTGAATTGTCCTCACTTAATGATTCTAGACTTAGATAGATTTTCTGTCTGCTCCTTTTGAGGCTTTAACTGCTTGAGCTTCCGTCAACGCTTCCGCTCTACTAGCGTTGAGTGAAGTGAGTTCACTCAACACATCTAGACTTGGTGGATTTTCTTCCTGTCCAGTAACCAGTCTTCTTGTTTATGCTTCTGTACTTAACCAGATTTCTTGTTGAGTTGATATTGAGTGAACTACCTTCACTCAACATTTCTATACTTAGCCAGATATCTTGTTGAGTTGGCATTGAGTGAACTGCCTTCACTAAACGCTTCTGGACTTAGCCAGATTTCTAGTCAACAACACTACGACTTTGATTGTATGTAGTTCTCTCAACGCTTTTGCTTTTCTGGAATCGAGTGAACTTCCTTTACTCGATGCTTCTGGACTTAGCTATATTTCTACTTTGCCAGCATATTATCTTAAGTCCATCGATCATTGTGACTCAGACATCCTATCTAATCATGGTATAGTAGACAACCTGCATACACTAAACTTTAACATACATCAAATACAATTATGCACTTATCCTTGATGGTGATGCCTTTCCAAATTCAAGGAACATTGAAGGCCAATATTCCCAACAATCACCCCATATTAGAAGAAGACAGAACACACAACAATAATAATATACTTTAATAGAGAAGACATATCAATTAAGCAAATGTAAGCTTTTTTAAAGTTCCCAATTTAATACAATGACTTGACATGCCAAGTCATTGCCCTCCTCATACAGCATGTTGAAAATTCTCTTCCCCCTCCCTGTCACAACCCGCATTTTCTTCTCATTTAAATAATATATCAAAGTAAAAGAAAACACGTGTCGTGATGCCATGCAATGCAGGGGATAAATGTAAATGCTCAGGGAAGAACCTACTCCTAACACTTATCATGAAATTCTGAAGTTTGTTATGAAGAAAACTGTAATTTAAGTTAAGTTTTGATGGTCGTATTTCTCGGCTCAGTGGATCAAGTAGTCCACAAGTGAAAACATGAATATACGTGGCAGAAAATACTTTGTTTATATCGATCACAGTCCTACATGAGAATAACAATCCAAACATGAGAACTCATGATATGCATACCTCTAGATTTAATACTAATATAGAAAGATCCTTTTTATGTAGTTAAAATAGATTGACTTGGCTAGAAATATGCTATGAATGAGGTAGTCATAATGATACTTTATACTTAAAATAACTAACATGCAAGCTTAACATAAAACCTTCCCAGAGAGCAAGTAAAATAAATAAATTGTCTAGAAGAGACTAAGCAGCTAGAAAGTATCTTAGCATCTACCAAAATATCCAGTGGGATTCAACAACCTGACACGAACCCACCATAAGACATGTATGTCAGAACTAAATAAGAACAACAAAACTACCTCACGAAGGGGAGGTATGAACCACTGCTACTACTGCATAAAACCTGAGGCCACCAACTCTAGCTATCCAACCTGCTACAGCTCTGAGCCCGAGGCATTCAAAAGAAAAGAATCCCTCAGCAAAAAGGTACAAGTGGCAAAATAAAAGCAAAGGTACATGAACAAGAGGAGTTAAAGGGTTACCAGCGCAAGACAGAAATAACTGTCAAGCCACAATATATAAATCATAAAATAATAAGCAATAAAAATTTTTCAGAATCTTAAGTATAAAAATTGCACCAAGTGTGATATGAACCATTGCTTCGTTAACATCTGCAAGTGTATGCATAAGAACATATATGAATATATATATATATATAAACAATAGAGACTGATCAGCGCAAAACACGTGAATCATTAACACCGGTAAAAAACAGTAATAAGTTGGGGGCCACATTGTCCAACTCCAAACTTCAGACCAAACATCTCAAAAAGGCGCTCTGGTGATGGACACATTGTCCAACACAACCCAACAGCTCATAAGAAGAGAAGAAAACCCACCAGTTGTAATGATTCACAAACCTGCACTGAGGTGGTGATCCTTTATCAACAGCCAACCAATGCCACAAATAATCATAAATTATATTAATAAACCAAAAGTTACTAAGGTAACCCCGACGAATATGACTTAACGAACTCAAAGTCACTCTATGGATATATTAAAATTACTTGACACTAACTCTGAAATCACTCGATGCCAAGACTTCAGCCACTCGACGCCTCTCTACTTCACTCGACATCAAGATAGTTTCAAAGAGAGTACTCAACGCCTAGCTGTTTCACTCGATTCCAAGATAGTTTCAGACAAATCACTTGATTCATAGCTGCTTCACTCAACTCTCTCGATGACAACAACTACACTCAACGCTCTCTATGCCAACGGCTACACTCAACGCTCTCGATGCCAAAGCACATTCACTCAATGCCAATCCTGATTCGGTCAACACACCAAATGCCAAGGTAGATTCACTCAACGCACTCGATGCCAAAGCATATTCACTCAATGTCAAGCCTGATTCAGTCAACACACTCAACGCCAAGGCAGATTCACTCAACGCACTCGATGACAAAGCATATTCACTCGACGCCAAGCCTGAGTCAGTCAACACACTCAATACCAATGCAAATTCACTCAATGCACTCGACGCCAAAGCATATTCACTCGAACCAAGCCTAATTCAATCAACACACTCAATGCCAAGGCTACACTCAATGCATTTACTTAGAGTTTAATTTAATTTTTCTGACAGAAGGACATACAGTAGTTTGACAAAAAGGCACTTCTTCCTACCCAAAACTCTGATTTCCTACTGGAAAATTTCAGACTTCTACTCCCCCTAATCTACACCAATCTTAGATCATTTTATTTAAAAGAAGAGGAAGAGAAAGTCAGGAACAAAGTGCTTCATACCAAAACAGTAAAAGGACAAGACATTAGATTTTCCTCTGACTACCATTTTGAAAGATGCACGAGTAGATTTACAGCAGAAATTGCAAGAAAAATGAGATCTGAAATTTTTAGAATGGAATTAGACAAAGGAGTTTTGAAACCACCACTTGCCTTAAACTTCCTATCTCAACTTTCTGAACACTCCACGACATAGATCGGACAAAAAGAGAGTGCGACAACGTGATCTGGAGAGATTTGGACAAAACGAGATGTTAGGGCTACTCACCCCAATGCCAAATGGTCGGAAAAAATTAAAATACCTACCACTATTGCGTAGATCTCGGCGAGAGCTTTCCGGATCTACCCTCCGTCGACGATTCCGATCACCGGAACACCTACAGTCGGTGGCCGAACGCCTCACGATATTCGTCCCCTACTTTCTCCCGAAATTCGGTCTGATGGCTTTGGGAAAAAGAAAATGAATAGGTTTCCAATTATAAGTATTTATATATATATCATATAATAATATAATATTATTATTAATACTTAAATGTCCAAATGACCAAAACTCGAATCAACTCGTATTTCTACGAAATTCGCACCGAGGTTATATACCATTGCCACAAAACCAATGGCGAAGTAGAAATCAGTATCAGATAACCCACACTCGGGTAAAAAATCCCTGAATTCAAAACACCAAATATCCTTAAAAGGCTCCATCGATTTCCAAAATAAACCCAAATTCACAAGGGAAATTTCAAAAACACACTAGAAATTAGCCATGCTAATATTCTAAGTCAAAACCTCAGATACCAACGAGCAAAAGTCACACTCTAGCAATGATACCCATCAACTAAGCGTCAACGTAATGCCCTGATGTCAAAAATACACCACTAAAGGAATAAAAATAAATATCGAAAAATCAGGGCGTTACAGCCACTCCCCCTAAAAAGAAGTTTCGTCCCGAAACTTGATATGAAAAATCAAAACTACTACTAAAAAGGAAATAACCAAAGGATATCGTAAAGTAATACTTACCAAAAAAACTAGGAGAACAGATGAGGATGAGCCTCCCTCAACGCTGACACCAACTCCCAAGTCGCGCTCTTCACGTCTTGGTTTGTCCAAAGAACCTTGACCATGGGTACTGTCTTCCTTTGCAATACCCGATCTTGAGTATCTAGGATACAAATAGACACTTCAATATAAGAAAGGTTATGCTACAACTGGGGCACCGAATCGAGAATATGTTGGTCACTAAGCACACATTTTCACAACTGGCTCACATGAAACACATTGTGCACACCAGGGAAATTTGGGGGCAAATCTAGTCTATAAGCTGACACTATGATGCATTCAATAACCAAGAAAGGTCCCACATACCGGGGATCCAACTTGTGGTACTTTCCAAACCTCTTAACGCATGCCATCGAAGAAACCTTGAGAAAAACCATGTCTCCAACTGCAAATTCCAGATCAAACCTTCGATGATTAGCATTCTTCTCATAATGCTCACGAGCTATATGAAGCTTTTCTTGAATATGCGTCATGGAAGTGCTCATTTCATCCAAAGATTCTAGACCCAACAACGGTCTTTCACCAACTTCAGCACAAAACAAGGTAGTTCTGCAATGTCTCCTATGCAAATCCTCAAAGGGGGCAATCTGCAAACTCTCTTGATAACTGTTATTGTAG
Source organism: Platanthera guangdongensis (assembly GCA_039583875.1). Lineage (NCBI taxonomy): Eukaryota > Viridiplantae > Streptophyta > Magnoliopsida > Asparagales > Orchidaceae > Platanthera > Platanthera guangdongensis. The sequence continues at coordinate 49,717,165 of CM077165.1, forward strand.
GCAAATTCCATCAATCTAAGATGCTCGTCCCACTCTCCTCCGTGGTCTAAGATGTAACATCTGATCATATCTTCCAAAATTTGATTTACTCTCTCTGTCTGATGATAAGTTAATTTATATAGTTATTTTAGTTTAGTTTTTTTATAAATAAATAGTATAATTTATTTGTCTTTATATTAATATATATAATAATTCGTTTATTTTTATATTTCAGGTCAATATGGGATTCAAATATCATTTTCAAGTCCATGGCAAAGATCTGAAAATATTTGGAGGCAATTAACATTTTTGGCCACAGATAGCTGAAATTCAAATGGCCATAACTTTTAAACCAGGAAGAGTTTCGGGACGTGCAACCAGTCAACAGAAAGAGGACAACATCCTCTACAAATCTGAAGAATTTCAAAAGTACACGCCCCAAGAACACGGGCGTGACCAGGGTCTGAACACGGGCGTGTCTAGCTCAAGAACACAGTTTTCTCCAGAAATCTTCCCGGGTCAATTCTGGAACTTTTTCTAAGTACACGCCCCCATGTCACGGGCGTTACCAAGGGTGTGACCAACTCGAAACTGCCGAAATGATGCCAGATTGCTCCGTTTCCAGCCGTTTGCTGACCCGGTCAGTACACGCCCTAGGTCACGGGCGTGACCTAGGGGCGTGACACTTCAGGAACTTCCAGAATTTACTCCCACCGTTTTCAGCTTCCCGCGGTTTTCCAGAAATAGAAGTGACACGCCCTAGGTCACGGGCGTGACCTAGGGGCGTGACCCGCCATTTAACAGATTTTGGCGGTTTCTCCTCCAATGTTCCCGGGCTTTCAAGACGGCGGTTTCCAAGCCTGACACGCCCTAGGTCACGGGCGTGACCTAGGGCGTGACCTTGCAGAAAATTTTCCTATAAATTACAGATGAGTTCAGAAGCAGAGGAAGAGCTAGGAGGCCAATCTAGGAGTAGTTTTAACACGTTTATTTCTCTATTTTGCTGCATTTTCTTTATGTAACCCTTAGCTTCATAGTTTAGTTTGCATTTCTTTTTGTTTAATTCAATTACTCTCTTTTTAGTTATCATCTTTTTGCCCTTCTTTCTTTGTAATTTCTTCATCATGCATAGTAACTAAACTTCTTTTAGCACTTGATCATGATAAATCTTGGAATAAAATAAGTTTCTCATCTTTATTAAAAATGTCAAGTCCTTTACTTTACTCACTAACGATTTATCTTTTATTTATATTTTATCGAATTCATGTTGCGCGGATATGTTCTTCGATCTAAGATCCGTATCCTAAATGACCGAGAGGTTGCGGATACGAGGAGATCACTCAAAGATAAAAGGAGTTGCATGCACTCCTCGAGAGAGGACAACATAAATCTTCCGGATTGGAGTCAAATCCAATAGAGGGGTTCACCGCTTAAAGCAAGCTTAGGGGTTTCGACTGCCGAGAGGTCTTAATCGATCAACCTAAGCTTAGTCAAAAGCATGAGCTCGAGAGAGACGCTTTTGTACTTAAGGAACCTCCACGGTCGGGTGAGCAATTTAAGAGTCTTGCATACTTTATGTTCATAAAGGAGGTTTATTTTAGTACAAGGGAATTCTAGATCAAGTGCTATATTTTATTTTATTTTCTAGCCGTAGATTAAATTCGCTCATTTTTATTATTTAGATAAAATAATATTAATTTGCGTGAGTAGAAGTACTCAACAGGCCCCGAGTTTAATACGACGTTCCTATACTATATTTCGATAGGTACGCTTGCCTATTTGAGATTATAGTTTGGATACATTTTTAACACTTTATAAAATTACCCATCAAGTTTTTGGCGCCGTTGCCGGGGACTATTTTGTTGATATTTTGAAAACGCAAATTTTATTACTTTTATCACTCTCTTTCACTATCCCCAATTCTTTTTTTTTCTTTTCTTTTTCAAATTCATTTCTATTAGGTAACAGTTGTTTTATTTTTCTTTTTATAAAAAATGTTATCTCAATTGGCCGCTCAAATAGCCAGGCTTCAAAATCAACTCAATATTTTGCAAGCCGCAAGACATCGTCAAATTTCTTGTTCTTATTGTGGTGCTCCTCATCATAGTGATAATTGTTATTATAATTATTATAAAAAATTTTGCTATGAAAATAATTTTGAAATTAACAATTATCCTCACTTTGATGCTAATTCTGCTTCAAATTTTCATGAAACTAATTTTTCCAATTCACTTATTTTTTATGAAAATAATTTTTCAAATGCGAATGATTATTTTGATTTAAATAATTTTACTTCTAACTCGAATTTTGGTTTTTCTTGTTCGCAAGATCAACCGAAAAACTTTCTGAGTTATGAGAACAATTATTTAGATCCTAATTTTTGTTCTTCTTCTTGCGCCCCGCACGCTCTCTCTCTTAATTTGAGGGAATCTTCTCAATTTCAATTTGATTCTTTCCCCCAAAATTTGGGTGAGAATTTTATTACGTTTAATGATTTTTCTTCTCCTTCGGATAATGTCGCTAATGAGAAACATGACTCTTCATGTACCCCAATAGTTGTTTATACCAAAGAAGAACAACAACTTTTATTTCAAGAGCTTGTTAGGTGTATGGATGCGCAGGGAGGAGTAGAAGAAGAATATGTTTCTCCTCCTACTACTCCCAATTTTCCTCCTATTAATGAATCTCCATGCACAATTTATGACTTTTTAGGAGCGAAAATTTATGAACTTGATACTTCCGACGATTTTATTTTAAACAAATTTTCGGATGAAAAATTAATTTTAGAAAATAAACAACCTATACCTAATCCTATAACATCGCTAGAGCCTCCTCCTTGCGAAAATTTTTCTGACGCGCTTCTCCTTGATTTGTCTTTAACTAATGATTTTCATGTAGTAAATGAGCCATTGCAATACAATGTTGTCCCCGACCCATTTGCCGCTCATCTAGAAAGATTCAAATCACCTCAGGTATGAATAGGTGATTTCAATCTAAATTTTCACGTCAACTGCAAGACAGAAAATCAAGAGGCAAGCGGAGGAGTAGCCGGGCGTGCGACTTTGGCATCTTCGCCAAAGCGAGAATTAAGGGAGTTACCCGTTCATTTCAATTTTTATTTTCCTTTCTCCTAACCCGAACCGTCTAGCTTAAAGACGGGAAAAAGAAAAGCGTTCTTGGGAGACAACCCTTGTTTATCTTTAATATTTTTTAAAAAAAAACTTCTGAATTTTTTTTATTTTATTTCTTCTTGTTTCTCCCCTCTTACTTGACTTATAAACATTGGGGATAATGTTTATTTTTAAGTATGGGGGTGGATTCATCTTTATTGTTTTTATCTAAAAATATAAAAAAAATGAAAAAATCTTTAAAATTTTTAAAAAATATAAAAATCTTAAAAAATTACAAAATTTTGTTTTTTATTTTTATTTTATAAAAAAATACCAAAAATAGGAAAAAAAGAAAATCCAAAAAATATAATAAACCCTTACTTAATATTTTTGTGACTTTTCAGAAATTTATTTTGAGTTTATTTATAAGAATTTTTATAATTTTTAATTTTCTAATCTTTTATTTCATCAAAGTTAGTTAAATTTAATTTTTTGGGTGATTTGATTTTAAGAAATAAATTTATGAAGCAAATTTGTTTGGAGAAATCTATTTAGCTTTTTTTTCTCTTTTATTGTAATTAGTTTCAACTTTGTGGTATTTAGATTAACAATTCTTAGATTTTAATTATATTCACTTTATGCTTTAAGATTCTTAGGAAAACTTAAATCGTTATAGTTGCTCTCTTAGTTTTTTAATTTAATCTAAAATTTGTTAAGTCTTTCCCCTTGTTTTTAATTTTCTTGTTAGATCATATGTCATGGGGATAAGAGAATAAAATTCATTATCCCCTGGTACATATATGCAATTTTTCATTTTTGGTTAGATCATATGTCATGGGAATTAAATATTCCTTGGTATACATATGCCACCCAAAAAAAAGGAGTAAGAGGATAAAATTCATTACTCATAAGTAATTTTGTTTGAAGAGAAAAAAAAAGAAGAAAAAAAACATCAAAAAAGAAAAAATTTGTGCGGGGTGAGAGGATAAAATTCATCACCCTCAATCTAAGATCTCTTTAATTTTTCTTTTTCCAAACACAAAACCCAATATAATTGCTTAGATTTAAATTAAATTTGTAAAAGAGCATAAGTAGTAGTTTGATTTTCCTTGAAGTCTCTTTTTAGTGGAAAAAGTGTTTATAATTTTTAATCTAATTTTGTTTGCTAAATACTTAATTTTGAGTTCTAATTATTTTATTAGAGAAAACTTTGCTAAATATTTAGCTCTTCACTTTTTACTTTCATATTTTAGGACTTAAAAATTTGAATCCCTAAAATTAATTTTTAACTCTCTTTTGATTTGATAATTTTTTAGTTTGATTAAAAAATTATATTATTTTCTTATAAATGCTTCTCATAGTTTTGCTCTGGAATAGCAAAAGATTAAGTATGGGGGTATTTGATAAGTTAATTTATATAGTTATTTTAGTTTAGTTTTTTATAAATAAATAGTATAATTTATTTGTCTTTATATTAATATATATAATAATTCGTTTATTTTTATATTTCAGGTCAATATGGGCTTCAAATATCATTTTCATGTCCATGGCAAAGATCTGAAAATATTTGGAGGCAATTAACATTTTTGGCCACGAATAGCTGAAATTCAAATGGCCATAACTTTTAAACCAGGAAGAGTTACGGGACGTGCAACCAGTCAACGGAAAGAGGATGACGTCCTCTACAAATCTGAAGAATTTCAAAAGTACATGCCCAAAGAACACGGGCGTGACCAGGGTCTGAACACGGGCATGTCTAGCTCAAGAACACAGTTTTCTCCAGAAATCTTCCCGGGTCAATTCTGGAACTTTTTCTAAGTACACGCCCCCATGTCACGGGCATTACCAAGGGCGTGACAAACCCGAAACTGCCGAAATGATGCCAGATTGCGCCGTTTCCAGTCGTTTGCTGACCCGGTCAGTACACGCCCTAGGTCACGGGCGTGACCTAGGGGCGTGACACTTCAGGAACTGCCAGAATTTACTCCCGCCGTTTTCCGCTTCCCGCAGTTTTCTAGAAACAGAAGTGACACGCCCTAGGTCACGGGCGTGACCTAGGGGCGTGACCTGCCATTTAACAGATTTTGGCGGTTTCTCCTCCAACGTTCCCGGGCTTTCAAGATGGCGGTTTCTGAGCCTGACACGCCCTAGGTCACGGGCGTGACCTAGGGCGTGACCTTGCAGAAATTTTTCCTATAAATTGCAGATGAGTTCAGAAGCAGAGGAAGAGCTAGGAGGCCAATCTAGGAGTAGTTTTAACTCATTTATTTCTCTATTTTGCTGCATTTTCTTTATGTAACCCTTAGCTTCATAGTTTAGTTTGCATTTCTTTTTGTTTAATTCAATTACTCTCTTTTTAGTTATCATCTTTTTGCCCTTCTTTCTTTGTAATTTCTTCATCATGCTTAGTAGCTAAACTTCTTTTAGCACTTGATCATGATGAATCTTGGAATAAAATAAGTTTATCATCTTTATTAAAAATGTCAAGTCCTTTACTTTACTCAATAACGATTTATCTTTGATTTATATTTTATCGAATTCATATTGCGCGGATATGTTCTTCGATCTAAGATCCGTATCCTAAATGACCGAGAGGTTGCGGATACGAGGAGATCACTCAAAGATAAAAGGAGTTGCATGCACTCCTCGAGAGAGGACAACATAAATCTTCTGGATTGGAGTCAAATCCAATAGAGGGGTTCACCGCTTAAAGCAAGCTTAGGGGTTTCGACTGGCCGAGAGGTCTTAATCGATCAACCTAAGCTTAGTCAAAAGCATGAGCTCGAGAGAGACGCTTTTGTACTTAAGGAACCTCCACGGTCGGGTGAGCAATTTAAGAGTCTTGCATACTTTATGTTCATAAAGGAGGTTTATTTTAGTCCACGGGGATTCTAGATCAAGTGCTATATTTTATTTTATTTTCTAGCCGTAGATTAAATTCGGTCATTTTTATTATTTAGATAAAATAATATTAATTTGCGTGAGTAGAAGTACTCAACATGCCCCGAGTTTAATACGACATTCCTATACTATATTTCGATAGGTACGCTTGCCTATTTGAGATTATAGTTTGGATACATTTTTAAAACTATATAAAATTACCCATCATCTGACCATTGGTATGTGGATGATAAGCGGTTGAATATCTTAAGTCGGTACCCAATCCTTCCTGTAAACTTTTCCAAATACGAGACATAAACATGGAATCTCGATCAGATACAATACTTTCTGGCACCCCGTGTAATCTAATGACCTCTTCCAAATACAACTCTGCTATATTCTTCATAGAGTAATCAATCTTGAACTGCACAAAATTAGCACACTTCAGCAATCTGTCAACTATGACCCACACAGAATCATGTCCTCAAGGAGATCTCGGCAAACCAGAAAAAAAGTCCACAGAAATACTCTCTCACTTCCAACTTGGAATATCCAAAAGAGTCAGCTTTCCACTAGGCCTTCTATGATCTGCCTTAACTCACTTGCAAGTAAAACATTCAGACCTAAATATGACTATATCATTCTTCATCCCATTCCACTAAACGATCTGCTTCAGATCTCTATACATCTTTGTAGAACCAGGGTGGTAGGAAATACTAGATCCATGTGCCTCACTACATAACTTAGCTTGAATATCCTCAACAGTGGGAATAAAATATCTACCTTGGTACCTCAAAATACCCGAATCATCAATTAAAAAGTCTGGTAATTACCCTTTCTCAGTTCTACCATGAATGTGCTGCAAATCAGGATTATCTTTTTGATGTAGCCTTATAAGCATAATCCATGAAGGCTCTGCCACTTCCAGGCTGCTTGGTGAATCACTACTCCCAACAAAAATACCCATTAACAAAAACTCTTTGACCAAGGATTCCACCGAGAGACTAAAAATCCACGCGGTCTTTATACTCTAGGCATCAGCTACCACATAAGCTTTGCCCGGATGATATAAAATATCAACATAATAATCCACGACATACTCCAACCATCTATGTTGGTGTAGATTTAGCTCCTTCCATGTGAAGATATACTTCAAGCTCTTATGGTTCATGTAAATCTTGCACAATGCGCCATACAACAGATGTCTCCACAACTTCAAGGCATAAATCACTGCCGCAAACTCCAAATCATGAGTAGGGTAGTTTCTTTCTTGAATCTTAAATTACCTTGATCAATATGAAATCACTTTTCCTTCTTGCATCAATACACATCCAAGACTGACGTGCGATGCATCAACGTAAACAACATACTCCACTCCTTCGGTAGGCAAAGATAACACTAGAGTAATGCACAATCTCTTTTTTAATTCCTGAAATGCTTCATCGTACTTATTGCTCCAAACAAACGTTGCATTCTTCTGCGTAAGCTTACTCAGTAGTGCAGACAATATAGAGAATCCTTCCACAAACCTTCTATAATACCTTGCCAAGCCTAGGATGATTCTTATCTCTTTAGGTGTGGTAACTCTTTTCCAATCCATAACAATGTCTATCTTCTCTGGGTCAACTGAAATTCCATCTTTGTTCACAACATGACCCAAAATGACACCTGAGGTAGCCAAAACTCGCACTTACTCAACTTTGCATAAAACTTATGTTCTCTTAGAGCAGATAGAACTAAACGCAAGTGTTGGGCATGCTCCTCAGCACTCCAGGAATAAATCAGGATGTCATCAATAAAAACAACCACAAAACGGTCCAGAAAATCTTTAAATACCTTGTTCATCATGTCCATAAAAGTAGAGGGTGCATTCGTCAATCCAAATGACATTACCAAGAACTCAAAATGTGCATGCCAAGAATAAAAAGCGATCTGTGGAACATCAGTCTCACGAATTCTCTGCCGATGGTAGCCTGAACCAAGGTCAATCTTCGAAAACACTGTACTACCACACAATTGATCAAACAAATCATCTATCTGCGGTAAGGGATACCTGTTCTTGATCATTACCTTGTTCAATTCCCTATAATCGATGCACAACCTCATAGATCCATCCTTCTTCTTTACAAACAAAATGGGAGCACCCCAAGGCAAAGAACTTGGCTTAATGAATCCACACTACAATAACTCATCTAGCTGGGTACGCAACGCTTCCAGCTCGTGTGGGGCCATACGGTACGGTTCCTTAGCAATAGGGCGAGTACCCAGCTCCAGATATATAACAAACTCCACACTCTCTCTAGCGGAAGACCAGAAAGACTATCTGGCAAAATATTAGGAAACTCTAACACCACAGGAATATCCTCGACACGCGGTAAACCACCAAAGGCTTCCAAAACAGAAACCAAGTAAGCACAACAACCAGAATCTAAAACCTTTCGAGCACATACCATAGAAATGATCGGGGAATCCCGATGCGAAAAACCATATACACTCTTGGGGTGGCTGTTGTCCATCTTGAAGTCCAAACGCTTAACTTTGCATTTGATAAACGCATCATATCTGGACAACCAGTACATGCACAGAATCACATCAAAGTCCTCCAGGTCCAACACCTTTAGATCGGCAAAAGCTAGAAAATCTCCTAAAATAATAGGACAACTCTGTATGCCCTGGTCCGACACCACCGAGTCACTAGAAGGAAACTTGACATGAAATGAGTCACCAACTTGATCAAGATTCAAACGATGATGTTCTACAATAGCCCTAGCCATGAATGAGTGGGTAGCACCAGAATCAAAAATAACGTATGCCGAACGATTCTTTACCTTAAACCTCCCTATAAAACTGCATACATAACTAGCCAAACAATGTCAAAACTATATCTAAGAGTAGGAAAACTAGATTAGAATCTAGCCTGAGGTCACTTTGGTGGACGGCTGCGCTTCTTCCAAAGTCACCACATTCATATTGTCCTTCCCTTTTATCCAAAAGCTGCAGTGGTGTCAAGGCTTGAAGTAAAACTGGCTGCAGCGGGGGTAGAGACCGCGGGCACCGAGACTTCAAGTGCCCTTTCTGTCCACACTAGAATCAAACCTTATCTTTAATCCAACAACAGGCAACATCATGTCCTTTCTGGTTACATGATGCACATACCAGATCTCCTTTGGGGGCACTCTGAATTGTCTGCACCTACTGCTGCTTCTGAACTTTCAACCTCTTGAATCACTTTTCGAATGGATGGCCTGACCGGCTATAGAAACTACACACCTCCTTGCTTCCTTTCTTTAAAGCAAGGACAAATTCCTGAGATCTTCTACCATCATCAGACTTTCTCTTATCTTTTCTAATCTGCATCCCTCGATTCTTGGCATTATTGATAGCTTCATCCTTCAGGGCAGGTTCAACCACCTCAGCCTAATTCTCTGATCTATAAGCACCAGCTAACTACTGGATGTCACTCTTAAGACCAACTAGAAAATGTATTACTCCACTAGCTTCTGAGGTAACCAAATTTGGGGCAAACCGGCTAAACTTGTTGAACTCTATCTCATACTCACTGAACGTGAGTTGTCTTTGCATTAGATACAGAAACGTTTTCATCAAACGGTCTTGCTCGACCGACGATAGAAATTTCCTCAGCAACAATTCCTTGAAGGAGTCCCACAAACATCCATCTACAAGGTTCTCTATTTATCTTAACCACCAGCTCTTTGCAAGACCCTTAAGCTAGTAAGCGGCGACCATCACTCATTGGTCAGCAAATATTGTTGAGTACGAGAACATTTCTGCTATAACGATGATCAAGTCATCCAATGCCATGAAGTCAGCTCTACTTTCATAGGTAGGAGGTCCTAGTCACTGAAATTGTGAAATGAAGTTCATCTCTGTTGGTAGCAAAACTAGAGGCAACAACAGAGCAGGAGGAACAGGAACGTCTTGACCCACAGCAGGGTCTTGCACTCTAGGATGCTGCCCTGAAAAAACAACTAATAGGTCCTAAATCTATGATTGCATCTCAACCATCTACCTTGACAGAGCCGCATTGCTGTGTCGCAGCCCTTCAATCATAGCCTCACTTCATGCACCTGACGACTCGCCCTCAGACTGGGGGGGGGGGGGGGGGGGGGTCTTCCTCGTCACAACACGCTTAGGCGGCAACCTAATAACACAAAGAACAACTAATCAAAACCTAGCTCAATGCTAGAACTATCCAACTTAGTTTAGACCATATATGTATAGATACTTGCACACGCTGCTAACTTGCTTTTGGATTTTTATAAATGATAATATGCTTAACTTAGGATGATATACTGCCATCCTCTTAACTCATGTGCATTAACTATGAATGTATGATTTGTTTTTTTCTTTTTGGTTTAAATCCATGTGTGTACGTACGCCATCATGTAAATCTTAGCTTGGCATGTGTGCTAATGCTATGTTATGTTATGCATGTTGTGCTATGCACTATAATAAAGGACTTAATGTATGTTATGAGTGGCGTAAACATGAAATATTATGCATCCCATACTACATAATATCGCATGTAACAAAAAGATTAAATCTAATGGGCATTCATGTGATGATTGTTATGCATCCAATACTAAACCCTAAACACATATTGCTTCCTATGAGGATCCATATACAAACACATATTATGCATCCCATACAACATAATATGCCTCGTATACTTGTTATCATGCTTAAGAGTGTGGTGCTTATGCTTCAGCCAAGTCGTAATGATGACATATTAGTATGTGTATGAAATGGAACAAGACCACTAAAACATACACCTCTGATTCCAACTGTCATAACCCGCATTTTCTCCGCATTTAAATAATATATCAGAGTAAGAGAAAACATGCATCGTGATGCCACGTCGTGCAGAGGATAACTGCATATGATCCGGCAAGAACCTACTCCTAACACTTATAATAAAATTCTCAAGGTTATTATGAAGAAAATTGTAATTTAAGTTAGGTTTTGATGGTTGTATCCCTCGGCTCAGTGTATCAACTTGTACATAAGTGAAAACATGAATATACGCTGCGAAAAATACTTTATTCATATCGATTAACGTCCTACATGAGCATAACCATCCAAACTGGACAACTCATGATATGCATACTTCTAGATTTAATAATAGTATAAAGAGAGCCTTTAAAATCGTTAAAATTGATTGACTTGGCTTGAAATATGCTATGAATGAGGTAGTCATAATGATGCTTTTATACTTAAAATAACTAACATACAATCCTATCATAAAACCTTTTCAGAGAGTAAGTAGAATCAACAAATCGTCTAGAAGAGACTAAGCAGCTAGCAAGTATCTTAGCATTTACCAAAATATCTAGTGGGCCTCAACAACCTGACACTAACCCACCATAAAGCATGTATGTTTGAACTAAGTAAGAACAACAAAACTACCTCACGAAGGGGAAGTATGAACCACTGCTACTACTGCAGAAAACCTGAGGCAACCAACTCTTGCTACCCAACCTGCTATAGATCTGAGCCTGAGGCATTCAAAAGAAAAGAATGCCTCAGCAAAAAGGTACAAGTGACCAAGAGGAGTTAAAGGGTTACCAGCCAAAGACAGAAATAACTATCAAACCACAACATATAAATCATAAAATAATAAGCAATGAAAAAATTTCAGAGTCTTAAGTATAAGAAATTGCATCAAGTGCGATATGAAGCCATGCTTCGTTAACATCTACAGGTGTATGCATAAGAATATATGTGCATATATATATATATATATATATATATATATATATATATATATATATATATATATATATATATATATATATATATAAACAACTGAGACTGATCAGCTCAAAACACGTGAATCATTAACACTGGTAAAAAGTGGCACTAAGTTGGGGGCAACATTGTCCAACACTAACCTTCAGACCAAACATCTCAAAAAGGAGCTGTGGTGGTAGCCATATTGTAAAACACAACCCAACAACCCATAAGAAGAGAAGAAAACCCATCTTGTATAATTATTCACAAATCGACACTAAGGTGGTGGTCCTTTATCCACTGTCAAACAAGGCCGCAAATAATTATAAATTATATTAATAAACAACACAAAAAACCCAAGGCTTAGCATCAGATTTCCATTACGATGCATAAGGCAGAAAACCAAAAGTTACTAAGGTAAGCCCAGCGAATATGACTTGACGAACTCAAAGTCACTTTATGGATATATGAAAATTACTTGACACTAACTCTGAAATCACTTGACGCCAATACTTCAACCACTCGACGCCTCTATACTTCACTGGACGCCAAGATAGTACAGATAGAGCACTCAATGCCTAGCTGTTTCACTCGATGTCAAGAAGTTTTAGACAAAGCACTTGATGCCGAGCTGCTTCACTCAACGCTCTTGACGATAAGGGCTACACTCCACGCTCTCGATGCCAACGACTGCACTCAACACTCTCGCCGCCAAAGCATATTCACTCGACTCCAAGCCTGATTCATTTAACACACTCAATGCCAATGAAGATCAACTCAATGCACTCGATGCTAAAGCATATTCACTCGACGCCACGCCTGATTCAGGCAACATACTCAACGCTAAGGCATATAAACTCGACGCACTCGACATTAAAGCATATTCACTCGACACCAAGCCTAATTCTGTCAACACACTCATTGCGAAGGCATATTCACTCAACACACTCGACGCCAAAGCATATTCACTCGATGCCAAGCCTGATTCAGTCAACACACTCAATGTCAAGGCTACACTCAATGCATTTACTTAGAGTATAATTTAATTTTTCTGACAGAAGGACTAATAACAGTGAAAGAATTGGTTTCAAGATAACCTAAACACCTAGAGGGTGGTGAATAGGTACAATTCCTTTTTACTCTAAGGCAGAATATTAATTCAGTTAATCAAATAGAATCAAACAGTTCTACAGCTACCACAACACAAAAATCATAATATCACACACAATCACAGTTGTCACACAAATTTATAGTGGTTCCCCAAATGATGGGTACATCCACTTTTCCCCCTCTCCTATCTAGCAGTGTGATATATTCGGCCTAACTTCTTCCTTCCTTCTCAGATCAACAGATCTTACAGCTCAGAACCCAGCAAAGATTCCTACAACTCAGAGTGATTCCACACTCCTACAACTCAGGCAATTAAGCCCTACCTCAGCCTTCACCCAGGCCTACAACTCAGAGAATCAAATCTCCTACCTCAGGCTCACAGCCCTACCTCAGCCTTCCCAAGGCCTACAACTCAGAGATGTAAATCTCCTACCTCAGGCACTCAGCCCTACCTCAGCCTTTATAAATTAGGCTTACAACTCAGATCAATAATGATCTTATAGAAAAATGATAGAAAATAAGTTTTATCTTTCACCCAAGTTGAGAGAGAATGGGTAGAAAGTTTTCTTGATCAGTTCTTGATAAATCTGATTACTCAGAAATCAACCTGTCTTTGGCTTTCTTCAAAGCTTCTTGAATCTGAACACAATAAGGTTGAATTTCTTGAAGATGATCTTCAATCAGCTTCCTTCTTAAAATCCAGAAATTAATCTGAATTCTTCTTTGCAGATTAGTTCGGGATCTGCTCTTAAGAGACTAGTTGATGATAGTCTCTTTCTTCACTTGAATTGTTGGAGCTCTCTCTCTACAAATTCATCTGAAGAGTTTTGAAATTCTTCACTTAGATCCACACGAAATCACTGACTGGATTTTCTTGTGTATGTTGGATCTTCTATTGTAATTGTGTGTTGTGTACTTTGTCTTCTTTTTCTCCTCATTATTCTCAATTGATAGAATCTGTCTTTATATAGACTTCATCTAAGGTTACCGGCTGATCCGGTTGCTAACCAACTTATGACAGATCTGACAGTAGCAGTAGACTTGTTGGTAATGGCAGCTGTCAAGTCTCCAGTCACTTCTTGAAACTTTGTCTCTGTCAGCAAAGTGTCAAATCTTAACTTCACATGTGTCGACACAAGTAGATTGAGTGTCGACACAATCTTTGGCGGTGTCGACACAGCTCTCATGGTGTCGACACTGCTTCTCGACATAGCTTCTGTAAGAATGTGTCGACACAAGTCCTGTGTGCCGACACAGCTACTTCTTGTCTTGGCACAATTAACTTTGAAGAGATTCTGGTCAGTGTGTCGATACAAGTCCTATGTGTCGACACAGTTGATGTCGTCTAAACTTTCTGTGTGTTGACCCAAGTCCTGTATGTCGACACAGTTGATGTCGACTGAACTTTCTGTGTGTCGACACAAGTCATGTGTGTCGACACAATTTCTTCTGGTGTCGACACAGCTTTTCCGAGTGTCGACACAATTGACTCCAGGTGTCGACACAGCTTTTCTCAAGTGTCAACACAAGTCTTCACAAGTGTCGACACAGCTTCTTCAGGTGTCGACTCATGGACTTAGAAACGTTTCCTGCATATTCTTAACCTGCACATGTAAACTCAAAACAACATCAAATACACCTTGATGTATATCACTAAGTTGGGTGATGCTTCTCCAAATCTGGTACACATTTTTCAATGTACCCAACAAACAGTTTAACCAAAAGGCACGTTATCTTCCTACCCAAAACTCTGATTTCCTATAGGAAAATTCCAACTTCTACTCCCCCTAATCTACACAAATCTTAGATAATTTTATTTAAAAGAAGAGGAAGAGAAAGTCAGGAACAAAGTCCTTCATACCAAAACAGTAAAAGGTCAAGACAATAGATTTTCCCGTGGATACCATTTTGACATATGTAGGACTATATTTACAGCAGAAATTGCAAAAAAAATGAGATCTGAAGAAAAATGAGATCTGAAACTTTTTGAGTGGAATTAGACAAAGAAGGAGGAGTTTTAAAACCACCACTTACCTTAAACTTCCTATCTCAACTTTCCAAACACTCCACAACACAGATCGACCAAAAAGAGAGTGCAGCAATGTGATATGGAGAGATTTGGACAAAATGAGAGGTTAGGGCTACTCATGAAAGTCTTTATTTTCAAGGATAGCTAAATTACCTAGAGGGGGTGAATAGGTTTCTTAGTCTCTTATGACTATCTTTAGTTTTCTTTATGTTTTAGCTGTGTTGAGTTAGCTTGCTTTCAAGAACACAACACAACACAATGTTTATGGTGGTTTCCCAGATTATGGGTATGTCTACTTTCTCTCCCACCTTTCTGACAGCTTGTTAGACAAGGAACTTCTCAAATCTCAGCTCATATGAGCTTACAACACAATCTCGCAGGACCACTCAGTCTCCTCAAGCACAAAGCTCTAAAACTCAGTGATCCAAAGATCACCTACCTCAGGCCCAAAGGCCCTACAACTTAGGCTGGGAGGACAAGCTTATCTCAGAGAGTATGAATCTCGTATAGCTCAGGCACAAGGGCCCTACCTTAGATCCAAAGGATCCTACAACTCAGGCATAAGTGGCCTACAACTCAGAGAGAATGACTCTCCTACCTCAGGCTTAAAAGCCCTACCTCAGAATCCAAAGGATCCAACACTCAGGCCAAAGCACTATATAGAATTCTCTAAAAATTCCTACCACTCAGGCCAAAGCCCTAATTCTCAGATCCACACAGAGATCCTACACTCAGCCTTTATAATTTTAGGCTTACAACTCAGTTCAAAAGGATCCTGCATTAGAAAGCGTTTGTTAATAATATTTGGCTCCAGAGAAAATATTCTCTGAGCCTGCCTTCCTGAACTGAGATGAACTCAGCCCTACCTTATTCACAACAATAAGAATAGATCTTCAATGAACAGTTACTTTTGTTGGAAGTACCTTACAGTGAACGGCTTCTTACTAAACTGAGAAAGAGACTCAGTTTTAACTTCTTCTTCTTCCTTGGAAAGGGAAACTTCTGATCTTGCTGTTGAAGACAAGCAGTATCCTGTTGCTTCAACCAGCTAACTGTTTGTGAATCACAGACCACTTGAGAGTACGTTCTTTTCACTTCTGTCCTGAGCAAACTCAGTTTTGACTTATACTTCAAATCTTCCAGAAAAAGTTCTTCAGAAAATTACCTGCTGGAACTGTGAAGAAACTACAGTTAGGATTATCCCTTTCTACTACTTTCTCAAAGAAATGTCCTTGAACTTGTTGTTGATGGTGAGGATCTCAACAACTAACTTTTGTTTGAATCTAGTTCACGCAGCTAGGGTAAAACCTTGTTGCTTCTTATTTTACCTTAGAAATATCTTCTGAAATTGTTGTAGTAGATGAAGATAGCTACAACTAACTTGTATCAGATTTCAGATCAGCTACAGCTAGGGTTTTTCCATGGCCACTTCTTCTTCCTCAAAGATTACTCCAATCTTACTATTGCGGATGAATATCACAATGGCTAGCTTGCTGAACTTTAGATCAGCGACATGGACCAGACCTTCAACCTCTACAACAATGGCCGAGGAAGAAGACGAAGTCCAGCTATTTTTCAAAAGCTTATTTCTTCGATCTGATCTCTGTTTTTTTATTCCGCCGATCAACGACTATTTTGACTTGTGGGCCCCACTGAAATTGATAGCTGCAACTTTGTTTTAATAGCCAAAAGTCATACTGTAGGCCTGCGGCTCCGTTTGTCACGTACCATAGCCATCCCGCCACATTTTGAATTCTGTTGACTTTTGTTGAATTTTGCTGACGTCAGTATCTGTGGACTTAATTAAATTAGAGCTTTTTATTATACGCATTGAGTGAACAAGCTTCACTCAACGCCAAAACACTTAGACAGATTTCTGTCTTACTTAGGCGTTGAGAGCATTGAGTGAACAAGCTTCACTCAATGCTTTTGGCCTTAGCCAATCTTTTTATATATCAGGCGCTGAGAGCGTTGAGTGAGCCTTCATCACTCAACACTTTTTGCCTTAGCCAATCTTTCTGTACCAGTAAGTGATGGGCTAAAACCCGAACAGGCAAGTGTACCTATCGAATTGTAGTATCAAGGTCGTATTTAAACACGGGGTTGTCAAGTACTGCTACTCACGCTTGAACAATTATCCTACCAGAATAAAGTGGGTTTTGAGAATTTTTAAAAATTAAACTGAAATGAAATTTAAAACCAAACTATGGATTAAAAGATAGCACTTGATCGATGATTCACCATGAAAAGAGATAGGAGAATAAAGATAATATTTTATAATTGCGACTTAACTCGACCGTGACGGATCCGAAAATAAGACAAAATCTCGCTAGAGCATTAAGTCTCCTAACTTATAGACATTTTGATCGAAATCTCTTTACAAATCAAAGGGGCCTAAAGTTGCATTATCGACGTGATCCGCACTATTGGATTTGACTCCAATCCGGAGGATTTACGTCGTCCTATCTCTAGGATTGCGTGCAACTCCTTCCCTCTTTGAGTGATCTTTCAAATCAATGAGTCTCTCGACTATTATGAAATGAGATCAAAGGCCTACTACCGTATACCGGAAATACGGAGTCAGCTCTAAATAAATCAAAGAGGGATCGAGCGAAAGTTAGCAAAAATAAAATTACGAAGTAAAAAGAATTCCTATCTCAAATCATGGATCTTCATGATCAAATGCTAAAAGAAGATTAGCTATGCATAGTTAAGAAAGAAAGCACGGAAAGATAGAAGAAATTCATTTTCATTGATATATAAAAACGGAGAAGTACAAAATAATAAAGAGACAAGTTTATGCTACCGAAGAAAAGATTACACTATCAAAAGCAAAGGTTACACTAATAAAAACTTAACAACATGTAAGAAACATAAAAGAAAGCACTCTCTCTTGAACTAGTACTTCACTTGCTCTCCAAAATCCAACTCCTAAAGCATGAGACCATGGTGCCTTTTATAGATGAGGAGGGAAGATTCTAGATGGGAATGAAGAGGAGGCAAGGGGGGTGGCCGGCCATGTAAAGGGGAGAGGATGCATGTATGTGCATTTATGAGGGGAGAGGGAATGGCTATATGCATGCATGTGCATTTTGGAAAATGAAAAAAGAACAAAATAAATAAAAGGTGGGGGATGGATGGGTTTAAATGAGAATGAGAGAAAGGGAAAGAGGGGTGAATGAGAATTAAATAAGAGAGAAGGGGTGAGTGGGGAGATGCATGAGGAGTAAATGGAAGGGAAAATAATAAAGGGGAGAGAGTGGGAATGAAAGAGGGGATGCATGAGGGGTGGCCGGCCATGCATGGGCCCCAAATGGGCCAAAGTATGGAGAGAATGGGCTGCACTTTGTAGGAGGCGGGCTGCTCTTTGTGGGCTGCATCTTGAAGTGGGGAGGAGGCCGGCCATGCACTTTGTGGGCTGCTCCAATGAAGAGGGTTGCATGGGCTGCTCCAAACTTCAAGGGTTGCATGTAGGGGGCTGCATCATGATTTGGGCTGCACCATAAGTGGTCGGGTAGCACCATTGAAGTAAAGGGTTGCATGCATGTTGTACTTGAGCTCGGGTAGGGCATGAAGGAGGCTTGGGCTCACCAATGAAGGCCGACCAAATGAGAGGGCTGCACCTTGTTGGGCTCCAACCTACAAAAATAAAATAGAATAGAGTGTTAAGTTTATGTTTCAACAAACATATAAACTAAGACAAACAACATAATAGAAAATTTTTATAATTAAACCAAATAGGATGCATAAAATAAGGAATTAAAACATAACATTCAAAGAAAAAAATAAAAATTTAAAACATAACAAACATTAAAAAATATAATTAATCCTAGGAATATCTATGCTAATTTAACCCAAAAATCGATGACTAAAACTAGTCATCAAATTCCCCCATGCTAGAGTATTTGCTTGCCCTCAAGCAAATATAACTTAAAGAACTAGGGAAAGAAAACAAAGAAGATTTAGGTTGCATAATTAAGAAAAACAAAACATGAAAAATTAAACTATCCTAATTCCTATGTTAACAACTAGTGGGGTGAGAAGTGCACAATAGAAAACTTGAAAGTGGAGACCTAAAAATATCATTAGAACATAAAGAAAATTTACACATTTCTAAATCTTAAAACAAGGCATCCAAAATTAATGAATTTAAGAAAAGTAAAAGTAGAAGTTCTAAATAGACGGCGCATTAACGAACTACTAGGTTGCTAGAATAACAATTAACCCTAAATCACCTCAAGATAACCTCCAAAGAAATCCATCAATGATGGTGGCCATAGGCTTGTCCGTTCACACTCTCTCCACTACGCGTATTTACGTTCTAAAGATTAATAGGACTTCTATAGGCGTTAAATCTTGGCTTAGGTAAATGATTAGGAAATGAAAACAAGGATAAACATGAGGGCTTAAACACTAAACCAAGGTTGAGCTCAAAAATAAAAACATGAAGAGAAATGAGAAATGACAAGTACATCATTTTTCAATTCAAACTAACAAACAAAGGCCATGAACTTTTTTCTTTTCATAAATTGGCCACAAATAAACTTCATTTTTTTCTTTTTGATTGATTTCACATTTTTTTTTGATAATAATAATTTTTTTCTTCTTTAATAACTTTTTAAGGAAAGCTCCAAATATAAGCTTTAAACACTCCTTTTCATTTCAAAGATATAACCCTTCACAAAAAATGATATTTAAGCTCAAAGTTTAGTGTGAAATGGGAAAGACATTTGGCTTTGGTGAAATGATGAAATGAAAGGTGGAGCTAAAAACAAAGAAACATGGAAAAAGGCCCAAAAATTGTTTTGCAATGGTAAATTTGTTGGTGGGAAAGAAAAGCTCAAACTAGTCAAAGGGTGGCCTAAATCATTTCTAAAGTACGTAAAAACGACGCAAATGTTTCGAGAGTCGCTATGGGACAAGTTCTAGACACCAAGAAAGACTACCCCGCAAATGAAAAAGAGATAACATTACCTAGCAACCATTCGTAAGAAACTAACCGAATAAAAAGACATAACTACAAATTGCTAACTTAAAACGTAAAAATCGGATGCCTATATTTAAGAAAAAGAAACTAGTAAAACTAAGCTATGTTAAACTGATAAATTTAGAAAACCAATTCAAAGAAATCTAAATAGAACTAAGGAACCGCACGGGCCTACACATCACTAGAAGAAACATAAAAATAAAGATAGAAAATAATTTTAGATTTTGTTTTTCAAATATATTTTAGCAATTTTTTGGATTTTTGCTTTTCTTTTTTTGTGATTTTTGAAAAGGCTAAAATAAAAGCAATACTAAAAAAACTTAACAAAACTATGCTAATTTGTTTTTTTTAAAAAAAAAATTTCTTGAAAGAAAAAGGAAAAAGAGAACTAACTAAACCCTCCCCCAAGCTTAGATTTTTCATTGTCCTCAATGAAAGAAACAAAAAGAAAAACGAGAAGGAGACTGAGAAGGAGAGAAAAATACAGAAAGGAAATGAAAAAAAAAAAAAACAGGACTTCCCCGAGTTTGTGAGATGAAGGTGGATGTCGCTCCCCCATGCTTGCTTTTTAGTGCACTTGATCGTCAGCAGGTTTGACTTGATCCATCTTTATATCAACAACGTTGGAGCGACAGTCACGAACTTGCTTGGGTGGCCTCCGGAAGGAAGAGCAAAATAAAAGCAGAAAAAAATAGAGTCCGTGGGCAGGTGCCCAAGATTGTTCTTTATTACAATAATTTAAAGTTCGAAAAATATTAATAAAAGTCTTAGAAAAAAAAACGAAATGTCCAACATAAAAGAAAATTGCATGAAAGAAAACATTATGATAGAAATAAAAGTTGTTCCACAGCAGGAGATACATAATCATTTGAAAAATATAACTTTAAACGATGGCCATTTACTTTAAAATCACCCTTATCCGGGTGCGAGAGGAGCACAGTGCCATAAGGAAAAACCTGTTTGACCGTAAAAGGTCCATACCAACGAGATTTCAGTTTTCCAGTGAAGAGACGTAAACGCGAATTAAAAAGAAGAACCTGATCGCCTGTTTTAAATATTTTAGGGTGGCACAGGTTCTTATCGTGAAAAAGTTTCGTGCGTTTTTTATACAGCTTGTTATTTTCGTAAGCGTACGCTCTCCATTCATTGAGTTCATTCAATTGATTTTTCCTATGCTCGCCGACTGAGTGCGGATCGAAATTAAAAACTTTTATCGCCCAGTACGCTCCGTGTTCTACTTCTACCAGAAGATGACACGATTTTCCATAGACCAATCGGAAAGGAGTACAACCGATGGTGGTCTTGTACGCTGTCCGATAGGCCCAAAAAGCATCGTCTAATTTTAAGGACCAATCTTTACGAGAAGTAGAAACAGTTTTTTCCAAAATTCTCTTTAGCTCTCGATTGACTACCTCGACCTGACCGTTAGTTTGGGGATGATAAGAGGTGGATAATTATGCGTAACGCCATATTTAGTTAAAACCTTAGCTAGTTGGACGTTACAAAAGTGGCTCCCCCTATCACTAATGATCGCGCGAGGAAAACCAAAACGAGAAAATAATTTTTTAAAGAAATTTATGACTATGCGAGCGTCATTACTTGGTAAAGCTTGGGCCTCCGCCCACCTATAGACGTAATCTACGGTAACTAAAATATATTTATTTCCAAAACTTGAGGGAAATGGGCCGACAAAGTCTATGCCACACAAATCAAAAACTTCGCATTCAAGAAAATAATGTTACTCCATTTCATTTTTATTAGAGATGTTCCCAGTCCACTGGCACCGATCGCACCCGCCCACAAAGATTTGTGCATCTTTAAAAATGCTTGGCCAATAGAAGCCAGCATTAAGTACTTTGTGTGCGGTACGGTTTGCTTGAAAGTGCCCGCCAGTCGGACCTTCATGAACATGTTTTAAAATTTGCTGAGCTTCTTCCCGGGAGACACATCTTCTTACCACCTGGTCCGCACAAATGCGAAACAGAAACGGATCCTCCCAAAAATAATACTTCAACTCAGAAAAGAATTTCTTTTTTTGCTGAGAGGAGTATTCTTTTGGGAGGATGCGGGCCACCAGGTAATTGGCCAAATTGGCAAACCATGGGGTAGACGAAGAAATGTTTAAAATTTTCTCATCCGAAAAAGAATCAAAATGTAAATTTTCATCAAAAATATCAATTTTAGGATTTTCTAGGCGTGAAAGATGATCAGCCGCTAAATTTTCCGCTCCTTTCTTATCCCGGATCTCCAAGTCGAATTCTTGAAGTAATAGGATCCAACGAATAAGACGCGACTTTGCATCCGGTTTAGAAAGGAGGTACTTCAAAGCAGAATGATCCATAAAAACGATAACCTTAGAAAGAGTTATATAGGGTCGAAATTTATCAAAAGCAAAAATGATAGCTAAGAGTTCCTTTTCAGTTGTAGTGTAATTTTCTTGCGCTGAATTGAGCGTTTTGCTAGCGTAATAGATTGGGTGGAAATTCTTAGCTATATGTTGTCCTAGTACCGCACCGACCGCAAAACTACTTGCGTCGCACATAATTTCAAAAGGTAAATCCCAAATTGGGGCGATCGTAATCGAAGCATTTATAAGTTTGGATTTAATTAAGTCGAACGCCGCTAAACAAGAATCGTCAAAAATAAAAGGAGCGTCTTTCTCGAGAAGATGGGTGAGAGGCTTAGTAATTTTGGAAAAGTCCTTAATAAATCCTCGATAAAAACCCGCATGGCCTAAAAAACTTCTTATCGCTTTAATATTCGTAGGCGGTGGTAACTTTTCAATTACTTCGATTTTTGCCTTGTCCACTTCAATTCCCTTAGCGGAAATTTTGTGGCCAAGGACTAAGCCTTCACGTATCATAAAGTGGCACTTTTCCCAATTCAAAACTAGATTTGTTTCTTCGCAACGTTTTAAAACTTTTCCTAAATTCTTTAAACATAACTCAAATGAGTCGCCAAAAACTGAGAAGTCGTCCATAAACACTTCCATAATGTTTTCTACATATTTATCGAAAATGGCCAGCATGCACCGCTGAAAGGTAGCTGGTGCGTTGCATAGCCCGAAAGGCATCCTACGGTAGGCAAATGTTCTGAAAGGACAAGTGAATGTTGTCTTATCTTGGTCCTCGGGTGCGATAGGGATTTGGAAGTATCCCGAAAGACCGTCGAGAAAATAATAAAAACTATGCCCGGATAAACGCTCTAAAATTTGATCGATAAATGGAAGGGGGAAGTGATCCTTACGAGTGGCATCATTTAATTTCCGGTAATCGATGCACATCCTCCATCCCGTTACCGTCCTAGTTGGAATTAAATCATTATTTTCATTTGTTACTACCGTGATCCCACCCTTCTTAGGTACAACCTGAACCGGACTTACCCACTTACTATCGAAAATAGGATAGATTATCCCCGCATCTAATAACTTAAGAACCTCTCCCTTCACAACCTCTTTCATATTAGGATTAAGACGACGTTGAGGTTGGACTACATCCTTAGAATTATTTTCAAAAAATATTTTGTGGGTGCAAAAAGAGGGGCTTATGCCAGGAATATCAGAAATTTGCCACGCTATAGCTCGGCGATGCTTTTGTAGTAGTTCGATCAATTGATCATTTTCGGATTGAGAAAGCAAAGCTAAGATTATAACGGGTAATTTAGAATTTTGTTCAAGAAAGGCATATTTGAGATGTTCGGGAAGGAGTTTTAGTTCTAAGTTGGGTGGTTCATCGTAAGAGTTCTTTAAAACCTTTTCATTTTCAAAGACAATATTTTCATAATTTTTTTGTCTAAACACCGGTTCATTTGCAAAGTTGGCTTGCGCAGACATAACCGTGTCTTCAAAAACATTTGCAAAAAAATCAGAAAAAGAGGAAGAAAAATCATTGGAAGAAACAT
Organism: Platanthera guangdongensis; assembly: GCA_039583875.1. NCBI lineage: Eukaryota > Viridiplantae > Streptophyta > Magnoliopsida > Asparagales > Orchidaceae > Platanthera > Platanthera guangdongensis. The sequence continues at coordinate 49,740,911 of CM077165.1, forward strand.
TTGAAAGATAAAGAGAGGCGTCTTCATTTAAAACATCAAGGAAGAAACATGAGTCGTCATTTTCTAAAGAATTTTTCATGGATTGATTTATTGAAAACGTCACCTCATCATCTCCGACGCGAAGCAAAAGTTTTCCATTACTTACATCGATGACCGCATGAGAGGTGGCTAGGAAGGGACGACCAAGGATAAGGGGGACCTCGATGTCTTCTTCAATATCAAGAATGACAAAATCCACCGGGAAGATGAATTTGTCGACCTTCACTAGCACATCCTCAACGATACCTAACAGATACTTAATCGATCGATCAGCCAATTGAATGCTCATACGTGTAGGACTGAGAGTGCCCAATCCTAGCTTTTTAAATAATGAAAAAGGCATCAAGTTGATGCTCGCACCTAAATCCGCTAGCGTATGCTTTACAAAAAGATCACCAAAAACGCAAGGAATCGAAAAACTACCCGGATCATTTATCTTTGTAGGAAGATTGGAATTTTTTATGACCGCCGAGCATTCTTCATTTAACGTAACATGAGATAAATTTTCGAATTTCTTTTTGTTCGTTAACAGGTCCTTAAAATATTTGGCGTATTTTGGCATTTGGCTAATCGCTTCATGAAATGGCAAATTGATATGAATTTATTTAAATATTTCAAGAAAGCGTTGGTATTGATCATCTAGTTTATCTTTCCTAAGCTTAGCGGGGTAGGGAGGTGGTGGAAATTCTTTTAAAATATCGAGATCATTATTTTTAAAACCATCTTTTTCCTTTTCCAAAATAGACGTTTCTTGTTTATTTTCAGAAATAGAATTTTCTTTTCCAAAATTTTTATTAATTATATCTTCGTCACTAATTCGTGTAGCAGTAGGAGAGGCAATCACCTTTGGCTCTTCCCTTGTGGTGGGCTCGTGAATTACCTTGCCGCTCCGAAGGGAAATCGCTTTCGCGTGCTCCCTTTGGTTTGGCTTAATATTTGAGGGAAGAGTCCCAGGTGGCCTCTCGGAAACCATCTTTGCTAATTGACCGACCGTATTCTCTAAATTTTTCATTGAGCATGTTAGATTTCTAATGGTCGCTTCATTGGTGCTTATGTATTTTGAAAGCATTTCCTCCAAAGAGGAAGGTTTTTGAAAATGTTGATTTTGTTGTGGTGGTGGTGGTGGAGTGAAATCGTGCGGTGGACGTGCGACATTCGCGGGATTACTCCAAGAAAAATTAGGATGGTTGCGCCATCCATGATTATAAAAGTTAGAAGAAGAATTAAAACCAGGCGGGGCAGAAAAATTAGAAAAAGCAGAAAAGTTCGAAGCATTATTTTGAGCAGGCCTGGGTATGTTCCCCACATAATCCACCTGCTCGGCAGCAGCAACATTTGCATTTTCATATACCTGATCGGCGGAGGAAGTAGTCATCTCTGAAATCTTCTTGTTCAGCATTTCCACTTGCAGTGCCAGTTGCGAAACCGAGTCCACTTCATAGATACCTGCAGGTTTAGATGGGCGAGTCCTAGACGAATTCCACTGATAAGTGTTCATCGCCATGTCCTCGATAAGCTCAAGAGCGGCTTCCGGAGTTTTGTGGTCCAAAGAACCAGCGGAAGCGGCATCTATCATTTGCTTAGTTTCTTGATTTAGCCCATTATAGAATGTCTGAACCTGTAACCATACAGGCAGAGCATGATGAGGGCATCTTCTCAAAAGTTGTTTGAACCTCTCCCAAGTGTCATAGAGGGTCTCAGAAGCAATTTGAGAGTACGAAGTTATATCATTTCTTAGCTTAGCAGTTTTGGCAGGGGGGAATATCTAGCAAGAAATTTATCGACTAAAATGTTCCAAGTAGTGATTGATTCTCTTGGAAGAGAACTCAACCACTATTTGGCTTTAGTTCTTAAGGAGAAGGGGAAGAGTCTTAGCCTTATAGCATCATCTGAGACACCATTTATTTTAAAGGTGTCACAGATTTCAAGAAAATTGGCAATATGCAAGTTCGGATCTTCATCTTGTAATCCGTCGAACTGTACATATTGTTGCACCATTTGTATGATGCTAGGCTTAAGCTCGAAGTTATTGTTCACAATTACAGGTCGAACAATACTTGTTTCAGTCCCCTCCAGGTTGGGTCGAGCATAATCGGACATGGTCCTTTGCTGAGCCATTCCTGGGTTGGGATCTCCCATTTAAGAATTAAAATTACAATCACCGTCGGAATCCTCAACCGCTGTTTGAGAAGTGGAAGCTCCGAATCGTAGTTGTCTCCGAAAGGAGCGTTCGATTTCTGGGTCCAAATCAACAAGTAGCGACGGATTCGTGCGGGTCATGCACTAAAAAAAATGAAGGAGAAATGGAAATAAAAACTTGAAGAAAGAAAAAAAATGATTAGATTTTTTTGTTTAAATTTTTGTAGAAGCAATAGCGAAAGCGTTTTCAAAATATTAATGAAGAAGATCCCCGGCAACGGCGCCAAAAACTTGATGGGCTAAAACCCGAACAGGCAAGTGTACCTGTCGAATTGTAGTATCAAGGTCGTATTTAAACATGAGGTTGTCAAGTACTGCTACTCACGCTTGAACTATTATCTTACCGGAAGAAAGTGGGTTTTGAGAATTTTTAAAAATTAAACTGAAATGAAATTTAAAACCGAACTATGGATTAAAAGATAGCACTTGATCGATGATTCACCATGAAAAGAGATAGGAGAATAAAGATAATATTTTATAATTGCGACTTAACTCGACCGTGACGGATCCGAAAATAAGACAAAATCTCGCTAGAGCATTAAGTCTCCTAACTTATAGACGCTTTGATTGAAATCTCTTTACAAATCAAAGGGGCCTAAAGTTGCATTATCGAGGTGATCCGCACTATTGGATTTGACTCCAATCCGGAGGATTTACGTCGTCCTATCTCTAGGATTGCGTGCAACTCCTTCCCTCTTTGAGTGATCTTTCAAATCAATGAGTCTCTCGACTATTATGAAATGAGATCAAAGTCCTACTACCGTATACCGGAAATACAGAGTCGGCTCGAAATAAATCAAAGAGGGATCGAGCGAAAGTTAGCAAAAATAAAATTACGAAGTAAAAAAGAATTCCTATCTCAAATCACGGATCCTCATGATCAAATGCTAAAAGAAGATTAGCTACACATAGTTAAGAAAGAAAGCACGGAAAGATAGAAGAAATTCATTTTCATTGATATATAAAAACGGAGGAAGTACAAAATAATAAAGAGACAAGTTTATGCTACCGAAGAAAAGATTACACTATCAAAAGCAAAGGTTACACTAATAAAAACTTAACAACATGTAAGAAAAATAAAAGAAAGCACTCTCTCTTGAACTAGTACTTCACTTGCTCTCCAAAATCCAACTCCTAAAGCATGAGACCATGGTGCCTTTTATAGATGAGGAGGGAAGATTCTAGATGGGAATGAAGAGGAGGAGGCAAGGGGGGTGGCCGGCCATGTATAGGGGAGAGGATGCATGTATGTGCATTTATGAGGGGAGAGGGAATGGCTATATGCATGCATGTGCATTTTGGAAAATGAAAAAAGAACAAAATAAATAAAAGGCGGGGGATGGATGGGTTTAAATGAGAATGAGAGAAATGGAAAGAGGGGTGAATGAGAATTAAATAAGAGAGAAGGGGTGAGTGGGGAGATGCATGAGGAGTAAATGGAAGGAAAAATAATAAAGGGGAGAGAGTGGGAATGAAAGAGGGGATGCATGAGGGGTGGCCGGCCATGCATGGGCCCCAAATGGGCCAAAGTATGGAGAGAGTGGGCTGCACTTTATAGGAGGCTGGCTGCTCTTTGTGGGCTGCATCTTGAAGTGGGGAGGAGGCCGGCCATGCACTTTGTGGGCTGCTCCAATGAAGAGGGATGCATGGGCTGCTCTAAACTTCAAGGGTTGCATGTAGGGGGCTGCATCATGATTTGGGCTGCACCATAAGTGGTCGGGTAGCACCATTGAAGTAAAGGGTTGCATGCATGTTGGACTTGAGCTCGGGTAGGGCATGAAGGAGGCTTGGGCTCACCAATGAAGGAAGACCAAATGAGAGGGCTGCACCTTGTTGGGCTCCAACCTACAAAAATAAAATAGAATAGAGTGTTAAGTTTATGTTTCAACAAACATATAAACTAAGACAAACAACATAATAGAAAATTTTTATAATTAAACCAAATAGGATGCATAAAATAAGGAATTAAAACATAACATTCAAAGAAAAAAATAAAATTTTAAAACATAACAAACTTAAAAAAATATAATTAATCCTAGGAATATCTATGTTAATTTAAGCCAAAAATCGATGACTAAAACTAGTCATCAGTAAGCGTTGAACGAGCCTTTATCACTTAATGCCAAAGTACTTAGACAGTTTTCTGTCACTAGGCATTGAGTGAGCTTTCATCACTCATTGCCAAAACCCTTAGTCGCATTCCTGAATGAAAGCATTGGGTGTAGCTTCTTCACTCAATGCTTTCAGCTTTAGCTTATTATCTTGATGAGTCATTGAGTGAATAGCCTTCACTCAACGCTGCTGTGCTTAAACATATTTTAAGTCAGCTTAGGAGTTGAGTGCGTTGAGTGTGTCTTCATCACTCAACGCCATCTAGACTTTTGTAGTCTTAACTACTTAGGCATCGAGTGAGCCTTTAACACTCGACGCTTCTAGACTTAACCAGATTTCATTAGTATCAAAGATAAAGCTTTGACTATTTGATCTTTACTCAATGTTTTTTGTAGTATGGCGTTGAGTGAACTACCTTCACTCAACGCCTGTAGACCTAGCCACTTTTCTACCTTTCAAATAGTCAGGCTTTGACTGACTTGTATTCTCTCAGTGTTTTTTAGCATCTGGAATTGAGTGAGCATGCTTCACTCAATGCATATGGACTTAACCACATTTCTTTGCATCTGGCGTTAAGTGAGCTTGCTTCACCCAGCGCCTGTGGACTTACCCACATTTCTTTGCATCTGACATTGAGTGAGCTTACTTCACTCAATGCCTGTGGAATTAAATACATTTCTTTGCATTAGGCATTTAGTGAGCTGTCCTCACTCAACGCCTGTGGACATAGACAGATTTTCTGTCTCTCCACCTGCCTACCTTATGACCACATGTCACCATCACTTAGACAACCTATCTAACCTTGTTTCAAAAAATATCCTGCACATGTTGAGCTTAACCAACATCAAATACAACTATGCTCTTAGTGTTGATAGTGATACCTCTTCAAATCAAATCTAGGGAACGTTGAGGGCGATATTCCTGACAATCTCCCCTTATTTGAAGAAGGCAGACCACCCAGCATTACTAAGAAGCATTTACACATAAGGCATATAAATTTATAAGTAGTTGTAAGCTTTCACATACCTCTTGAAAATTTCAAAGCAGCTTACAACTCTCCTCATAACTTAACATTTAAGTGGATGACATTCCTCAAGCCACTTGAGGGTGGAAATATAACATGCAATGGCTCAACATTTCTCTCTTCATATTACTTGAATGTTTCCAAGTAATATGCACTTCTCAGTATTTTACATCTCCCCCTAGGCATATAATGTCCACCACATCCCTTTATTCTAGCAAGTACTGCTCTACTAAGTATTCTACTCAGTATGCTCTACTCCTCCCGCCTTTAGGGTTTACTGTATTGCCTACCTCTTCCTATAGGATCTTAACAGATCATCTACACATCCCCCTTTAGGGTTTAACGTATTGCCTACCTCTCCCCCTTTCTGGCTTCTTCAAAAAAAGTTTCCTAACGAGGGAGGTGATATCATCAAGGGAGTGATTAACTCTTAATGTTATACCACTTGATAAAATCCAGTGTTGATATCACTTGAGAAATTATCCTACTGAACAAACTATTTGACTAGGAGTCATACCTTTTGTGTTGATACATTGACACAACACATCACTACAGCCACTTGAGCTACTTGCTAACATTGTTCCACTTGAGCCAATCCCACACCTATACCACTTAAAGCTTCATGCAGCTGTAGTAAGGGTGGTGCTGGCTTATCCTCTTGTCCTGTAGCAACATATCTTTGCAACAACAGTAGTGACTACACAGCAGCAGCCATCCACTAGGACTGATCTCCCCCTCAGACTATGCATAGTCCTGAGAACCTGCTGATCAGCTGTGATGATCTTTGATCCACTGCAGCTGCTAGATGCTACTTAATAGGAAGCTTTGTTCCTGCAACAAATGGATTTTATCCCCCTCAACAAGAGAATCTTGATTTGCACCCCCTTAATTGGAGCATCTGGTGTCATTCTCTTTACATGACACTTGAGTGCATCTTAGTCTTGAAACCACTTGATATCACTTGAGAGTCTTGATATCAAATGCCAGACTTGACAGTCTTGATACCATTTTGAAGACTTGTCTTCCTACAAGAGAGGTGAGTTTTGTAACAAAAATTTAACATGGAGCAACTGAAGCTATACCAAGTTCAACATACCAAACTTGAAGGTGTTGAGCTTGACTTCATCTAGTGGTTTAGTAAAGATATCAGCCACTAACATGTTTGTGGGGACGAACTCTAGACTGAGTTCTTCCTTTTCCACATGCTCCCTAACTAACAGATATTTAATCTTAATATGCATAGTCTTGCTATGAGAGACTAGATTCCTAACAATTTTGCTTACACTAGTAGAATATCAATATAAAGGAGTTCTACTTTTCTGGAGGTTATGGTCCAGGTACCATGGAGCTAATGCTGGATCCACAACAGATGAGCACAACAGCTCCCAATAGATTTTTGATCTAATTCTGGAGTTGAGATTGCAAGACTGGTTTGTTTCTTGTAGCTCCAATGACATCAACCTTCTCTCTTGGAATAGATAAGTTCCATCCTTGCTTTTCCTATATTCCTTGCACCCTATGGTGGAGGTACTTCTTCTCACCTGTCTCCTTTTTTTGACTGGGTAGTCAACACTGACAAGCCTAGCTTTACTATAACAAGAACATATTATGTTAGAAGAAATATATTTTTGGGGTTTAGAATCATACCTATCTCCTTTGGAGAGCATCTTCCCAGATTTGTTGTGATCCTTCTTGTAATATGAGGATGAGGAAGATTTGTTCTTCCACTGCTTCCTCTTCCTGCTGAGCCAAATCTCTTCTAGTGACCAACCACTTGATAGTCTTTTCTTGCTGAGCCAGATCATTTCTACTTCTTCAATAATATATTTACCTCTGGTTCTAGCTATTTTGATACACAAACACAAGCCTGATTAGGAAAGTAGGCAGTATGTACTATATACCACCTGACTATTTGAGTTAGTTGTATACCATTTGGACTATTTTGAATCTTTTGTATACCATCACTGCTTGCACATCATACAGCCCCTTGATCATGGCCATCTCCCATTTCCTTCTTCCCCCCTCTATAACTTCTCCAGTAAGGGAGAATCTTTAAATTGGACAGGGAGATTTTGGCCTGAACTATCTCTTCATCTAGATAGATCACTATCTTTAAAGCATCTATAGTCGTTTTAATGACACTCTTATCATCTTAAGCAGGGAAATTTGTTGGAATCTCCCCCTCAATCTTAGCATTGTCCATAGAGACATTCAGGTCTTCAGCAGTTCTGCTGATCTAGTCTATGCTGGAGATTTTCCTGGTAAGAATCAAGCCTATCCAGCAACCTAGGCTAAACTTATATAAATTATTTCTGGAGCAATCCAGATGTTCTTAAACTAATTGAACTTGTTCTCCCATAGCAGGTGTAATAATCTTGGTAGTCTACTCCTCTCAACCTCAGCAAAGTCCATAGAGACATGTTGAACTTTAGAAGTATTCTTCTGATTTATTTGGTGCAGGAGTTTCTCTGACACTAATGCTCTAGGCAAGACATATGCTTTCCAGCCTACCAGACTGTACTATCTTTCCCTTAGTGTTTGCACAAATCTTGTACAACTTCACTTTCAGTTACCATTTCTTCTACCTCAGTTAGATTGTTTTCTGATTGGTAGCCACTGATAAGAAGAACACTTAATATAGGTTTAGATGATACTGAAACCTGAGCATGCATTTCTCTTCTTATTTTTCAGACAGGTGAGGGTCAAGTGTCTCTTCCTTACTTCTCTCGGAAGAGCTACTTCTTGTGCATTCCTCTGTGATGAGCACAACCTTTATTTTCTTCCTTTAATTAGACTGCTGAAGTAGCAGCAGTACCCTGTTCCACCACTCAGACATCTTGAACTTTAAGGGATGGATCTTGCTGGTCTTTATCCATTACATATATAGTCTGTCCCTCTTTAGGAATTCTCACAAAATCATTTCATCCTCTTCCTTTTGGGCAGTAGGAGGAGTAATCTTGATGGTCTGTCTATCCATCTCCAACTTCACAACTGCATATCTTAGGTTCATTTCTCACTAGAGTATGAACCTTGAGATATCTTCCTTGTTCCAGTCCTAAGTCTGGACCATCCACTGTCTGACCCACCAAAGCTTACTCTGGGTCCATATTTTACTGGAGTATGATCCTTCAGTTGGCTCTTTGTTCCAATCTTATTCCTGGATAACCTCTGTCCAAATACCACATGGGGTATGTACACTTGGACTATCCTGCAAAACAGAGTTTACCTTACCTTAGGACCCCAATAATTATAGGGTCCTAGGTTCTGATTATAATAAAAATGCACATGCTTTCCTACAAATTTTCTGACATAAAGACAAACAATAGCTCTGTCATGAAGACTTACCCTTGCATTTGGCACAGTAGGGTTGTGTCAATAATCTATGGAAAAGTGGCCCACTTTACCACAACACCAACATTTATGGATGTTATATCTCCTCTTCTGAACATCCTTTGAAAAGTGCAAGCCATCATTACCTGCATATTCAGATGGGAGTGTTGTAGCCTTCATCTTGTTTCTCTCAGCAATGATCTGACTAAAGGTGAGTCTGCTAGTATAAGTACTTATCTTACTCTGAGTTTCATTAACAACAATGTTCTTTGTAGTTGACATGCTATTAATGGCGTTATAGCAAGCCAAGTCAGCCTTACTGACCGACTTACCCTTGGTCTGGGTTTTTGCTGGAAGAACCTGAGAACAGGCCAGTGCCTTCTCCTTGAGTGTAGGGACTGGAGCACCAAATATAAATGATCTATGATGGTCCATCTAAACTTCTTCATGGGGAGCCTTCTTTGCAGTCAAAACCATGCCCTTCCTTCTTCCATTATATGATACACTTGTACTCTTACTAGGAGAATTCTGATTCTTCTAGTGACCATGCATGCAGTATTGGCCATACCTGTTGGAAGGGAGGATTACATTGTAAAAGGTGGCCTGAGGCACTACAGGAGCCTTGCCTTTCCATTTGAAATGGATAACTCTAGAATTCCACTTAGACCCTAAGCCTCTCTCATCTTTCTGAGAGGTAAAGGAGTCAATCAGTGGTAATACTGTTTTGGGCTTTAAAAAACTAGCCACAATCTTATTCTCCTTTAGGAGTTTCTCTTCAAGATCCAAGATGATCATGTTCATCTGGCTTATGGTCTCAATTTGGGTGATTGAGATGGCCTTTAGTTGGCTGACTTCCCTAGCCTTCTGATCTAGCAAGGATGTTGTCTCAACATGCTAGGCAGCAGCTAGCTGAAGGGAGGTAATATCCTCAGCTTGCTTTTTGGCCAACTTCCCTCTCCTTCTCAAAGCCTCCATAATTTCACCATTCTGGTCAATCAATTGATTGACATCTAGCTCAGACTCAGAGTCATCTTCATCACTGGATAAAGATGCTTCAGAATCTAGACGGGTCTCATAATTTGAACAATAAGAAGAATTAGATAGAGAATGCACCTTTTCTGGACCAGGCTGATCCTGGCAGGATTCATCTGACATGGCAATCAGCCCATAATAGCTATTGACATCTTCTTCCTTATCATCCTCTTCTGTACCTTCCAGGTAGACAATCAGCGTGTCCCCCATTTCATTGGCAGTCTTGCAGTGGACCAAGTTCGGGAAGGTGGAGTCATCTATGGCACTTACAATGATTTTTTGTGCTCTCTTGTCCATAGTTGCCAAGATGATTTCATCTTCAGTCATTTCAGTATAAATCTTTGTAGTCTGGACTTCTCCATCTAAGACAGAGACCTACATGGTGATGAAGGGTCCTTCTTGAACTATTACAAAGATCCTAGGATCAGAGGCTTCCATAAACTGTCTGACCCTCTTTTTATAGATCCCAAAGTTCTCCTTTTTGCAGACTTGAAGCTCCATTGAGTTCCACTCCTTATGGTTCACTCTTGAACCCATAAGTGCGAACCTTATAGCTATCCATGACTATCTACTCAAAACGTTATGTCCTTTTTGAGCAACATCTCTTTGATACCACTTGAAAGCCTTTAATTTCAAGGATAGCTAAATCACTTAGAGGGGGGTGAATAGGTTTCTTAGTCAGTTGTGACTATCTTTAGTTTTCTTTGTGTTTTAGGTGTGTTGAGTTAGCTTAGTTAGCTTGCTTTCAAGAACACAACACAATACATAATGTTTATAGTGGTTCCCCAGACTATAGGTATGACTATTTTCCCTCTTACCTTTCTAACAGCTTGTTAGACAAGGTACTTCTCTAATCTAGGCTCCTAAGAGCTTACAACATGATCTCGTAGGACCACTCAGTCTCCTCTAAGACTTATAGCTCAGGCATAAAGCACTACAACTCAGTAATCCAAAGATCACATACCTCAGGCCCAAAGGCCCTATAACTCAAGCTGGTAGGACAACCCTACCTCAGAGAGTATGACTCTCTTATAGCTTAGGCACAAAGGCCCTACCTCAGATCCAAAGGATCCTAAAAATCAAGCACAAGTGCCCTACAACTTAGAGAGAATGAATCTCCTACCTCAAGCTCAAAAGCCCTACCTCAGATCCAAAGGATCCTACACTCAGGCCAAAGCCTTACCTTAGATTCTCTACAGAATCCTACCCCTCAGGCCAAAGCACTACTTCTAAGATCCACACAAGTATTGTAACGCCCCTGATTTTTTCGGTATTTATTTTTATTCCCATAGTGGCATAATTTCGACGTTAGGTCGTTACATTGATGCGTGTTTGGCATGTGGCATGGTTAGAGAGTGGTTTCTGCTCTTTATGTTTTCAGTGTGGCTAGGTTTATCTTATTTACAAGATTCCCTTGCGAGCCGGGTCTGTTTTGGTGACTCGGTGGAGTCTTTTTGGGAGTGCTTGTGTTTTGGCTTCAGGAGGTGTTTGCTCGAGTTTATTTTGTCGGATTTGAATTTCGGCTTCGCTGTTGGATTTGTAGTGTCGGTATTTAACTACAGTGTGAATTTCGTTAAATTCCGAGTTTTGGATTTCAGATCGTTTTGGGATTAATTAATATTGAATGTAATGTATTATTATAATTAATTATATACTTATATAAATAGCCGAAATTAGATCACGTGGTTTACTATTCATCTTCTTCCCAAACCCGACGACGCCATTTTTGCGGAAGACGAGCGGCGATACGAGCTTTCATCTGGCGATTCCGGGAGTTTGGGTGGTTAGTTTCGACGATTGATAGGAGATTTGGAAGCACTCGGCGAGGATTATGCGTTAATGGTTAGCTTTCCACGATTCCTCGAATTTTATACGTTAGGGTTAGCATTTTTTACTCCGTTTCCCCTCCAAAAGTTTCAAGAAACGTTGCTAGGGTCTTTCTACGGCCGATCCTTGAAGCAGCACGAGTGGGCGGCGTTTCTCCGGAGTTTTGATGCAAGTGGAATTTCCACACCTTGCAAGTACATTTTGTTGTTCCTTTTCTTCCCTTTTTCCTCCTTCCTTAAAGAATATGAGTAGTATAGGTGAATCATGAAAAGAACCTCTAGGTATGGCAAATATTCGGACAAGACCTGTGTAAGACCCCCTTTTTTCCCTTTAAACCACAGGTCTTAGACGCAGAACCGCCGCTTTGTGGTGACACCATCAAGCCCGGGAAGGTCGTCACTTCAAAACACCTATCCTGCCGGCCATATCGATCACAGAATAGTAGCAAAAGTATGAGAGTACATGAAATAGAACTCTAACACATATCCACAATAATCACATATATAGTAATAATTCTCCACGAAGGGAGAGTCCACAACAATAATAACAAAAGTACTGGAAATAGGGCTCATGCCCGATATATCAAGTCATCACTACAAGTCACTCATTGAGGAAGAAAATCTATAACAACTACTAGCGAACGGGAGTCACTGTCCCAGCTGTCTGAATTCCAGTGCTAGACTGTCCCGTCTCCAAGCGGGCCGACCTCCGGCGCTGCACCTCCAAGCTGGGCTCCATGATCCCCTAAAATGATTTGGTCCGAAAACCGTTAGTCTAAAAGACTAAGTCCTATCATCCCCTACCCATCCCCCCATGGCTCCTAGGTACCAGGCGTAGAGGAGAAAAGGAAAGGAAATGAAGGTAGAGAATAAACAAGGCAGGTGACGGTGGAACTATTCTAGCAGTTATTTATAATGTATTTGCAGCTAATGAAGGAAGGTACAATCTAGCAGTAATGTAGAAAGTAAAGCAGAGCAGTAAGTATATGAAAGGTAAATCAAGAAACAAGTAACATTAACTTATATGAATGCCCATACAAACTTATAAGTTAAGCGATCTTTTACAAGGTTCCCATCGTATAAAAAGTCTCATGTCGATTTATACGTTGGGGTGTTTGTTTCCAAGCAAGCAATATATGTAACCATAGAATAACAATCTTAGATTATAAGCACGCTCACGCAAGCTTATAACCTAAGGGGTCATTTTGCAGGGCGTATTGTATAAAGCGTCTCATACCACTTTATACAATAGGTGTCACGAGTTATATGCAATGATTTATGCTATGCTATGTTATGTCATGAATCATGCAAGTGCAACACACCCACCTGACTCTATGCACACAGACCTTTAGTTCCCCCTTTCTGCAGCCTAACCTCCTAGGATACCACCGTAGTGGCAAACGGAAGTGGTGGGTTGGGCCTCGCCCACCTCTAAACCGATAATTGCACAACCAGTCAAACCTATCGTACTCCTTAACGCTGATGCACTAAGAGGAGCTCCTGCGTACTCTTTGCTGGCTGGTCCACCAGACTTAAATTGGTGAACTATTAACCACACTTGCTGAGTCAACGTATTGGAGTCGGTATATCGACCCTCCAACACTGAAGACCCTCCATCTTATAATTTATGCACGCGCAATCTTGATGTATCAACCTCCGAGCCAAAGCTCCCCAGACTAACCCATCCGCCACAACCAACAACCGAGCCAAAGCTCCCCGGACTATCCTGTCTGTCACAACCAACAACCGAGCCATCGGCTCGCCGAGCTAACCTGCCCATCACCAAAACCACTGAGCCTACCGCTCGTGAGACCTAACCTAACTTTTCGAGACAACGGGGTGTGTGAAAGTGGACCCCTAGTTATACTAGTTGCTCTTATTCATTGATTTTTCTTACGATTTAGGTTAGCATAGGACTGCCCAAGGTATTCCCGGTAAAGGGCTCTCACAGGGCACTAGGAACTACGATGGGCTGAAGCCCAAAGCTCTCTTTCGCAAGGCACTTACTGTTATTGGTTAATACCCGATTTTCGATCCCTTTTTATATTACTCTGGATCTAACCCTAGTGTGTTTTGACCCTCTCTCTCTCCACAGGGAAGACGATCTTTCGTCGATCCCGAGCACCTCTTAACTCTAGCCAACCCAACATTCTCTTCATCATGACTCTTAATGAAGCTCTCTTTCATCTTACCAAATCAACATGCATTTCTACCCACTTCCTATGACCATATCCCATGTTATCACAATTCCCACAGTTTTACTAAATGCAGACCAACATATGCTATATGATGTACATGATAGGAGGTGCTCCAAATTTTCATCCACAAGTCTTAAGATATTTAATAGGAGTCCACCATGACATGATTATCCTATCTTTAGAATCTTATAATTTTTCTAATTAATTTTGTATTTAATTAATTTTCCTCAAAGTTAGGCCATGGGTAATTTGAACATGAAGTACAATATTTTCTCAAATAATGGCCACCCAAAATTTATGAACATTAGATAACAGTGGAATAATACTAAATACCAAGTTTCATGATTTTTCTATAAAATATTTGGCCTCTAATTAATTAAACCAATAATAAGACATTAATTATAGGTAAAGAATAAAGTACTAAAGTTAATCATCAGAAAATTGTAAATAAATTACTGAATCTCAAGGATGACTAGAAAGGGCCTTTGACCAAAAAACACATTTTATCAAGCTTAATAAGTATCAAAATAAATTCAATTACTTTTACTTAGAAAACAGCACCTTGTGATCCAACCCCTACAGATATACTTCCAAACTTCCACAAAAATTAACAGAGCTTTTAAATATCAAAAAAAGTCTTCTTACCAAATTTCATAAGTTTTCATTTAGTGGTTTGTTCATAAGAAATTTCTAAGTAAAAGGTGCAACTTGATTGGTTGTGAGTGAAGTACCCCATATATTGACCAAAAATTCATATTAAAAATTTCAAGGGCTTATTATAGTCTTAAAACATAGCCTGACTAAATATCATCCAAACCCAAGGTAAGGAAGTCATATAATAAAATTCTTTAAGACAACTCAAGATTGTGCTCTTTTCAAAAGAACTCACTTGTAAACTCATCCAAACATTATGTAGTTTATTTCAGTGGTTAATATGATTAAGAAAATGACCTCTACCAAAATATCAAGCAGTTCCAAAGCCATATGAGCCACTAGACATTCCCTAAGTTGTATGGACCCAAAAGCTTACCCAGTAGTTTAAGTGGGTGCTTGTGTTCAAACCCCACCATATCTCTCCCTAGGGTCATTCACCACCCTAGGATCACATGGACTAAACACCAAGTCCATGCAAGGGAATTTCACCCCATGCCCTCCACAAATCCCCAAAGCCCAACCTTAGGGCATGTACTTGGGTCCTAGGGCAAATCTACCCCAATCCTCCCCAAATTCCATATGAGGGTGTCTGGCATCATATCAAACTAGTGTCCCAAGTTTCAGCCTCTGTTGAGGTGATTTGACAACAAAAACTCACAAGGAATACTTTGACCTAAATACCCCCTTTTATGACAAGGCTAGGGTTTACAAAAGTTCAACAAAAAACATCTCCAAATGAGATAGAATTTTATCCAGAGTCTTATGATGACCCCAAGGACCACTCACAAAAATTTTGGAGGGTTTGGAGGTCATTAGTTCCCCTAATTAAATAACCCTAGGATTATTAAATAATTTCAAAAAATATAGAAACAATATCTCCAAAAATTCCCATTTTAGCTATGTTCTAGGTATAGGTAAGAATAGCCCCCATCCAAAATTTCAGGTCATTTTGATGGCTGGATTGATGGGGGCATTCAAAATAGTCTCTGGTCTATCCTAGGTATAGTCCTCACCAAAATAAGTGCTCTGGTCAAACCACCTATCCAAATGGGTTGAAATAAATTTTAAAATAGAGTAGGCCCTTAGAGAGACAATTTTCATGTTGATCATTTGCTCTGAAATAGCGCTTAGGTATTTTTAAAATAATTCCTAAATGACTGATTTTTAAGGGCAGAAAATACATTAATTATAATATATACAGCTTGATCTTGCACAGATCTTGATGCAAATCCGACGGGTGAGATTTACCCGACCTGGAGCATCTTCCAACCCTATTTCCCGGACATCCAGCCACCTCCCTAGCCAGCCACCGCCGCCGCCACCTCCGTTGAGGTGGTGGCTATCGCCGGGCGGTGGCACGGCCGCCGGAGGGGCGGATTCCGGCGATCTCGACAATGAGTTTTTTCCCAGAAAACCAGCAAAATAAAAGCTTGAATCAGGATCAATTGAGCCCGATCATTATCCCTATTGAATCCTATGATCTACCCATAGAAGGAGTAAGGAGGACCTGTTGGAGGGCTGGAGGCGCGTTGATCTCTGATTTGCCATGGTGGTGGTGGCGCGGATCGAGTTTCTGCAACAACACAGTCAAGAGCCTTAAATCCTCCAGGTAAAGGCTGTAACCTTCTCCCCTCTGCCTGGTGATGCTTTTATGATCCCTAATTTGGGATGGGGAAGGGTGTAACTCCAATGGCCATATATGGACATTAAAGGCCATTTTCGATTTTAGCCATTTGAAGGGCTGAGCCACTCCATTGGCCGGCCAGCTCCTGAAAACCCATCCCCTACCTCCAAAGAGTAAAGGCCCATCAAGGTGGGGGTGTTTTGAAACCTCCATGGCCATAATGACCATTAAGCTGAGGTCTAGGAAGGGTTGTGTAGGGTTGACTTGGCACCTTGGTGGTCACTTGCCCTTAGTTAGGGCACTTTGAACACTTTAGGGCTAGGGTTGACTTGGGTCAACTTAGCCTCTAAGGTGGACCCCAATGGGTCTTTGGTGACTCGTTGACTTCACCTTAGGTCTAGGAAGACCTAGGTAGGGTTGGTTGGGCACATTAGGGGCACATTGCCCTTAGTTAGGGCACCTTGCCTAATTTAGGACTAGGATGATCCTAGGTCAACTTGGCCACCATGGGTTGACTCCAATGGACCCTTAGGACTCTAATGGACCTTCCAATAGGTCGGTGAGGTTGTGGTTGGCTCTTGGAATCATGGTGAAGCCCCATGATCATCTTAACTAGTGTTTAGAAACCTACTATTTGCAGACCATAGTGATCTCACCTACATTCCAAGGTCCACTTGGTCTTCTTGGGCTTCCTAGGATTTTGTCATGACCTAGTCATGACAAAACCACTCCTAGGGGTCTAGTTGTCTAAGGAATGTTACAACCTGAAGAATTGGAATTCGGGTTAAGTAGAATCTAGCGTATATCGTGAAGGAATTCGTCAAGTATCATAGGGACCGTTTTCGCCGAATATGGTAGTAATTCGTTGAGTATAGAGTCGTCAAGTATAGGTTGTCTTTTTAGCCTTAGTGTTTTTTGGGGAGTATACCTGAAGAATTTGTTGGGTGTAGACATTCGCCGAGTATTGTAGAAAAGTCGTCGGATATCATTGGTTAGTCTAATTGTTTTTCGGCGTGTATCGTTGGGTAGTTCGTCGAGTATACACGACAAATCGTGCCAATTCGTCGAGTATCGTCAGGTAAAGTTTCGTCTCCAAGTCTTTTTTGCCGATTCAACGAGTATCTTCGTGTGTGTTGAGTATACTCACAGAATAATCACTGGACCTGGTGATTTTCGCCGAATTTGGCCAGGACTTAGAAATGTTTTTGTTGTTTTTGTTCCAATTCGTCGTGTCTGGTCCTCCGGGTGGTTTTAGGACTTGTTTAAGTTTTTCTTCGGGTTTATACTTGGGATTTGGTTAGGGTTTGATGTTTCTTCGGCTGTGAAGGATCGCCAACTGGACGTCGGTTTGTTGATCAATATGCTTGGTGGTTGTTTGGTCTCTGTTTTGAGGACTGTTGGTTTGGGTTGGGACAAATGGTCACAACTGCAGGGCCTTCTTTTTTGAGATATTTGGGTTTAGGAGCCTGGTATGGGATAATTAGTCACCGAATCCGGCCCGATTGATATTACCAAGTGTTAATGATTGGCGTTTTCGAGCTATTTTGTGCTCAGTTTGCTTCTTAGACCAGTCTATGCTATTTATGCTAATCCTTGCAGATTTTGTCGGAGCATGGCTTCGTTCCGCACTTGGTGCATATATTCAATTAACTCCTTTATTACAGGCTTTTACTGTACTCTATTTATTTGACTAATTAGCTGTGGTTTTCAACATTTCTTATACTCGGGTTTGGTAAACCCTTCCTTGCCTTTGTACTTATTACCTGATTATCTTCTTTTGCCACTTGTATTTTCTTGCTGAGGTGTTTTTCTTTTGAATGCCTCAGGTTCAGGGTTGTAGCCGATTGAGCGGCTAGGTTTGGGAATTTGCTAGTGAACTACTGTGTTGCAGATGTTTTCCTTACCCTTGTGAGGTAGTTTTGGTTGCTTCTTGTTAAGACAAACATACATCCTCTCTAGTGAGTTCGTGTCAGGTTGTTGATGCCCACTGGTCGATTTCTTTTAAAATGCTAATTACTACACTAAGCTACTACTTTTACCTCTTTGTGGTTATTTTTACTTGCTCTCTAGGGAATGTTTTATGCTAGGTTGCATGTTAAATATTTTAACTTATAAAAAATATACTACTAGTATTTCATACATGTCATTTTTCTAAAACCAAAGTCATTATCTTCTAGCTAACGTAATGACTATTTTCATACTTATACAAAACCTAGAGTCTTCCATACCATGAGTTGTCCTTCGGGGATGTTTATACTCATGTAGTATGTTAAATCAATCTAATCAAAGTATTTCTGCAATATATAACTATATTTTTCAAGTGGACTAGTTGATCCACTTAGCCGAGGGATATAGTTAACTGCTTAACTTAAACTGGATCTTCTCTAAATAACTCACAAATCTTTCATAAAGGTGTTTAGTTAGAGTTTTGCCTGAATGTCTGCAGTTATCCCCTGCTGATGTGACATCATGACACACATTTTTCCTTACTCTGTTATATTATTAAATGCGGAGAAAATGCTGGTTGCGATAGTTGGTATCAGAGGGATGGTTGTTAGACAATCGGTCGAGCAACCGTCTCAGATTTTGTGTTAGTCGTTTAGCGTCATTTCATACACACACCGATATGTCTTCAGTACATCTTGGCTGAAGCATGAACACTACACTCCTAAGCATGATAAGAAGTATACGGGGCATATTATGTATTATGAGATGCATAATATACATAGTATGAGATGCATATTATGTAGCATGATAAGAAGTAAACTCATTTCCCTGAACTTGATTTTCTTCTACGGGTGCATTTGGCTAAGCTTATTGCCTCCGGTGCGGCAGCCTAAAAACAGAGTCTTGCTCATAAGCTGTGTTTGGGAATCAAAAGCTCAAAAACGGAGTTTTAAATTATCCGCTACTTTATACTATGCCTCCACCGCGGTTATTATCTCCAGTCGAATCGCGTCGCTGCTCCCGTGCTGATCCCGTGCTGCTCCCGTGCCCTAGATCCCTTTCCAATCGCGTCGCTGCTCCCTCCCGCTCCCTGCTCGCCGCTCGCTTGCTGCTCTCCCGCCCGCTCCTATGCTCCCGCCCGCTCCTCTGCTCCCTCCTGCTCCCTGCTCGCTGCTCCCACCCTCCCCCTGCTCGCCGCTCGGTAATCTCTTCTTCTTCTTCTTCTGAGTGTGTATGGTTGTGAGTGTGTATGTTTGTGTGTGTGTGTGTGTGTTTTTATATGCATTTGTGTGTGTGTATGCTAGTGTGTTTGTATATATATAGTGTGTGTGTGTGTGTATGTTTGTGTATATGTATGTGTGTGTATTTGCATTTGTGTATATGTGTGTGTATTTATATAGGTGTGTGTTTGTATGTATTTTTTGTGTGTGTTTGTGTAAGTGTGTGTGTGTGTGTATTTGTTTGTTATGTTTATTTTATATGTGTAATTATATTTTGTGTGTGTGTATGTTTGTATATATGTATGTGAGTGTGTGTGTGTAGTTGTGTTATTTTTTGTTTCTATTATTTATAATTTTCAAAATCATTTAGATGGAAAAACCAAAGGATGGAGGGGTATCAGCTGTTTGGGATCAAACCGATATCTTCCTATTTTGTGACTTGTTCATCACTGAAATTGGTCTTGGAAATCGGCCAACGACCCATTTCAATAAGGAGGGGTGGAACAATCTGGTTTTAAAGTTTGAGGAGAGAATAGGTAAGAGGTATGATAGAATTTAGATGAAGAACAAATGGGATCACCTAAAAAAGAGTGGAAATTGTGGATGGAGCTTAAAAGGGGGGGACTGGTTTTGGGTGGAATGCCTCCAGGAAAACAATCGATGCGAGCGACAAATGGTGGGACGAGAGGTTGAAGGTAAAACAAAAATTCAATTTGCACGTTTTTATTCTATTTATTTTATGCATATGATTAACTTTACTGTACGCTTTTTGCAGATTGTGCCTGTGGTAAAGAAGTTTAGGTACGGAGGAATTGCCCTAGAGCTTGAAGAAAAATTGAACGCTATGTTCAGTTCGGTTGTTGCAACAGGCGTGCATGCTTGTACACCAAATACTGCATCCCAAGGCTGAGAGTTGATAGCAGAGCGTACTATGTCCGAGGAAGAAAATGATCCAGTTGACATCACTGGGAACGTAGATAGTGCTCCAACTGAATCTCGGAAGTGTCGAAAGAAGGGCAAACACAAAGCATCTACATCATTCCTAAGTGACTTGGTGGAGTCCACTAAATACAATAGTATGTCTCTCCCGGAGCCTCCAAAGTCGTCGTGTCCTTTTACTATTGTAGAAGCTGTAGCAAAAGTTGGAACCTACCCTGAGATACGTGGAGATTATGAGTTCTACGATTTTACGACAATGTTCCTGATAGATAAGAACCACAGGGAGACCTTCATGGTCGTTGAGGAGGAGTACAAGGTCAGGTGGATGCGCTCCCGCTACGAGCGACGGGGAGAGTAGAAACTGTTTGTTGATGTTATGTATCTATTACTATTATGTATCTGCTACAGTTATTGTTTTTGCTACTGATATGTATTATTCATGATATTATGTATTCATTCACCCGCTACTGCTATTGTTTATGCACCCGCTACTGTTATTGTTTATGCACCCGTTGTATTATTCCTACTAATATATCAAATGTTCCTGTTATTATGCATCCATTTTTACCAATTTCATTTAAAAAACAGCAAGTGAAACAGAAAATGTCAACTAAGGAATCAGATACAGATTACTCGACTGAAGAATATGCGATGATTAGGATACGTCATGTTGCTGCTTATCGACAAACTCTTAATTCAACGTTGTATGTGATGACTCAGCACAACAATTTCTTAAACAATAACTCCCCTTGCATGATGTCACGGCAAATATGGGATAAATGGTTGGGTGAATTGCTTGGTGGGCATCCGGTGCGATGTCATAATGCCTTCAGAATGCCTCAACAAATCTTTTTTGATTTACTACGTACCTTAGAACAAAACCATGGATTTCAAGGTTCACGAAGGACTGCGAGCAGGGAGGTCCTAGCCATTACGTTAGATGTGTTATCTCACAACGAGTGTATCAGAACAGCAAGTGATCATTTCCAACATTCCACCAAGACTGCAAGCAGATATTCTGGCATCGGGATTCATGCTTTGGTACGTCTAGCAGAGGTTATTATAGTTCCGGAAGAAGGATACTTCGCTTCTACTCCACCAGAGATTGCTGAAGATACGCGGTACATGCCGTTTTTTAAAGATTGCATTGGGGAAATAGATGGCACACATGTTCATGCAAACGTACCGTAAGAAACAAAGTACCTTATATTGGACGTCATGGAACAACTACAAAGAATATAATGGCGGTTTGCGACTTCAACATGTGCTTTACTTTTGCCATGGCCGGTTGGGAGGGATCTGCACATGACAGTCGAATTTTCAACTTTGCAATAAGTGATCCCAAATACCGCTTCCCGCACCCCCCAAGAGGTAATGAGGTTTATATTTACTTATTTTCTTACTTTTATGTTTTCATATAATTATACATTTAGCTTTACTTTTTATGATTCAGGAAAATTTTACTTGGTAGATGCTGAATATCCACTACAACGGGGATACATAAAACCATTTCCAGATACACGATACCACCTTCCAGATTTTGCATGCGGTAATCGTCCAGTTGAAGGACTACTGGAGATTTTCAATCAATCACACTCTTCCCTTAGGAGTGTTATTGAACGCACATTTGGCGTATGGAAGAAGAAATGGGCAATACTTCGTGACATGTCGAGCTATAGTTTTAAGAAGCAGACACAGATTGTCCTGGCGACCATGGCCTTGAATAATTTCATCCGGAGGCATCCTTCACGTATAGATTCGCATTTTACAGAAGGTGAGACAATGGGTACGGGAGCCGGAGCAGACACACAGAGACAGTCCGAGGTATGCATTGACATGGCGGGTGGCATGGATGAGATGATAGCATTGCAAGATTCAACTGCACAACAACTCTATGAGTCAAGAAGGTAATATTCATTACTAAAATTTTCTATTTTCAATAATTTAAAATTATGTTCTAATAAAAAAATTTCTCACATGTAGGTGATACAAGACACTACGGGCAAGCAACCGATGAATCAGAGCTTTGAGAGTTTTAGCATAATTTTGATATTTGTTTTCTGAAAAACATGAAATTTGTATTTTGTATTTCGTGTAGTAGTAATTTTAAACTGCTTTTAGGTATTTAAAATTCAAAAAAGAATATTATATTTCATTTAAAAAAAACAGCTGCCAAAACTCCATTTTATCCAAACAGTTTTTACAAAATAACTTATTGGTAAGCTCTGCAAACTCCATTTTACCCAAATAGTTTTTTAACAAAACTCTGTTTTTAAAAAACATCACCTTTTCTGTCAGCAGCTTTCCGTCAGCAGCTTATCATCATCAACAGCTTAGCCAAACGCACCCTAAGTCCTTGAGTCTTCTGTTTTCTTCTGTTGGCTGGTCCATATGTGGTTGATTCTAAGGACCTCTAGGACACATACATGGCCCTGACTATACATGGTGGGTCAATTATCCTAGTTAGTGAACCTAGCCCAAATCAACTAGGGATCCAACACGGTTAACAGTGCTTGAGCTTCTAGTCTCATAAGGGACAAGGCCAGAGATAACGCCCCAGTGCTACGACAAGCCATATGATTTACAAATTGACCACTCCAAGTTGACCGACATAGGGGAGGGTACAGTTCAGCCATATCTCACGCTCAAATCATCTGGCTCGCAGGCCTGACTCACGTCAGCATTCCTTTTCACTTTTTTGCATGATCCATAACTCTGTAAGGATCCTAAGTAAGCACACATGGTTACCAAAGCTGAGTAACTTAAGCTCACACTCAATCAAAATATAACCCGCAAGTCTCCAAAAAACAGGCTTCAGCATCCAAACATAACTTACAAGAAGTTATCGTCGGCGGTAGCACTATCATCGTGCGGTATGGGATAGACTATCGGTTCTTCTCCTTTTTCTGGTGTTTTCCTAGATTCTACCTCCAGTACTCTCAACGCAACCATCTGCACAACCCGCGACTCAAAAATCTATGCGATAACCACGGAGTCTTTTCTGGCATACAAAAAGTAGAAACATCACCAATCGAGACCAACCCGTTCGAATGGGATTCACACATCATGTCTATTTTGTACTTTGATTCCGGATCTAAATGCAATACTACAAGGATGCAAAGATCTAATCATCGGGAGAACCACATCTACACGTACGTGGAGTGTCTACCCTCTAACGCCAAAAGAAAGGACTTTGCGTGTCTAAGGAAGAGGATCGTTACTCTTAATGTACGCTTTGGCGCCATAGGAGAAATCTAGACAGTTGAAAATGACCGCCCTCACCTTGCCTCCGTAAATCCGAACTCGCCTTGCAAATTCGAGACCAGAAACACGTATGGCAGCTAGAACCCTCCTTCCCAGCATTGCTGCTCCTCCTATAGAAAACTAGGCCAAGATCTCCAACTCCAGAATAATGAAGAGGAAATAGCCGAACCAGGCATATAAATAAAGTTACTATCGCGCGGTAACTAGCTACCGCCACACAGTACCGCCTCGTTTCACGTATAATCGCCCAGACCCTCCAATCACAGGCCGACAGGTGGCCACACTGTTATGGTTTCATTATCGCTGCGCGATAGGATGCTAACACAGCACAATAGCCGACGTCGATTACGACATGACAACTGGCGCTATCGCCGCGCGCTAACTGCTACCGCCGCGCGGTAGAATCTCGAGAGCCTCATCAATTAAATTGACCCAGCTATCGTCAACAGTAACTCTATCGCCGAGCAATAGTTTCCTAAGAGCACTGCCAGATTAATTCCCCAGCTACCGCCATGCGGTAATGACTTTCCTCCATATGGTAAGTTCAGTGTTGAGTTGACTCAACGCTCTCAAAGCTGTCAATGCTAACCCTGGAGCTACTTTCATGCTGTAACTAGCTACCACCGGGAGATAACCTCCATAGAACCATTTTCGGCCCTAAGAAATTTGGGGCATTAGAAATCACCCCCACTTAAAGAATTCCGTCCCGAAATTAAGTGATGCAGGAAACTAAGGAATTAAATCAACTTTAAACAGTGTACCTCAATTGGATAACTCGGGGAACTCCGACTTCATGGTTTGCTCCCATTAATATGAAAGCTCCTCCCGGCCACAGTTGTCCCATCGAACCTTGACCATCATGATCTCTTTATTACATAGTCTTTTGACTTCTACATCCTCAATTCGAATGGGGTTGACCCTTGTTGTCAACCCACTATCAACAGGTACTTTATCTGCAACAATCACTTGTGTAGGCTCTTGTACCGCCTTTCACAACATCGATATGTGGAATATGTTGGATCCCTAGTTGGATTTAGGCTAGGTTCACTAACTAGGATGATTGACCCACCATATATAGCTAGGGTCATGACTGTGTCCTAGAGTATAGGCTAAGTCCTTAGAATCAACCACACATGGACCAGCCAATAGAAGACAGCAGGAGACTCAAAGACTTAGAAGAAAATCAAGTTCAGAAAAATGAGTTCGATGTTTGTCGAACTCAGCTCGACGAAATTCGTGCTCCGCTCGACGAACTCAGAGTAAATTCTCTGAGTTCAGCTCGACGATATTCGAGCTTGGGTTGACGAATTCTGGAAGTTCAACTTCAACACATTAAGTCGAGAATACTTTCTCTAAACTCAGGTCGACGAAGTTATATTATCAGTTCGACGAACTTGGAGTACAGAATTGGGAAGTTTTTCACATAAAGCAGTTAGTTGAACTCAGGTTGATGAACTTGGTTCTCAGATCGACGAACAAACTTTCTCAGGTCGACGAACATGATTTCTCAGCTCGACAAACTTTGATCTTAGGTCGATGAAATTTTCTCTCTGGTCGACGATTTCTGTGCAGTTCCAAACTTGGAAATTTTTCTCATTTTGTCCTTATTCTCTTGCAGTCACCTGATCAAAACCTGCTAGCAGATTCCTACCAGGGTGGTAGAAGGTGGATGTACCCAGGTTGGGGAACCACTATAAAAGTTCTTGTGTTGTCTGGTTGCCCTTTTATTTTTGTTCTTGCTGTGGTTGTGATAGATTAGGTTATATGTGATGTGTTAGATTAGATTGACTTAGGGTGCTTTTTTTCTTTCTACCAATTTTGGTATCTTTACTTTATTACTCTTATATTATTTTATTAACAGCAAAAAGATTTCAGATTACTCTCTTCACCCCCCCCCCCTCTAGAGAAAATCAGTTCTAACCCCATCTTTCAGAATACATCGTATAGACCACTCAATTCCGTTGATAACTTCAACTGATAGGCAGTTTCTCCGATATGCTCCAGTATCACAAACGGCCCAAGATATCTCGGACTCAGCTTTTTCAAGTGTCGAACCCTTGAGACAACCTTGAAAGGCTTAATTTTCAAATATATCCAATCGCCTACGACGAACTCAACGTTCCTGTGATTGGTGTTATAATACTTAGCTTGTCTATCCTGAGCAACCAGCAACCGCTAACGGATTGTTCGCATAACCAAAGTCGCATCATCGACATCCATCTGCTTATACAGCTTTGACTCGCCCGTCCCCAACCAAGACAACGAAGTACGACACTTCCTGCCATATAAGTCCTCGAAGGGCGTCATTTGAATACTCACCTAGTAGCTGTTATTGTAAGCAAACTCAATCATATATAGGTGATGTTCCCACCTCTTACCAAAATCCAGGGCATACATGTGAAGCATGTCTGAAAGTGGTGGTATGCACTGATACCACCAGTGGGTTAGACTGTTTAACTCTAGAGGGGGGGTGAATAGAGTATTTAAAAATCCTTTGGATTTTTATTTCAGAGTTAAAAATAGTGATACTAATAAGTGTAATCAGAAATGTGCAGAAATAAAATAAAGCTATACAACAATCAGCACACAGAAAGAAATAAAGTAGCATCACAGACGACACAAGAATATTATAGTGGTTCCCATAAAACTTGGGTACATCCACTCTTCTACCATCGTGGTAGGAATCCACTCAGGTTTTTTATCAGGTGTCCTGCCACCAATCAGGTTTTTGCTCAAATACCTGTCACCACAAGATCTGCTTCAGGTAGATCAAGAAACCCTTCAGGCTTTTGATCAGGTGCCTAAAAACCAAATCAAGTGTTTTGATCAGGAGACTTGCAACCAATTGGTTAACTTTTGAAGGGAGCTAGAACCCTATGTACAGTGGGGTAAAACAAATAAAACAAGCTGTTGTCTATTCTTTTCTCAAATCAACTAAGAAGACTTGTGGATTCTGATGGTGTCAAAGTTCCCCCTGAGATGAAGATTAGTTCAGGAAGATTGAGAGCTTTACAGGGTGAGTAAGTCTTCTAGAAAAGATTCTACAGAAAGCTGTAGATAGATAGAAGTTGATTTCTCTTTTTAGCTTGTTGGAGGAAGATCACTTGATGAAGACAGTCAGAGCCTTTTCTTGAAAAACTTTTGGTGCCTGTCTTGTTCTCTGTGTGTTCTGCTATTCCTGTTATCTATTGTCGACTGAAAGAGAAAAATCTCTTTTATATATCTCTGTATAATTTCACCTTTGAATTTTAATTGTCTGCATTGAATGCTGACTGTCTGGAGAATGAATATCTGACTGGAGAGAATATTGCATTAATGGATTTCCCCAACTGTCATATTAAAAATGACAAGTAATATTCTTGATGAAGAACATAATCAATGCTGCTACTAACGGTTATATTCAGATAATATAAGCATTGATTATTCAGGAATTACTGCAACAGAATAAGGACAAAATGATGGAAAAATCCAAGTCTGGAACTGCACAGCAATCGTCGACCAGAGAACAGATTTCGTCGACTTGAGTCCAAATTTCGTCGGCCAGAGAAATCGTGTTTGTCGACCTGGGAATTCTTTTTCGTCG
Source organism: Platanthera guangdongensis (assembly GCA_039583875.1). Taxonomy (NCBI): domain Eukaryota; kingdom Viridiplantae; phylum Streptophyta; class Magnoliopsida; order Asparagales; family Orchidaceae; genus Platanthera; species Platanthera guangdongensis. The sequence continues at coordinate 49,767,902 of CM077165.1, forward strand.
ACCTGAGAACCAAGTTCGTCAACCTGAGATCAGCTAACTGCTTTCTGTAAAGAACTTCCCATTTCTGTGCTCCAAGTTGAAAGTGAGGGATAGATACAGTTTACTCAAGAGGGGGGGGGGTGAATAGATTATAAAAAAATTTGTTTAGATATATTGCAGAATTAAAATATAGGTACTTATATGAAAAAGGTAAAAGCAAGAAACTATCAGAGCACAATGCACAAAGAAAACACAAGGCAATCCAGACGACACAAGAAATTTTATAGTGGTTCCCCAAATCTAGGTACGTCCACTCTTCTACCACCATAGTAGGAATCCACTTAGGTTTTTTGATCAGGTGCCCTATCACCACAAGATCTGCTTCAGGTAGATCTAGAAACCCTTCAGGCTTTTGATCAGGTGCCTAAAAACCAATAGGTTTTTGATCAGGTGCCCTATCACTAAGGAGTTTACTTTTGAAGGGAGAAAGAACCCTGTACAAGAGAGGTTAAAGAAAAAAATTAGATGACAGTCTTCTCTTTCTCAAACACAATGAGAAGATTATGTGGATTTGATGATGCCAAAGCCCCCCCTGAGATATTGAGTAGTTTCAGGAAGAAGGAAGCTTTGTCCAGGGTGTAGGTCTTCAGATTGATGTTGATTCGAGCTCTCTGTAGATTGTTGAAGCCTGATGAAGGAAGAAGAATAGAGAGAATTGTGAATTTCTTCTTCTTCCTTGTTTTTGGCAAAGCAAGAAACCTTGAGAGCAAAAGGACTGAATTTCTGACTGATTGTATATGATTCTTGTTTTTTCTGTCTGTTTAAGTTCTTTGTATATGTTTGGAATGACTAACGGCCTGAATTTGAATTCCCGGACAGTACTTAATTCTCTGCAAGAATTTAGGATCCCAAACAGGTAGAAAGGCTGGCAATCATAAATGCACTTCCATAACTGTCTTCACAAAATATTCTATGAATAGCATAATTAATGCTTTATGAGATATGGCTATCAACCTTGAGAATGTCAGCATTAATTATCAGAATATATTTTCCTTAAAATGATTTATCATAACCAAAATAAATACTTCTGACCGAACTGAGAGAACTGATAACTGAAGGCAGACAAAAATCGCAGAGCTTGGCTCAGAGATCGTCGAACTGGGTTAAGAGATCGTCGACCTGTGAGCAACTATCGTAGATCTTAGATAACTGCTAAGAAGCACAAGATCGTCGACCTGAGCTCGTAGATCGTCGAGCTCAGTTCAGAGTAAAGGACTTTGAGATCGTCGATGGGAGATCCACGATCGTCGATCTGAGAATGGAATTCGTCGAGCTGAGAAGTTGGTTCGTCGATTTGATAATTTGACTTATCCTTCTAAAACAGCTTCTGTGAACTGTGTTGACAGATGGTTCTGGGTGTAGACACAAGTCCTTCTGGTGTCGACTGATACTGTCGACTAATAATCTGTGAACTGTGTCGACACAAATCATTCTTTTATCGACTGAGCTAGTGTCGACTAATATTATCTATGTCGATTGATAGTCTGTGTGTCGAAACAAATCTTCTGGGTGTCGACACAGCCTTTCTGTGTGTCGACACAATTCTGCTACTGGTGTCGACACAGCTTTTCTGTGTGTCGACACAATTGATTCTGGTGTCGACTGATATTGTCTGTGTAGACACAACTGCTTGAGTCTCTGACAGGCTATTGTAGGCTAATCCATGTGATGTTGACTCTTGGCCTAGACTAAAGAAATAAACCTATGACCCTGACTATACATTTTGGGTCAGTCTAAGCAAACCTAATAGTGATCCTTACCCAAATCAGAACTAGGGTTCCAACAATCTCCCCCTATTTGGGTGAGGACACTATTTACATAACATAAATAAAATACAAAGTAATAAAAAAACTTGAGCATTTGCTTCTGCTATTGTTGATGTTGAACCTTGCCCAAACCTGTGTCATTACAATCTGTATCATCATAATCTGCTTCTGCTATTTCTGAAATTGCTGCTGCTGGAACTACTGCAGCTTCATTCGTCATCTATATCTGCACAAAAGTTCTGAAACACTTCTTCTTCCTGTACTGCTGGAGGAGACTGAGCTTGAAGGTCTGCTGAGGCTGAACCTGCTGCATCTTCATTGGACACCTCCCCCTGCCTGGTTTCAGTGAAAACTGGAATCAGGCCCCTAGATGAAGAAGGGACAGAGGAAGTAGAAAGGGAAGCAGAAAGGGAGTAGCCATTTGTTGAGGAAGAGTAAACCCATTCTTTGATCTCAGCAATAGATAGTTTGATCCATATAGACATGAACTTCTACAGACCCGGATCATCACATAGCAGTGTCGAACTTCCTCTTTGAAAGAGCTGCCGTAGAAATCGCCATGGAAGATCTGTAGACTCAAGAGAGAAGAGATCAAGGGCAAAGGGAAAATAGAATAAGAAAATGCGGGACAGAGATCAAAGAGAAACCTACATATAGGTTTTTGGAATATGAAAAGACGATCTCTGTTCGACGATAAAAACAAAAACGTCGATCTTAAGTCAAAGATTAATTTATAAACAAATAATATCTTTGGTCTCTGATCTCAGTCGGAAATTGATAGTCGAGCACAGCTTGACGATCAATTAACTGAAGCAAAGTCGTTGATCTCAGGTCAATGATTTTTGTCTTCGCACAGAGCTGTCGTCAAACGTAGTTCGACAATTTAGCTCAAGAGTTGTTCGAAGATCGTCGATCTTCGTTCGATGATTTATGAACAGATCCAAAAATAGAAGACAAAAATTAAATTAATCCTTCCCATTGATCATTCCAAGCTGATTCAGGAAGAACAGGTACTTCTTTTCATCAAGGGGTTTGGTGAAAATATCTGCTCTTTGAAAATCAGTGGAGATAAAGTCTAGATTAATTTTCTTTTTGTCTACATTATCTCTAATGAAATGATGTCTTATATCTATATGCTTTGTTTTAGAATGATGCACTGGATTATGTGCTATAGATATAACACTAGTATTATCACAGAAAATGGTTGAATAATTTAGATTGAAACCATAATCTAAGAGTTGGTTTTGTATCCACAAAATCTGTGAACAACAACTGCCAGCAGCCATATATTCAGCTTCAGCAGTAGATGTTGATACAGAGGTTTGCTTCTTACAAAACTAGGGCACAAGTCTATCACTCAAGAACTGGCAAGTTCCTGAAGTGCTCTTTCTGTCCACTCTGCATCCAGCATAGTTAGCATTTGAAAATCCAGTCAACTCAAATGCTGACTCTGTGGGATACCAGAGTCCTAGATTAGGACAACCCTTTATATATCTTAAAATCCTTTTTATGAAAATAAGATGAGATTCTTTAGGGTTCACCTGGAACCTAGCACATAAACATGTGGCAAACAAGATATCTGGTCTGCTTGCTGTTAGATATAGTAGGGATCCAACAATGGCCCTATACCTGGTCTGATCAACAGGTTTTCCATATTCATCAGTGTCTAATACAGCATTGCCAGCCATGGGAGTCTTCATAGAAGATGCATCAGCCATCCCAAACTTCTTAATAAGCTCATTAGCATATTTAGATTGGGAAATGAAGATACCATCAGGAGATTGTTTCACTTGGATACCAAGGAAATAAGATAACTCTCTCATGTTGCTCATCTCAAATTTGGAATGCATTAGATTATAAAATCTCTTGCACAATTTGGGATCAGTAGAACCAAATATAATATCATCTACATATATTTGTACTAATAAAATTTTATCATGATGCAATTTTGTAAAAAGGGTTTTATCTACCATGCCTCTAGAAAAACCATGCCCTAAAAGAAAGCTGGCTAAGGTCTCATACCAAGCTCTTGGAGCTTGCTTTAAACCATAGAGAGTCTTATGCAGTTTGAAAACATGAGAGGGCGAAGATGGAGAAACAAAACCTGGAGGTTGTTCTACATAAACCTCTTCTTGTAGTGCTCCATTTAGAAAAGCACTCTTTACATCCATCTGATAAACTGTGAACTTTTTGAATGCAGCATAGGCCAAAAAAATCCTTATAGCTTCTAGCCTGGCAACTGGAGCAAAGGTCTGATCATAGTCAATTCCTTCATCTTGCCTATATCCTTGAGCAAAAAGCCTAGCCTTGTTCCTCACAATCACACCTTGGGCATCAAGCTTATTCCTGAAAACCCACTTAGTTCCAATTACTGGATAGCCTTTAGGCCTTGGAACCAAGTCCCAAACTCTACATCTTTCAAATTGATTTAGTTCCTCTTGCATTGCAATGATCCAATGGGGATCTTCCTCAGCATCAGTTATGGATTGAGGCTCAATTTGAGAGAGAAAACAGGCATGCATCACATCATGGTTTAGTTGATGCCTTGTCTGTCTACATGCTGATATGTCTCCAATTACTTAGGATCTAGGGTGATCCCTAAGTGTGATAAAATCAGATGGTGAAGTTGGTTCAGCAACAGCAATTGGAGTGAATTCCTCTTGTGGTATTACTTTTGCTGTTGGAGGAAGTTCAGTTTCTTCCATAGAGTCTTCTTCACTGTCTTCATTTGCTTGTGGTGAGGGATGAGATATCACCTTCTGGGTGAGATTTAAGTCATCCAGCTTTTTACATAGACTTGGTACCTGCAGATGATCACTAGTAGAAGCTTCCTTCTCCTTGTAAAACATATTAGCTTCATCAAATGTAACATGTATTGACTCTTCAATTTTCAAGGATGATTTATTGAGAACCCTATATGCCTTGCTAACTTGGGAATAACCTAGAAAGATTCTCATTGTAGCTTTGGCTTCAAACTTTCTAAGATAATCTTTGTTGTTATAATGTATATAACTGATACAACCAAAAATTCTAAAGTAGTCTATTTTAGGTTTCTTCCCTTTGAGTAGTTCATAGGGAGTCTTGCCTTTAAGTTTTTATATCAAACTTCTATTCAGGACATAATTTGTTGTGCTTACAGCTTCTGCCCAGTAGGATAGAGGCAGGTGAGCATCAGCAAACAATGTACCTGCAATTTCAATGAGTGTTCTGTTTTTCCTTTCAACTACCCCATTTTGTTGAGGAGTTCTGGGAGCAGAGAAGCAGTGTCTGATACCTTCTTTCTCATAGAATTCTTGTATAGGAAGAGATTCAAACTCAGTGTCATGATCACTTCTGATCAATGCAACTGGAGTAGAGTACTCAATCTATATGCATTTTAGAAAGTCTGTAAGAACTTTGAAATTATCAGACTTGTTTCTCAAGAGGAAAACCCAAGAGAACCTAGAGAAGTCATCTACAATAACTAAAGTATAGGACTTCCCTCCCAGGCTTTGTACAGCAATTGGTCCAAAAAGGTCCAAATGAAGCAGATACAAAATCCTAGGTGAATCACTCTTATTAACTGATTTAAAACTATTTTTAGTTTGCTTGCCTTCTTGATAAGCCTTGCAAAGGCTTTCCTTCTTGTAGGGGCAAGAGGGCAATCCTCTAACAAGATTGTCCCTAGATAACCTAGCAATATTTCTTAGATTTACATGTCCTAGCCTTTTATGCCACAAAGTATTATTATTGCTAACCTGGTTAAATAAACAGATTTCTGAACAAGCAGAATTAAAATCAACTAAATAAATATTGTCTAACCTAATACCTGATAACACAGTAATGTTGTTTAGAGAAATATTGCATTTAGATTCAGTAAAACATACCTCATAACCTGCATCACATAGCTGTCCTATGGATATCAAGTTATGTTTCAGCCTACTTACATATGCCACTTTCCTGAAAGTGAGCTCCAAGTGTAAATTCTTCATAGCCTTCTGTCTGACCAAAGCTCGAGTCTCCAAATATAACCTTTGGACCTAGCTTTGCCTTATAGTTACTTAGATTGGCCTTGTTTCCTGTCATGTGCTTGGAACACCCACTATCCAAATACCACTTATCCTGTATGGTAGGATAGGTCTTTATCTGCAAAAAAAAACTTATATATTTTTGACCCAGGTAACCTTGGGTCCTAGCTTCTTTTCATACTTAAAACTTGAAATATAAGAGTATACAGGTTGACTTTTATAACCTAAGGGATGAAATCTCCTAGGTGGGATTATCCAGTTAGTTAAGGGATTGAAAGGTTTAGGGTTAGAATTCTTATTGAAATTTCTATTGACATTATAGTTTTGATAGAACTGTTTTGAGTTCGACGATTTTAGTTCAGATCGTCGATCTGCGTTCGATGACCAGCATTGATATTATCGATCGTCGTTCGACACATAATGCTGAGATCGTCGATCTTGGTTCGACGATTTTTGTTCAGAATTAGTCTTTTGTTTTTCTTTATTTATCTCAACTTGTTTTAAAACTTTGTTAACTATTTTAATTTGTTCTGTATTCTTCTTACCTTTATCTGAAATAAACTTTATAGGTTATGAAAGGTGGTTTTTCTGAATGATTGGTGGTTCACTGGATGATGCACCTAATCCTAACTTACTTCTATTAAGTCTAGTATTAAGTGTTCTGGTAATTTCTACTAGCTGTTTGCTTCTTCCATTCAGTGATTCTTCTAGCTCTTTTGCTTTACTTAATTCAACTTTCAGAAAAGTGATTTGTTCACTATACATGTGTATTTCATTTTTCAATTTACTGTTTTCTGATACTAAGCTATCATAATTAAATTTTTTATCTCTGAGAAGTTTGATTTCCTTCTCAGATCTAATCAGATCACTACACATAGATTTAAAGTCATTTTTAAAATCTTCAGAGGTAAAGTCGAAGTCTTTCAATACCTGATCACAATATAAACATTCTTCAGATTCTTCTTCTTCTGAGACATGCCCTTAAGCATTGATGGCCATTAAGCAAATTTCTTTGGCCTTTGCTTCCTCTTCATCTTCACTAGAGCTGGAGGAAGATGATTCTTCAGTGTCACTCCATGTTTCTGCAACAAACCCTCTCTCCTTCTTCTTGTGCTTGTAGGAGGATGGTTTGCTGGAGTGCTTCTTGGAGTCTTTCTCTTTTCTCCTTTCCTTATGATTGTTTTCTGGACATTCTGGAAGAATATGTCCAGGTTTCCTGCAACCAAAACAGATAATCTCTTTAGAAGGGGTTTTGTCATACCTTGGTTTATCATCACTCCTTGATGATTTCCTTCTGAATTCTTTTCTCCCCATCTTGAAGAATCTCTTTGCAAAGAGACTCATCAATTCTTCATTTGATGGAGAGGTTTCTGATTCTTCTAAAGCTTTGAAAGCTATATTCTTCTCCTTCCTAGTTGGTGTCGCAGTCTTTTGTTGCTCAGCTTCTCTCATTTTCAGCAGCTGTTCATAGGATTTCAGCTTTCCTAAGACTGATTCGGTAGTCATCTCATGTGTGTTTTTGGTCTCTATGATAGGCCAGATTCTAGAGTCCCATGAGCTGGGGAAGAACATGAGAATCTTGTCATTTATTTCTGTGACTGAGATGTCTTTGTCAAGAGTTTTCCGCTCATTAACAATGAGACTGAGTCTATTGTACATCTCTGCTCAGTTTCTTCCTTTTTAAAATTATCATACTGGGAGATGAGATGAGCTTTCCTGTCCTTCCTTTCATCTATTGGTCCTGAAACCATCTGGTTTAAGGAATCCCAGATGGCCTTAGCTGATTCACATTCAGCTACTTTATGGAATATGTCATCAGACATTGTTTATGCCAGTATGTTCATGGCTCTTGCATCAGCAATCTTTGCTTTCTTGTATGCATCATTATAGTCTGGAGGAGGTACTGCAGTCATGTTTGTGGAAGTACTTACAGGGGCAGCTGGTGATGGAGGTACTCCTGTCAAGATAGAAGCAAAAATGTCTTCATCAATCGAATTCATATAAAGCTTGATTCTTGCCTTCCAGATTCCAAACTTTTGCAAGTTGCATTTTGGAGGTCTGGTGCTTGCAAATTCCTTGTACTGTGCCATGGTATAACAAAGAATAGGGTAAACAGATATCTATCAGAGATCTTAGGTTCAGGTGTTAGCCTATACAACCTTAAAAACACACCCTCTGATACCAATTGAAAGTGAGGGATAAATACAGTTTACTCTAGAGGGGGGGGGGGGGGTTGAATAGAGTATAAAAAACTTTGTTTAGATATATTGCGGAATTAAAATATAGGTACTTATATGAAAAAGGTAAAAGCAAGAAACTATCACAGCACCATGCACAAAGAAAACACAAGGCAATCCAGACGACACAAGAAATTTTATAGTGGTTCCCAAAATCTGGGTACATCCACTCTTCTACCACCGTGGTAGGAATCCACTTAGGTTTTTGATCAGGTGCCCTATCACCACAAGATCTGCTTCAGCTAGATCTAGAAACCCTTCAGGATTTTGATCAGGTGCCTAAAAACCAATAGGTTTTTGATCAGGTTCCCTATCACCAAGGAGTTTACTTTTGAAGGGAGTAAGAACTCTGTACAAGAGACGTTAAAGAAAAAAATAGATAACAGTCTTCTCTTTCTCAAACACAATGAGAAGACTATGTGGATTTGATGATGCCAAAGCTCCCCCTGATATATTGAGTAGTTTCAGGAAGAAGGAAGCTTTGTCCAGGGTGTAGGTCTTCAGATTAATGTTGATTCGAGCTCTCTGTAGATTGTTGAAGCCTGATGAAGGAAGAAGACTAGAGAGAATTGTGAAGTTCTTCTTCTTCCTTGTTTTTGGCAAAGCAAGAAACCTTGAGAGCAAAAGGCTTGAATTTCTGACTGACTGTCTACGATTCTTGTTTTTTCTGTCTTTTTAAGTTCTCTGTATATGTTTGGAATGACTAACGGCCTGAATTTGAATTCCCAGACAGTACTTAATTCTCTGCAAGATTTTAGGATCCCAAACGGGTAGAAAGGCTGGCAATCATAAATGCACTTCCATAACTGTCTTCACAAAATATTCTGTGAATACCATAATTAATGCTTTATGAGATACGACTATCAGCCTTGAGAATGTCAGCATTAATTATCAGAATATATTTGCCTTAAAATGATTTATCATAACCAAAAAATACTTCTGACCGAACTGAGAGAACTGATAACTGAAGGCAGACAAAATCGCAGAGCTTGGCTCAGAGATTGTCGAACTGGGTTAAGAGATCGTCTACCTGTAAGCAACTATCGTAGATCTGAGATAACTGTTGAGAAGCACAAGATCGTCGACCTGATCTCGTAGATCGTCGAGCTCAGTTCAGAGTAGAGGACTCTGAGATTGTCGATGGGAGATCCACGATCGTCGAGCTGAGCATGGAATTCGTCGAGCTGAGAAGTTGGTTCGTCGATTTGAGAATTTGACTTATCCTTCTGAAACAGCTTCTGTGAACTGTGACGACAGATGGTTCTGGGTGTCGACACAAGTCCTTCTGGTGTCGACTGATACTATCGACTAATAATCTGTGAACTGTGTCGACACAAATCCTTCTTGTGTCGACTGAGCTAGTGTCGACTAATATTATCTGTGTCGACTGATAGTCTGTGTGTCGACAGAAATCTTCTGGGTGTCGACACAGCCTTTCTGTGTGTCAACACAATTCTGCTACTAGTGTCGACACAGCTTTTCTATGTGTCGACACAATTGATTCTGGTATCGACTGATATTGTCTGTGTCGACACTACTGCTTGAGTCTCTGACAGGCTGTTGTAGGCTGATCCATGTGATGTTGACTCTTGGCCTAGACTAAAGAAATAAACCTATGACCCTGACTATACATTATGGGTCAGTCTAAGCAAACCTAATAGTGATCCTTACCCAAATCAGAACTAGGGTTCCAACACAAGTTCGTCGAGCTGATAATATAACTTCGTCGACCTGAGTTTAGAGAAAGGATTCTAGACTTAACGTGTTGAAGTTGATCTCCCAGAATTTGTCGACCTGAGCTTGAATATCGTCGAGCTCAACTCAGAGAATTTACTCCGAGTTCATCAAGTTGAGCATGACTTTCATCGAGCTGAGTTCGACGAACGTCGAACTCATTTTTCTGAACTTGATTTTCTTCTAAGTCTGAGTTTTCTGCTGTCTTCTGTTGGCTGTTCCATGTGTGGTTGATTCTAAGGACTTATCCTAAACTCTAGGACACAAACATGACCCTGACTATACATGTTGGGTCAAATATCCCAGTTTAGTGAACCTAGCCCAAATCAAACTAGGGATCCAACAATCTCCCCCTATTTGGGTGAGGTCACTAATTTAAATGAAAACAAAAACATTCACAAAGCAGAGAAATATATCTGGCAGGAAAAATTAAAACATGCAACAGATATTTACAATGTAGCTTTGTGTCAGTAGATAAATAAGAGTTCAGAAAGACAGAAATTCAAACAGCATAAACTCATTTCTTTTTCTTCAGTGTCTCCTTTTGCTTATCCTCTTTTTCTTTGTCAGCAGGCTGAGTAAATTTGATCTCTCTATTGGGATTTGCTGCTTTTTTCTTGGACATAGTCATACCAGCAGCTCCAATGATGTTGAGAGATGTGGATCTATGCCCAACAGCCTCTGGGTGTAGGTTCATATATGCATCTACATTAAAGAATTTGTTAGCTTTTGCATACCTGTTCAATTCTTCTTTCCTGTATTTTGACATTGTTGAATACTGAGAGGGATCCCTTCCTTCAGCTTTGGCTTTGTTTATCATTGATAATCCAACCAATTCCTGGAACCTTGTCATTCTAGCAGTAGTAGTTGTTTCAGGATCCTCAAATAGAATGGGAAGAGACTCTGGCTTCTTAGGACTGTCAGCTTTAAATGTTTTAGGGACTTGCTGTTACTGTTGCTAAGGATATTGCTGTTGTTATTGATTTTGATGTTGTTGCCTACTAGAAAGGTACCTCTGTTGGCTTCTTCCTTGGGAAGATGAGTATGTACCATGTTGTCTTTGGTATGTTTGAGAATATGAGGTAGACCTCTGAGTTGAGCTGCCTGAAGCACCAGCAGCAGGTGGAGGAGGAGGAGGAGGTCCTTTCCTATGCATCTGAGGAGGTGGAGAATATCTTTTGCTTTTCTTTCTATCATTTTGCTGATTCTTGGATAGCCACATCCAGGCTGGCATTCCAGGATAGGGAGTAATTTTCTGGAGAATGTAGTAAGGAATGTCATGATTTGGATTAGGCTTGGGAGCAGCAACTGGAGGGGCCTTCCTTTTTTTGAGGTTTTCTTCTTTTTAGCAGAAGGGCTATCATCAGAATCATCATTGTCTTCATCATCATCTTTTTCAGAGCAGGATCCCTGAGTATTATCATACAAATCATCTAGAGCTTTCAGAAGATTTTTGTCAATTGACTTGTCATCCTGAGGCTGTGCTTGAGATACTGGAGCTGGAGCTGGAGCTTGAGGTTCTGGAGCCTGAGGCTCTTCAACAACTATTATATTTTCAGTAATTAACAAGTTTTCTTCTTCTATATCTGTTATTATGATGTCATCCAAATTTGGAAGAGGACTGTCATCCATCTTATAGATAGGAGCAGAGACTGCCTCTGGGGCAAGAATATCTTGGGGAGCAGATATTGTTTGAATATCTAAAACTACAAAACTGTCCTTGAGTTGCTGGGCAACTGTGGGACTAATAGGAGTTGTATAAGGTACAATAGCAAAGGATGGCTTTAAGAAGACAAAAGGAAGAGAACTCAAATAAACTGTATTAAAAGAATTCAATAGACTGAATAAATCCACTGTTGGATTGACAAAACAATCACCAATAGTTATTATATATGTATCCTCTATAGTTGTATATGTATCTAGAAACATATATGTATCTATATCTGAATCTGTTGTATCTACTGTTGCTGCTACTACTGAAACTGGAAGAGCTTCTTCAATGAGCATCTCCCCCTGCCTGATTACAGCAGGAGCTAGAAACAGGCCCCTAGTTGAAGAAGGAGGGATAGAGGAAGCAGCACGGAGAGCAGCAAAAGAGGAAATAGAATTAGCAAGAGGTGTAATGGCCTCTGCTATAAGAGTCCTGAGCACTAGAGTGATGTACTCCAGGATGGTAGACAGGGAAGGGCAAACTGTATCCATAAACTCAAGTGGAGTTTGGGTGGATACAGAGATAGAAGCAGAAGGAATGACATCAGGGAGGATGTCATCCTGAGGAGATGATGGTCCAGGGGATGGTGTTGGACTGGGAATGTTATGAACAGGTGAGGAGGGTGTAGATGGTGGTGAGGTGAGCAGATTGAATGTGGGGGATGACAAGAATGATTCAGTATTGATGTCTTGGAGATGGGATGGAAGAGGAGATTGAGGAGGTGTGATATATTATGGAGATTGAGGAGGTGTTGGCATATGAGTTAGGGAAGGGATTGAGACGGCTGGTTGTTCTAGAGGAGGAAGTGAGGTTGGTTGGGGAGATGGAGGACTTATTGTTGGAATGGATATGGTGGAAGAGGAGCTTCTTCAGAACCAGGGTGGGGAGTGGATGTATCAGCCCTTGTGCCCTCAGAAGGCCTGGAGGAGGAGGAAGCCTGGGATGGCTTTGTGATCCTCCTCTCCCATCTGCCAAACAGGGCAGATGTTAGCCTCTTTGAGGCATTTATGAACACTGGTGTGGAAACCAAATGGAAACTTGGTTACCAGAAATGGTTCCTGTCATATTATCTTCTGTTGTGGAGGAAGAAAAGACCCATTCTTTGATCTCAGACATAGCAATCTTAATTCTTTGAGTCATAAATTTCTTCAGATTCTAATCTTCAAACAACTTCAGTATTTCCACAAATATTGTGTCAGAGTGTTGGAAAGAATCGAAATCTATATCGAAAACCATATCGAATTTCATGGTGGAGAGAGCGCTTGCTGGAATCGCCATGAATGCACCTGCAAGAGAGAAACAAAGATCAAGTGCAAATGAACTGAAAGCGCGGGATAGAGGTCGAATAAAACCTAGATATAAGATTTTCAGAATATGAACCGCCAATCTCCGTTCGACGAAAAAGGAAAAGATCTTTGATCTGAGTTCGACGAAGTATTTTAATATAAAATGAGTTTGTAGATCTCAGTCTGAAGAAGACAAATAAATCATCGATCTTAGTTCGACGATAAATTCACTGAAGCAGGGATCGTCGATCGCAGTTCGACAAAAACTATTTCACTAAGAAGTGATCGTCGAACTCCGTTCGACGAACTCTTCACGAGAAGTTTATAGATCGTCGATCTTCGTTCGACGAACTGTCAACAAATCGTCGACCACAGACAGAAATTAAATTAACTCGTCCCCATTGATAATTCCTAACTGATTTAAGAAAAACAGATGTTCCTTCTCATTCAATGGCTTGGTGAAGATGTTTGCCCTTTGTAAATCAGTGGAAATGAAGACAAGATTAATTTTCTTTTTGTTTACACAATCTCTAATGAAATGTTGTCTTATTTCTATATGCTTGGTCCTACTATGATGTACTAGATTTTATGCTATGGATATAGCACTGGTTGTAACAACCCCATCCGTTCATATAATATATTCTAGAAGGTCCGGCCGGGGCCCCACAGGATATATCACAAAACAGTCGGTGAAGGTACAGGATGATACCAGAGTCGCGCATCGCACCTAACACAAAGCATTCTAGCGGAAGCCTAGACTACACCTTGAACTCCTCATGAATGTCCAAACATAAAACGCCACATTTTATATCATATAGGAATGTCTTACAACATATACAAAGAGTTGGCCTTATGGCCTTACATGGCTTTCATACAGTGGCCTCAAACAGATTGGCGCGCAGGCCGGCCACAATAAAAGAAAACACTCAAAAGAACATATTTAGCCTTCGAGGGCTAACAGCAGCAGCAGCAACACCAGCAGGAGCATCAGCCTCTATGCGATCCGCTCGGCTCTCCAGCACCTGGAAAGGGACAATCCACCCACCGGTGGCAAACAAAAGCAACGGTCAGCGTTCAGCTGACCAAATTATAACGACCCTACCCCTTCTCTAGGGGCAGCGGTATTCTTCCCTGCAGGCATATTAGATCACAAGTATGGCAAGCTATATCATCAAAATGTGCTTTCACGCACACAAGCCATCACAACCGTTCGCCGCCCGGCCCAACGGTCCGTGCACTCAGGGCACATTCTTGGTGTTCTGGCAACCTCTTGCCCACCACCGTATCAGGGTTATCACCCAACGGTAAATCTCTTGAGCATTTACTCCATGGCGTGCAGCCGGAGTTAGTCTTCGGACACCGGGATGGCCCATAGCCCCCCATTGTGTCATGGCACGCAGGCCGAAGACTCTTGCTATGCGCTCCAACAGACTGCACTTTTTGGTCTCACGTCAGACGGACATAGCGCAGGTCGGATCCTCCACCCCCCGTTGCTCAAATCGCCTTGCCTTCTCCGAGTACAGCGTACTCATGGCTATATCAAAGGCGCGGGTCGGTCTCACCAATCCTGTTCTTGGCATTCAAGCCTGGGTCTTTCACTATACCCATTTTCTCACAGCAATAGCGGGTCTTTCCTGGGCACACCAGTACTTCCTGTGACTCTCTCCACAGGTGGACACCGCACTAGCACAAATGTCAGGGGTCTTTCCTAGCTCTCATGCCAGTACTTCCTGTTACTCGCTTCACATGTGGACACCCTACGACATCAAGCATCACAAAAAGGGCCTTTCCTGGTCCCACCAGTACTTCCTGTGCCTCAATCACAGGTTGGACCCAAAACCATCACATGGCTATTTTCCTGGGCTACCACCCCAGTACTTCCTGCTACTCCTTTTCGGAGGCATAACCCGTAGACTACTTACACTACACGTTTATCACGGAGTCTTCTCCGGTTCGTATGCAACATCACCAATCCAGACTAACCTGTCCAGATGGGCTTCACACAGCATGCCTATTCCGTACTCCATTTCCGGATCTATGTGCTAACAAAGGGGATTTCAAGCATCCACCCAAAGATTTTCAAAACCAGCCACCTCTTGGTGGGGGAAATCACAAAATATGCCAAAAAGGAATCCTTCACATGGCTAGGAAGAAAAGTCGTTACCCTTGACGACCGCTTCGGTGCCATGGCCTCAAAGCTAGCTTGCAAGACTCGCAAGATCGTCTCTTCCGCAACGCTGGCTTCGGATCTCTCGTCGGTAAACCGCAGCACCACCAGCAGCAGCCCCCTTTCCTTCTTCCTCCTCCTTTCTCTCTCTCTTTTTCTCTTCACTTGAAGAAAGTTCAAGGCCAAAGAAAATGAGAAATCTTTCTCTGATTTCGGCCCTTAAGGAAAAAGAAGAAGAAGCTTCAGCCCTTGGATCTAGACTGAAGGAATGGACGGCCACGATTCTGCCAAAAACACATATTTTGACCCAACACGGCCTCGAACACGGCCGTGTGCCAGGCCGTGTGCCTCAAGCGGTGGTCAACCGACTTATCCAAACCAGTGACACGCCCATGGGACACGCCCGTGTCATGGGCCGTGTCACCAACACGCCTTCAGACACGCCCGTGTCTGTGGCCGTGTACCTGGGTGAAAAAAATCCCAAATCATCCCGAGACTTCACACGGCCTGTGACACGCCCGTGTCCCAGGCCGTGTGCCCAGACACGGCACAAAGACACGCCCTGTCGAAATCCTTCGGCGGGCTGAGTTCGTCGCCTGATTTGACACGCCTTGTGACACGCCCGTGTCACAGGCCGTGTTCAGCACTCGACACTCACTTCTCGACACTCGACGATCGTCGAGAAAAATCGTCGAGCATGCGACACGGCCTTGGACACGCCCGTGTCCTGGGCCGTGTGCCTCCTCTCGACGCATCGTTGAGAGAAAAATCGTCGAGACAACGGCCGATCGTCGACACAACCTCGACACGCCCTGCGACACGCCCGTGTCGCAGGCCGTGTCAACCAAAAATGCCTGTTTCCGAACTTTGGGCTGTTACAATCCTCCCCTCCTACAAGAAATTTCGTCCTCGAAATTTAGAGACAGGAAAGCAACAGAAACCAGCAAGAAAAATGTTACAACATAAAAAAATTTGATGTTACAACATTCTCGCTACAGATTACAAAAACAGCTCAGGGAACTCTTCTCGCATGGTCTGCTCGCGCTCCCATGTCAGTTCTTCACGGCCGCAGTTGTCCCACCGGACATTTACCATACCGACCGTCTTGTTCCGCAACTGTTTTTCGGCTCGATCTTCGATCTGAATGGGTCTAACTTTCGTTGTTAGCCCATACTCCACCGGCACACGATCATCCGCGATCACTTGCGTTGGATATTTCACGGCCTTCCGAAGCACCGAGATGTGAAAGACATCATGTAACCCACCCAAGTCCTCCGACAGAGCTAGCCGATAAGCCGCTTCGCCAACTCGCTCAACCACTTCAAACGGACCCAAATATCTGGGACTCAACTTTTTCAATCGTCGAATCCTGGAGACACCTTTGAATGGCTTGATCTTCAAGTAGACCCAATCGCCAACCACAAATTCTGCGTTCTGGTGCTTGGCGTTGTAGTACTTCGCTTGTCGATCTTGAGCAATAAGCAATCTCTCTCGAATCGTCCGTATGGTTGAGTTTGCTTCCTCAACCTCCTTTGGTTTAACAACCCGAGCTTTGCCCGCTTCTACCCAAGCCAAGGGAGTACGACACTTCCTTCCATATAGGGCTTCATATGGTGCCATCCCAATGCTTGCCTGGTAGCTGTTATTATATGCAAACTCGACCATATAGAGATGATCTTCCCATCTTTTGCCGAAGTCAAGGGCGCACATTCGGAGCATGTCCTCCATTGTTCTGTTGGTACGTTCAGTTTGGCCATCCGTTTGGGGATGAAAGGCCGTACTGAAAGTCAACTTCATGCCCAACAGTCGGTGAACTAGCCTCCAATCATTTGACGTGAATCGCCCATCTCGATCACTTACGATGCTCCGAGGAACACCGTGAAGACGCACAATCTGGTCAACATATAACTTTGCCAAACTTTCAACTGAATCATCCCGCCTGTTCGGAAGAAAATGTGCTACTTTTGTTAGCCGGTCCACAATGACCCAAATAGAATCATTTCCTCGCTGCGATCTTGGCAACCCGTGCACAAAATCCATGGAAATATCATCAAATTTCCACTCTGGGATCGGCAGTGACTTCAAATAACCGCCCGGCTTTTGGCATTCCGCCTTCACCATCGCACATGTTTGGCATTTGGATACATAAAGGGCAACATCTTTCTTGAGCCCTGGCCACCAGAAAAGCTTCTTCATATCATTGAACATCTTTGTGCTCCCGGGGTGAATGGAATACTTGGTATAATGCGCTTTATACATCAGTTCTTCCCTCAGTTTCCCCACATTTGGGATGCACAAACGGCCCTCTTTTCACAAAAGACCGTCATTCCAGGTGAATTTGCCTTCTGGCCCTTCATTCACATAGCGTGAGAGATCGTCATCCAACTCTGTTGCCCGTCGAACTCGGTCTGCAAGGTCACATTGCACCTCAGTCCAGTTCAAACATGCAATGGCAGTGGAATTCTTGTCAACACAATAGATCTCCAAGGCCTCCAACTCCTGGATAAGACGTTCATCATGCCTTTGTAACCAATTTGCTCTAGCCGGAACTCGCCGACTCAAGGCATCCGCGACAACATTTCCCTTCCCGGGCGTATAGTGAATCTCAAAAGTGTAGTCCCCAAGGAACTCCAACCACCTTCGTTGTCGCATGTTCAAGTCTTTTTGCTCCAAAAGATACTTTAGGCTCTTATGATCGGTATAGATCTCCACCTTCACGCCATAAAGGTAGTGTCACCACAGCTTGAGTGCAAAAATCACCGCCGCTAATTCCAAATCATGGACGGGATAGTTTCGCTCGTGCACCTTCAGCTGGCGTGAGCCATAAGCAATCACCTTTCCGTTCTGCAAAATAACGCAGCCTAAGCCGCTCCCTGAGGCATCACTATAAATCACAAATCCATCGGTTCCACATGGCGAAGACAACACTGGTGCCGTGGTCAACCGAACCTTCAGCTCTTCAAAAGCTTGTGCGCACTCTGGCGTCCAAACGAACTTCTGATCTTTTCGCGTCAGTGTGGTTAGCGGCAAAGCGATCCGCGAGAAGTTCTCCACAAATCTTCTATAGTAGCCCGCAAGTCCAAGGAAACTCCTGACCTCGGCTACGGAAGACAATCTTGGCCACCCTTGTATGGCTCTTATCTTCGCTGGATCCACTGCAATGCCCGCTTCACTCACCACATGGCCTAAAAATGCCACTGACGATAGCCAAAACTCACACTTCGAGAACTTGGCATATAGCTGATTTTGCCTCAACGTGTTCAACACCAACCGCAAGTGAATCTCATGCTCAGCTTTGGACTTCGAGTATACGAGGATATCATCAATGAACACTATCACAAACAGATCCAGGTACTCATGAAAAATACGGTACATCAGATCCATAAACACCGAAGGCGCATTGCACAATCCAAAGGGCATGACTGTGAACTCATAGTGCCCATAACGCGTTCAAAATGCGGTTTTGGGAATGTCACCTTCCCGAATTCTTAACTGGTAATAACCAGACTTCAGGTCCAACTTCGAATAGACGGTCGAGCCAACTAGCTGATCGAATAACTCATCAATCCGAGGTATAGGATACTTATTCTTCTCGGTCAGCTTATTCAATTCACGGTAATCGATACACAACCGTAACCCACCATCTTTCTTCTTTACAAAGAGCACAGGCGCGCTCCAAGGTGACATACTTGGGCGGATATAACCTTGCTCTAGCATTTCTTGTAGTTGAACCTTCAACTCAGCCATCTCTTTAGGCGCAACGCGATATGGCGAGCGGGCCACGAGTTTCGCACCTGGCACCAACTCAATTGTGAAGTCAATCTCCCGCTGGGGTGGTAGCCCAGGGAGATCCGCGGGAAACACATCTATAAAGTCTGCCACAATCGGAACCTCGCACAAAGTGGCCTTAGGCTCAACAGCCTGAATTAGTGCAAAGTAACACTCCGCACCCTTCCGAACAGCTTTAACTACCTGTAGTGCAGACATCAACGTCCCGCCCACTCCTCGCATACCCGCAAACTTGATCTTTTGTTCGGTATTCTGGCCCAACGTGATTTCTTTGGACTGGCAATCAATCATAGCATGCTGCTCCGCAAGCCAATCCATCCCAAAAATCACATCGAATTCCGATATTGGCAAAACAAATGCGGTTAAACAAAAATCCCGACTTCCTAACTGAACCGCCACATCAAAAGCTTGATCCGCAAGCATCCAACAACCATTCGGCAACACCACTCTGATGCTATCTGCCTTTGCACGACTGGGTATCCCAAGCCGCGTAAGAAACTCACGAGACAGAAAAGAATGTGATGCACCTGTATCAAACAGTGCTCGCGCCAGCGTGTCCCGAATCATCACAAAGCCTATGACAAACATGTCACACACACAAACCACAAACATAGGGGGACTAAGCTAAGCATACAAACATTAGCATATGCAAAACTAACTCATACCTGTGACAACATCACTCTGCTTGATGGCCTCTTGCAGGCCAAGATTGTAGACCCGGGGTTGCGCCTGCGAGGCAGAAGAATCCACCACCGCCTTTCCTTTTTCCGCATAAGATGCTCCCGCCTTCTTTTCACTCTTTGGCGGCATCCGACAATCTCGCGCAATATGTCCCATCCGGCCACAATTGAAGCAGGTACGAGTGTCTGGCTTGGAGGTTGCCCCTGATGTTGCTCCCGTTGCAACTGATGAAGGAGCTTGTCCACTAGGCTTGGACTTCTTACCCCATCTCTTCGTATAAAATGATTTTCCCGATCGGGGTGCCTTCCACTCCGGTTGCGACACAACCAAAGCTCTCTTCCCTCGCACCCTTTTCATGTCCTTTTCCAACGCGGTTGTGGTGTCAACCAACGCTTGGAAACCTTGGTTCACAGAACTGGACACAAGGAATCTCAGCTCGTCCCTCAGTCCTTCATAGAACCGATTTGTCTTCCTCTGCTCATCAGCAAAAATCGAACCCGCATACCGCCCCAAGCGAGTAAATTCATGCAGGTACGCGTCAACACTGCCATCACCTTGCATCAACCGTTGGAATTCATTTTCCATGGCTATCCGTTGAGCCACAGGAAGGTGCTTCGCTAGGAAGAGCCGGGAGAATTCTTCCATCGATACTTGGGTTAACGGACGACCCGCCAAATGATGCAACTCCATCTCATCCCACCATAAACGCGCTTCTCCTTCAAGCAAGAAGGTGGATAAGGTAACTTTCTGATGCTCCGCCGTTCCTATCGCCGTCATCACTCGCTTGACGCACGATAACCAATCCTCAGCCTGCGTCGGGGTTCCCGCTCCCGAAAACGTAGGCGGATGGAAGCTCATAAACCGCGTTAGCTGCTTCTCAGCCGCTCGAGGAGCCACATCCACAACAGGTTCAGGCCTTGCCGCCACCTGTTCTGGCCTCACAGCCGCTTGCTCCTGCCTAAGTGGCTGGCCTTGGATCATGGTAAATAAGGCCTCCGCAACTAAACGCACATGTTCCTCAGACGGTGGAGGTGTAGGCACCGCGACTGGTGCCGTACTTTCATCAGAACGCTGGGACTCAGACGGCCCAGCTCCACTTCGTGTCACCTAAAGGTGGAGAAGACACACGTATGAGCGGTCGTACCCAAGCAAACAACACAAAATAGGAACACGCAGGTTCCCCAAACACACAAATATGCATTCCTATCATGGACATTCAGGAGTTCATTCGTAGACTTTGGTGTGCACAAACACGTGCTCGCCACCCCACAAAAGAAGGCGGCCACGACTTCGAGAGGGAAAGACGAAGACAACCAATACCAAAAATGTAACAACCCCATCCGTTCATATGATATATTCTAGAAGGTCCGGTCGGGGCCCCACAGGATATATCACAAAACAGTCGGTGAAGGTACAGGATGATACCAGAGTCGCGCATCGCACCTAACACAAAGCATTCTAGCGGAAGCCTAGACTACACCTTGAACTCCTCATGAATGTCCAAACATAAAACGCCACATTTTATATCATATAGGAATGTCTTACAACATATACAAAGAGTTGGCCTTATGGCCTTACATGGCTTTCATACAGTGGCCTCAAACAGATTGGCGCGCAGGCCGGGCACAATAAAAGAAAACACTCAAAAGAACATATTTAGCCTTCGAGGGCTAACAGCAGCAGCAGCAACACCAGCAGGAGCATCAGCCTCTATGCGATCCGCTCGGCTCTCCAGCACCTGGAAAGGGACAATCCACCCACCGGTGGCAAACAAAAGCAACGGTCAGCGTTCAGCTGACCAAATTATAACGACCCTACCCCTTCTCTAGGGACAGCGGTATTCTTCCCTGCAGGCATATTAGATCACAAGTATGGCAAGCTATATCATCAAAATGTGCTTTCACGCACACAAGCCATCACAACCGTTCGCCGCCCGGCCCAACGGTCCGTGCACTCAGGGCACATTCTTGGTGTTCTGGTAACCTCTTGCCCACCACCGTATCAGGGTTATCACCCAACGGTAAATCTCTTGAGCATTTACTCCATGGCGTGCAGCCGGAGTTAGTCTTCGGACACCGGGATGGCCCATAGCCCCCCATTGTGTCATGGCGCGCAGGCCGAAGACTCTTGCTATGCGCTCCAACAGACCGCACTTTTTGGTCTCACGTCAGACGGACATAGCGCAGGTCGGATCCTCCACCCCCTGTTGCTCAAATCGCCTTGCCTTCTCCGAGTACAGCGTACTCATGGCTATATCAAAGGCGCGGGTCGGTCTCACCAATCCTGTTCTTGGCATTCAAGCCTGGGTCTTTCACTATACCCATTTTCTCACAGCAACAGCAGGTCTTTCCTGGGCACACCAGTACTTCCTGTGACTCTCTCCACAGGTGGACACCGCACTAGCACAAATGTCAGGGGTCTTTCCTAGCTCTCATGTCAGTACTTCTTGTTACTCGCTTCACATGTGGACACCCTACGACATCAAGCATCACAAAAAGGGCCTTTCCTGGTCCCACCAGTACTTCCTGTGCCTCAATCACAGGTTGGACCCAAAACCATCACATGGCTATTTTCCTGAGCTACCACCCAAGTACTTCCTGCTACTCCTTTTCGCAGGCATAACCCGTAGACTCCTTACACTACACGTTTATCACGGAGTCTTCTCCGGTTCGTATGCAACATCACCAATCCAGACTAACCTGTCCAGATGGGCTTCACACAGCATGCCTATTCCGTACTCCATTTCCAGATCTATATGCTAACAAAGGGGATTTCAAGCATCCACCCAAAGATTTCCAAAACCAGCCACCTCTTGGTGGGGGAAATCACAAAATATGCCAAAAAGGAAGCCTTCACATGGCTAGGAAGAAAAGTCGTTACCCTTGACGACCGCTTCGGTGTCATGGCCTCAAAGCTAGCTTGCAAGACTCGCAAGATCGTCTCTTCCGCAACGCTGGCTTCGGATCTCTCGTCGGTAAACCGCAGCACCACCAGCAGCAGCCCCCTTTCCTTCTTCCTCCTCCTTTCTCTCTCTCTTTTTCTCTTCACTTGAAGAAAGTTCAAGGCCAAAGAAAATGAGAAATCTTTCTCTGATTTCGGCCCTTAAGGAAAAAGAAGAAGAAGCTTCAGCCCTTGGATCTAGACTGAAGGAATGGACGGCCACGATTCTGCCAAAAACACATATTTTGACCCGACACGGCCTCGAACACGGCCGTGTGCCAGGCCGTGTGCCTCAAGCGGTGGTCAACCGACTTATCCAAACCAGTGACACGCCCGTGTCATGGGCCGTGTCACCAACACGCCTTCAGACACGGCTGTGTCTGTGGCTGTGTACCTGGGTGAAAAAAATCCCAAATCATCCCGAGACTTCACACGGCCTGTGACACGCCCGTGTCCCAGGCCTTGTGCCCAGACACGGCACAAAGACACGCCCTGTCGAAATCCTTCGGCGGGCTGAGTTCGTCGCCTGATTTGACATGCCCTGTGACATGCCCGTGTCACAGGCCGTGTTCAGCACTCGACACTCACTTCTCGTCACTCGACGATCGTCGAGAAAAATCGTCGAGCATGCGACACGGCCTTGGACACGCCCATGTCCTGGGCCGTGTGCCTCCTCTCGACGCATCGTTGAGAGAAAAATCGTCGAGATAACGGCCGATCGTCGACACAACCTCGACACGCCCTGCGACACGCCCGTGTCGCAGGCCGTGTCAACCAAAAATGCCTGTTTCCGAACTTTGGGCTGTTACGCTGGTACTATCACAATATATAGTTGAATTATTTAAGTTGTATCCATAATCCAGTAGTTGGTTTTGTATCCAC
Organism: Platanthera guangdongensis; assembly: GCA_039583875.1. Classification (NCBI taxonomy): domain Eukaryota; kingdom Viridiplantae; phylum Streptophyta; class Magnoliopsida; order Asparagales; family Orchidaceae; genus Platanthera; species Platanthera guangdongensis. Next base: position 49,791,141 of record CM077165.1, read on the forward strand.
AAAACTTGTGAGCAACAACTGCCAGCAGCTATATATTCTGCTTCTGCAGTTGATGTGGACACAGAGGTTTATTTTTTACAAAATCAGGACACAAGTCTTTCACCAAGGAACTGGCATGTTCCCGTGGTGCTCTTTCTGTCCACTCTACATCCAGCATAGTCAGCATCTGAAAATCCAGTTAAGTCAAATTATAACACTGATGGATATAGAAGTCCTAGATTTGGGCAACCTTTTATATATCTCAAAATTCTTTTTAGCAAAATATAGTGAGATTCTTTATAGTTCACTTGGAACTTAGCACAAATGCATGTAGAAAACATTATGTCTGGCCTACTTGCTGTGAGATATAATAGGGACCCAATAATGGCCCTATGCAACTTCTGATCAACAGGTTTTCTATACTCATCAGAATCTATCACAACATTTACAGCCATGGGTGTCTTCATAGCTGAGGCATCACACATCCCAAATCTTTTAATAAGCTCCTTAGCATATTTAGATTGGGAGATAAAGATACCATCAGATGATTATTTCACTTGGAGACCAAGTAAATATGAAAGTTCACTCATGCTACTCATCTCAAACTTTGAATGCATAAGGTTAGAGAACCTTTTGCATAGTTTGGGATCAGTTGAGCCAAAGATAATATCATCTACATAAATTTATACTAACAAAATTTTATATTTATGATGCTTAATAAAAAGAGTCCTATCTACAATGACTCTAGAAAATTTATGCTCTAATAAGAAGCTGGCTAAGGTCTCATACCAAGCTCTTGGAGCTTGCTTTAAACCATAGAGAGCTTTATGCAATCTAAAGATATGAGAGGGATGAGTTTGAGAGATAAAACATGGTGGTTGCTTCACATATACTTCTTCTTTGAGATCTCTATTCAGAAAAGCACTTTTAACATCCATTTGATAGACTTTGAAATTCTTGAATGCAGCATATGCAAGGAAAATTCTTATAGCCTCAAGTCTTGCAACAGGAGAAAATGTTTGATCATAATCAATGCCTTCCTCTTGTCTATAACCTTGAGCTACTATCTTTGCCTTGTTCCTCATAATGTTACCTTCTGCATCCAACTTATTTTTGAATACCCATTTGGTTCTAATGACTTGGTAGTCTTTGGGTCTAGGAACCAATTCCCAAACTCTACATCTCTCAAATTAATTGAGCTCCTCTTGCATTACAATGATCCAATGGGGATCTTATTTTGCATCTTTAATGGATTGGGGCTCAAATTGAAAGAGGAAACAAGTAAACATCAAGTATGGGTTGAGTTGATGCCTTGTTTGCACACCAGCTGAAATGTCTCCAATTACTTGAGATCTAGGGTGATCTCTAAGTGTGACAAAATCAGTGGGAGGAGCTGGTTGGGCAACAGCATGGGGAACAAATTCCTCTTGTGGAATTTCATTAGCTATTGGAAAGGGTTCAGTCACCTCTATGCTTTCTTCTTCACTTTCTTCTTCAACTTATGGAGATGGATGTATTGGAACCTCTTGGGTGAGGCTTAGATCATCCAATCTCTTACACAAGTGAGGTACCTGCAAAGTGCTATTGGTAGAAATTTTTTTCGCCTTATAAGACATGTTAGCTTCATCAAAAGTCACATGAATAGATTCTTCAATTTTTAAAGTAGATTTATTAAACACCCTATAAGCTTTACTGACTTGGGAATATCCTAGAAAACTTCCCTCTGCAGCCTTAGCTTCAAACTTTCTAATGTATTTCTTGTCATTATTATGAATATAACATATACAACCAAATATTTTAAAATAGGTGATTTTAGGTTTCTTCCCTTTAAGCAATTCATAGGGAGTCTTATTCTTGAGTTTATGTATTAAACTTCTATTCAGTACATAGTTTGTTGTGCTCACAGCCTCTGCCCAAAAGGATAGGGGCATGTAAGAATCTGCAAGTAATGTGTCTGCAGCTTCAATTAAGGTTCTATTCTTCCTTTCAGCTACCCCATTTTGTTGAGGAGTTCTAGGAGCTGAGAAGCAATGTATGATACCTTCCTTCTCACAGAACTCATGCATAAGAAGAGACTCAAACTCAGTACCATGATCACTTCTGATCAATGCAACTTGAGTAGAGTACTCAATCTGTATGGTCTTGAGAAAATCTGTAAGAACCTTGAATGTATCTGACTTAGATCTCAAAAAGAACACCCAAGTGAATCTTGAGAAGTCATCTACAATAACTAGAGTATAAGATTTCCTTCCTAGTCTATGTATAAAACTTTGGCCAAAAAGGTCCATGTGTAGCAAGTACAGGATCCTAGGTGAATCACTTTTATTAACTGATTTAAAACTAGATTTAGTTCGCTTTCCTAATTGATAAGCCCTGTAGAGGTCTTCCTTCTTGTGGGGACCAGAAGGCAAACCTCTAAAAAGGTTGTCTTTAGATAACCTAGCAATGTTTTTCATATTAACATGTCCTAATCTTTTGTTCCATAAATCATTTTGATTGCTAACAAGATTAAGTAAACAAATATCTGAAGTTGTAGAATGAAAATCAACTATTTATATATTACCTTGTCTATTTCTAATTAAAATAGTTTGGTTTTCTTTAGTGGAAATAATACAAGAGCTGGAGTTAAAGTATACCTAATAACCTTCATCACATAGTTGACTTATGGAGATGAGGTTATGCATTAGTCCACTTATATGTATCACCTTTTTAAAAGTGACTGCTCCAATCTTAACTTCTCCAAAGCCTTCAGACTAACCACAATTTGAATCACCAAAGATCGCCTTTGGTCCCAGCTTGGACTTATAATTATTTTGGTTGTCCTTGCTGTCAGTCATGTGCTTGGAGCATCCACTATCCAGATACCATTGTTGATTTAAAGCTTGACATCTCTTTACCTGCAATGAAAACAATTAGTTATTCTTGACCCAGATTACCTTGGGTCCTTTATTTTTCTGATAAGAAAAACATAATATAACTGAAAATTCAGGTTGGGATTTATATCCTAAGGGATGGTATCACCTAGGTGGAATTTCCCAATTAGCATAAGGATTAGAGGGTTTTCTAGGTTGATTAAATTTCTATCAAAATTATGATTTTTGTTATGTCTAGCTGGGTTCGACGAAAGGTTGTAAGTTCGTCGACCAGAGTTCGACGAAATGGGATAAGAACGTCGAGCTCTACTCAAAGAATGAATATATTCATTTTCTGCACCCCAAGTTCGTCGATCTCTGCTCGACGAACCATACACAGTTCATCGATTGTAGTAAGTTGAATTATTGTTGTTAATATTTGCGTTCATAGATCGTCGATCGAAGTTCGACGAACTAGCCATATTTCGTCGATCTGAGGTCGGCGAAATCTGTTGAACTTTGTTTTTACTTAGATTTTTCTTGTTTTTTTATTGGTTTTTAGATTTAGGTAATTCTTCTGTGGGTTGCTTATTATTTATTATCTCTTTACCCTTAGCTGAAACAAATTTTATAGGGGTTGATGAAGCACCTAAGCCCAGTTTGTCATTTAGTCTGGCATTGACTGTACTTGTGATGTCCATCAGCTTAAGACTTCTCCCATTGAGAGATTCCTCAAGTTGCTTAGCCTCACATAACTCTGTTTTTAAAGAAATAATTTGTTCATTAGCTAACACTAGATCATCCTTAAGCTTAGTGTTCTCATCAAATAAATTATCAAATTCAGATTGTCTATCTCTTAATATTTTGATTTCTTTTTCATATTTTATTAGATCATTGCATAATGATTTGAATTCATTTTTAAAATCAACAGAATTAAAATCAAAAGATGAGATTACATGATCCTCAACTATCTCAGATTCCTCTTCTGATTCTTCAGAATGATCTTCTGCTTGCTCTTCAGCATTAGGTCTGCTACATGAGGCATTGATTGCCATGAGACAAACTTCTCTTGCCTTGGTTTCTTCTTCATCTTCACTAGAGCTGGAAGATGATGTCTCTTCATCAGTATCACTCCAGGTTTCAGCAATGAAACCTTTTCCTTTCTTTTGTTTTTACTGGAGGAGTGTTTGTTTGAATGTCTGCTGGAGTACTTCTTGTTCTCTTTCTCTTTTCTCCTGTCTCTTTTTTGAGCTTCTGGGAATTCAGGAAGAATGTGTCCAGGATTTCTACATCCAAAGCAGACAATCTCCTTAGTAGGAGTTCTGTCATACTTAAGTTTATCATCATTTTTGGATGGCCTTTTTTCTGAAATCTTTCTTGGCTAGTTTGTAGAATCTTTTGGGCAACAAGCTCATCAACTCTTCATTGGCTGGAAGGGTTTCAAATTCTTCTATTGCTTTGAAAGCAATATTGTGTTCCTTCCTTGAAGAGGTTGAGGCCTTCATTTCAGCAGCCTCTCTGGTCTTGATTAATTGCTCATAGGATTTGAGCTTTCCCAAGAGAGACTCAGTGGATATCTCATTCATGCTTCTGGCTTCTTTGATTAGCCAGATCCTGAAATCCCAGGTGCTGGGGAAGCACATCAGGATCTTATCATTGATCTCATTCAAGGAGATATCTTTGTCCAGAGTCTTCAGTTCATTGATGATAATATTATGCCTGTTATACATCTCAACCACTGATTCAGATTCCTCCTTCTTGAAGTTCTCATATTGAGAAATTAGGAGGGATCTTCTATCCTTTCTTTCATTTGCTGACCCTGCCACCATCTGGTTTAGAGAGTCCTAGATTTCTTTTGCAGAGGTGCACTCAGCCACCTTCTGGAAGATATCACCTGACATGGTCTGTGCCAATATGTTCATGGCTTTAGCATCAGTAACTTTGGCTTTCTTCTGAGCATCAGTACACTCAGGTGGTGGAACTGCATAAGTGCTAGAAGTTGTTGTAGATGTGGATACTGATGGTTGAGGAGAACCTGTCAAAATAGAGTTGAAAATATCCTCATCAATAGAGTTCACGTATAGCTTGATTTTTGCCTTCTAGATTGCAAATTTGTTTAAGTTGCAGAATGGAGGTCTGGTGCTAGCATAATCTTTATTTTGTGTCATTGCTGTGATAACAAAAAAACTAAAGAAGAGAGAAACAGTCTACCAAGGATCTTGGTTCAGATGTGAATCTGTGAAACCAAAGATAAACTTGGTTCTGATACCAATTGAAAGTGGTGGTATGCACTGATACCACCAGTGGGTTAGACTGTTTAACTCTAGATGGGGGTGAATATAGTATTTTAAAATCCTTTAGATTTGTATTTCAGAGTTAAAAATAGTGGTACTAATAAGTGTAATCAGAAAGGTGCAGAAATAAAACTAAGCTATACAGCAATCAGCACACAGAAAGAAATAAAGTAGCATCACAGACGACACAAGAATATTATAGTGGTTCCCCTAAAACTTGGGTACATCCACTCTTCTAACACCCTGGTAGGAATCCACTTAGGTTTTTAATCAGGTGCCCTGCCACCAATCAGGTTTTTGCTCAGGTGTCTGTTACCACAAGATCTGCTTCAGGTAGATCAAGAAACCCTTCAATCTTTTGATCAGGTGCCTAAAAACCAAATCAAGTCTTTTGATCAGGAGACTTGCAACCAAGTGATTAACTTTTGAAGGGAGCTAGAACCCTGTGTACAGTGGGGTAAAATAAATAAAACAAGTTATTGTCTTCTCTTTTCTCAAAGCAACTGAGAAGACTTATGGATTCTGATGGTGTCAAAGCTCACCCTAAGATGAAGATTAGTTCAGGAAGATTGAGAGCTTTGCAGGGTGAGTTGGTCTTCTAGAAAAGATTCTCCATAAAGTTGTAGATAGATAGAAGTTGATTGTCTCTTTTTAGCTTGCTGGAGGAAGATCACTTGATGAACACAGTCAGAGCCTTTTCTTGAATAATTTTTGGTGTCTGTCTTATTCTCTGTGTGTTCTGCTATTCCTGTTATCTGTTGTCGACTGAAAGAGAAAAATATCTTTTATATATCTCTGTCTAATTTCTCCTTTGAATTTGAATTGTCTGTATTGAATGTTGATTGTCTAGAGAATGAAAATCCGGCTAGAGAGAATATTGCATTAATGGATTTCCCAACTGTCATATTAAAAACATCAAGTAATATTCCTAGGATGATTTGGCCCACCATGTATAGCTAAGGTCATGACTGTGTCCTAGAGTTTAGGCTAAGTCCTTATAATCAGCCACACATGGACCAGCCAACAGAAGACAGCAGAAGACTCAAAGACTTAGAAGAAAATCAAGTTCAGAAAAATGAGTTCGACGTTCGTCGAACTCAGCTCGACGAAATTCGTGCTCCGCTCGACGAACTCAGAGTAAATTCTCTGAGTTCAGCTCGACGATATTCGAGCTCAGGTCGACGAATTTTGGAAGTTCAACTTCAACACATTAAGTCCAGAATAATTTCTCTGAACTCAGGTTGACGAAGTTATATTATCAGCTCGACGAACTTGGAGTACAGAATTGAGAAATTTTTCACATAAAGTAGTTAGCTGAAACCAGGTCGACGAACTTGGTTCTCAGGTCGACGAACAAACTTTCTTAGGTCGACGAACATGATTTCTCAGCTCGACGACTTTGATCTTAGGTCGACGAAATTTGTTCCCTGGTCGATGATTTCTGTGTAGTTCCAGACTTGGAAATTTCCCTCATTTTGTCCTTATTCTCTTGTAGTCACCTGATCAAAACCTGCTAGTGGATTCCTACCAGGGTCATAGAAGAGTGGATGTACCCAGGTTGGGGAACCACTATAAATGTTATTGTGTTGTCTGGTTGCCCTTTTCTTTTTGTTTTTGTTGTGGCTGTTATAGATTAGGTTATCTGTGCTATGTTAGATTAGAATGACTTAGGGTGCTTTTTTCTTTCTACCAATTTTGGTATCTTTACTTTATTACTCTGATATTATTTTATTAACAGCAAAAAGATTTCAAATTACTCTATTCCCCCCCCCCCCCCCCTCTAGAGTAAATCAGGTCTAACTCCATCTTTCAGAATACATCGTATAGACCACTCAATTCCGTTGATAACTTCAACTGATAGGCAGTTTCTCCAATACACTCAAGTATCTCAAATGGCCCAAGATATCTCGGATTAAGCTTTTTCAAGCGTCGAACCCTTGAGACACCCTTGAAAGGCTTAATTTTCAAATATACCCACTCTCCTACGACGAACGCAACGTTCCTGTGATTGGCGTTATAATACTTAGCTTGTCTATCCTAAGCAACCAGCAACCGCTCACGGATTGTTCGCATAACCAAAGTCGCATCATCGACATCCTTCTGCTTATACAGCTTTGACTCGCCCGTCTCCAACCAAGACAACGGAGTAAGACACTTCCTACCATATAAGGCCTCGAAGGGAGCCATTTGAATGCTCATCTGGTAGCTGTTATTGTAACCAAACTCAATCATATACAGGAGATGTTCCCACCTCTTATCGAAATCCAGGGTATACATGTGAAGCATGTCTGAAAGTGGTGGTATGCACTGATACCACCAGTGGGTTAGACTGTTTAACTCTAGAGGGGTGTGAATAGAGTATTTAAAAATCCTTTAGATTTTTATTTCAGAGTTAAAAATAGTGATACTAATAAGTGTAATCAGAAATGTGCAGAAATAAAACAAAGCTACACAGCAATCAACACACAGAAAGAAATAAAGTAGCATCACAGATGACACAAGAATATTATAGTGGTTCCCATAAAACTTGGGTACATCCACTCTTCTACCACCCTGGTAGGAATCCACTCAGGTTTTTGATCAGGTGCCCTGCCAGCAATCAGGTTTTTGCTCAGGTGCCTGTCACCCCAAGATCTGCTTCAAGTAGATCAAGAAACCCTTCAGGATTTTGATCAGGTGCCTAAAACCAAATCAAGTGTTTTGATCAGGAGACTTGCAACCAAGTGGTTAACTTTTGAAGGGAGCTAGAACCCCGTGTATAGTGGGGTAAAACAAATAAAACAAGTTGTTGTCTTCTCTTTTCTCAAAGCAACTAAGAAGACTTGTGGATTCTGATGGTGTCAAAGCTCCACCTGAGATGAGCATTAGTTCAGGAAGATTGAGAGCATTGCAGGGTTAGTAGATCTTCTAGAAAAGATTCTCCAGAAAGTTGTAGACAGATAGAAGTTGATTGTCTCTTTTTAGCTTGCTGGACGAAGATCACTTGATGAAGACAGTCAGAGCCTTTTCTTGAATAATTTTTGGTTCATGTCTTGTTCTCTATGTGTTCTGCTATTCCTGTTATCTTTTGTCGACTGATAGAGAAAAATCTCTTTTATATATCTCTGTCTAATTTCTCCTTTGAATTTGAATTATCTGCATTGAATGCTGACTGTCTGGAGAATGAAAATCCGGCTGGAGAGAATATTGCATTACTGGATTTCCCCAACTGTCCTATTAAAAACGGAAAGTAATATTCCTGCTGAAGACCATAATCAAAGCTGCTACTAAATACTATATTCAGAGAATATAAGCATTGATTATTCAGGAATTACTGTAAGATAATAAGGACAAAATGAGGGAAAAATTCAAGTCTGGAACTGCAAAACAATTGTCGACCAGAGAACAGATTTCGTCGACCTGAGTCCAAAGTTCGTCGACCAGAGAAATCGTGTTTGTCGACCTGGGAATTCTTGTTCGTCGACCTGAGAACCAAGTTCGTCGATTTGAGATCAACTAACTACTTTCTGTGAAGAACTTCCCATTTTTGTGCTCCAAGTTCGTCGAGCTGATAATGTAACTTCGTCGGCCTGAGTTCAGAGAAAGGATTCTGGACTTAACGTGTTGAAGTTGATCTCCCAGAATTCGTCGACCTGAGCTCGAATATCATCGAGCTCAACTCAGAGAATTTACTCCGAGTTCGTCGAGCTGAGCACGACTTTCATCGAGCTGAGTTCGACGAACGTCGAACTCATTTTCCTGAACTTGATTTTCTTCTAAGTCTGAGTCTTCTGTTGTCTTCTATTGGCTCGTCCATGTATGGTTGATTATAAGGACTTAGCCTAAACTCAAAAAACCCTATACATGTTGGGTCAAATATCCTAGTTTAGTGAACCTAGCGCAAATCAAACTAGGGATCCAACAATGTCCTCCATCACCCTTTTCACCGTCTCAGTCTGATTATCTGTCTGCTGATGAAATGATGTGCTGAACTTCAACTTGGTCCCCAACAGTTGATGTACCAACCTCTAGTCATTGGACATGAAGTGCCCATCTCGGTCACTAACGGTGCTACGGGGCACACTGTGCTGTCGTATAATGTTTTCTACATGCAACTTTGCCAGTTTTTCAACTGAATCGTCCTTTTTTTTGGGATGATGTGTGAGACTTTCGTCAGACGATCTACGACCACCCAGATGGCGTTGTTTCCCTTTTGCGATCTCGGAAAACCATGCACGAAATCCATGGATATATCGTCGAACTTACACTCCAGTATAAGCAAAGACTTCAAGAATCCTCCAGGCTTCTAGCACTCCGCCTTCACCAAGGCGCACGTTTGACACTTTGCCACATAAAGTGTTACGTCCTTCTTCAGTCTTGGCCACCAGAACAGCTTTTTCATATCTCTGTACATTTTTGTGCTCCCCAGGTGAATCAAGTACATAATATAATGAGCCTCGTACATCAATTCCTCCCATAGTTTACCCACACTTGGGACGCACAAATGATTGTCCTTCCACAATAACCCATAATTGACAGTAAATTGGGCATTTGACCCATCCAAAGCCTCAGCCATGAACCACTTCACGTTATCATCCAACTCCAAAGCCTGCCGAATCCGATCAGCCAGGTCATATTGCACCTCTGTCCAGTTCAGCTGAGCTTCAACACTAGACCTCTTATCAATACAAGAGATCTCCAAAGCTTCCAATTCTTGAACCAAATGCTCGTCATGCATTGAAAACCAATTGGCCTGCACGGGAGCTCTATGCCTTAATGCATCTGCAACTGTATTAACTTTCTTAGGCACGTAGTGTATCTTGAAGGTGTAGTCCCCAAGGAACTCTATCCACCTTTGTTGTCGTATGTTTAGGTCCTTCTGAACTAGTAGATACTTCATGCTCTTATGGTCAGTATAAATATCGGCCTTCACACCATATAGGTAGTGCCTTCAAAGATTTAGAGAGAATATCACTGCCTCCAACTCCAAGTAATGGACCTGATAATTCCTCTCATGCACCTTCAACTAGCGTGAGCCATACGCTATTACACTCCTATGCTGAAGTAGAAGACAACCTAAGTCGTTGCTCGAAGCATCGCTGTATATCTCAAAGCCTTCTGTACTACATGGCGAACACAGGACGAGCATCTTGGTCAGATTACTTTTTAGTTCTTCAAAAGCTTGCTTACACGTCGGAGTCTAGACAAACTTCTGATCTTTCCTTGTCAAGGTCATGAGGGGTAATGCTATCCGCGAGAAGTTCTCTACGAAGCGCCTGTAGTAGCCAGTAAGCCCCAGAAAACTCCGAACTTCTGCCACTAAAGACAATACAGGCTACTCTCGTATAGCAGCAATCTTTGTTGAATCCACTGTGATTCCCTCACCACTATAATATGACCAAGGAACACTACCAAAGAAAGCCGGAACTCACACTTCGAGAACTTGGCATAAAGTTTACTACTTCTCAAAGTCTCCAGAACGATATGTAAATGTTCCACATGATCTAACTCGGACTGGGAGTACGTGAGGATATCATCAATGAACACTATCACGAACCGATCCAGATATTCATTGAATGTCTGGTTCATCAAGTGCATGAACACGGATGGTGTATTAGTCATCCCAAATGTTGAAGCCAAAAACTGGCCTCAACGAGAGTTCGGACCTTGGGGTGTGGCCGACACCTATTTCTCCCAAACCTCGATCCAAGACTAGCTACAAAGAACTGGAAACTAACCCTAAGCCTCAGCTGCGAGGTCCCTCCACTAACCCGGAAGTTCTCTGAGCGCTTCCCCTCCAAAGCCAACTGCTAAGCTAGGAGTACCTCAGAAAGCTCAGAAAGCTCTAGAAGGCAAAATAAGAGTATGAGGAAATCTGCCTTCTGAGGTATCTTGTGGGTCTATTTATAGATATTCAATATCTGCTCTACAAAAATCATACTTTTGCTGCCCTAAAATTACTAAAATGCCCCAGGACTGATCTGTCAATAGCCAAACTCCGTTGTTCTGAGAAGCAAAATGCTGACAAGGTGTGTTTAGGTAATTTTAGGTCTGGGTCCCATCTAGCGGAAGCTCTTCCTACTGAGCTCTGAGGGAACCCGGCTTGCCCTGAGCGCAAGCCTTCCTGCCTTCCCTGGGCTGGAACCAAAAGACTGAAGTGACACTGAGTGGAGAGGCATCACTCAATGTCAAGGGCCGATGGGCTTCTGCAATCCTGAGGCGCGAGCCCCTGATCCTGCCCAGGGTGGGAGCCTTCCCGCCCGCCCTGGTTTCGCCATGGCCATAGCCTAAAATCTGCTCGACGAATTGACGTTCAACGAATGGCGTTCCCAGCCAAACAAATTGAGCTCGACGAACTGGAGTTCGACGAATTGACGCTCGACGAATTGACTTTCAACAAATGGCATTCCCAGCTAGATAAATTGAGCTCGACGAACTGGCTTTCGATGAATTGATGGTCGACGAATTGACATTGAACGAATGGTGTTACTCAACCCCTAGGTGAGAGCCTTTCCGCCTACTTACGGCGAGAGCCCACCCACCCTCTTTCTTACTTGATCCAATTATATGCCCAAAGCTGTCCAAATCTGGGGCCTTGGAGGATCTTAGTCCCACCCAGCAAATATGGGGTTGTACAAAATCCTCGCTCTCTGCGAGCTAGACTTACGCTCGGAAAGACACGTCCAACCCCAAATATTCGGTAAGTACATGCTGACCTGGCAGGGAATCTTTCTGCAGATCCCACCTTTGTCCTATAAATACACTACTGAGTTTGTCACTCAGGCCATCTCTGTCGTCATTACTCTCTGTTTGAGCCTTTGTCGGGCCATGAAAATGTATGCTAAAAACGTTGAGAAGCCGCTCTCGGAAGAGCTTCAGGCCCGCCTTATTACGGCCCAGGTGCGGGCTGGCTGCAACTGTGCCAAGGTTTCCCCTTGGCTAATGGGAAAGAGGCCCGCCAACGAGAAGGTAGTAAGGGAGAGGTCAGATGGCGAAAAGCCAGCCGGCAAGAAGCCAGCCGGCGATAAGCCAACCGGTGAGAGCTCCCGCCCAAAGAAGAAGGAGAAATCCAAGTCAGTTATGCGAGACTTGTTGAAGGAGAACCGAGCCTCGCCTACCCCAACTCTCAACCGTGACGAGATCCATTCTTCTTTGTCGGAGGTACCTTTATTGACGTTTGCCCTTCCTGTTAGCGTTAAATGTTAAAGAGCTTGAGCGTGGTTGCGTACTGAAGTACCACTCTTTTCGCAAGGGATGGTGCCACAAGATGTCGCTGACTTTCTACTGGCGGACACTGAGGCGACCCACCTCCATAATGAGGATTCGCCTCCTGTTTAGGGGGCTTCACCGCTGGTCTTGTGGGCTGCCTCGCCCAATTCCCCGGCGGATCGCACCGATCTGGCACCCGATCTTGCCCTCCCTGCCGAAGAGGTTGTCAACGAGACATCCGCTCCCGTGCCGGGATCCCAGCTCCTGGCGAGATAGGGCGTCTCTATTCCTCCCCTGGGCGAAATGGAGACCCTAGAGAGCAAGACATTTCGTTCGGGCCGCGGCAAGCCACTCCATCTGCTTTTTGGAAAAGCTCGGAGGGCCAACCCGTCCCTTCTCGCCAACCATTGAGGGAGGGTATCCCTCGCTCTTTAGGTATGCGAGAACCTCCCAATGTTTCTTTTCGCTCCCCTCCCATTCTGACCAAAATTTGTCCTCCAGAGCCGAAGGAGCAAGAATCGCAAGGGGGAGGAGACAAAGATGAAGAAGATGAAGAAGGGTAAGACTTGACCCTCCCCTCCACCAGCGAGATGGAGGAGTTTCTCAAGGCCTATGGAAGTGGCAAGGCACGGAGGCAGAGGATTGCGGATTCCTATCAAAGCTCGTGTGGCAGCAACGGGCTAACTCTGCAGCGGTGAAGAGGATCCATGAGATGATGGAGTTACGGCTGGCGATTATTGAGCGGGACTGCGCCTACATCCTTGGTGGGGCGGAATCCCAGGACACGCTTTCCGCTGAAACCTCCCCGGAAGACACGTCCCGCGGATTCGAGATCAGCTCCGCCTGGCCAACAAGGGGCTGACCACCCTGGCGGCCTTCTTCGACCCTCGAGTCCCTCAAAGGTGTGGCAGGCGAGAACTAGGTCGTTGGCAGTGGGTGCCGTACTGAGCCATGTAGGGCTAACCTCTTCTTTATTCATCTTCTCAGCCTACCCTTCTCCTTTGTACCCCTGCCCCACTCGGCAACAGACAATTATTATTATCAGTATAATAATTTTTTATCTTTATTTTTTATCATTACTGTTCGGGGACTCTCGCCCGGCGAGAGCCCCAATATCTCTGTGTGCTTCATGTCTATTTCTTGCATGTTCTCTTTGATACTTTGCAAATGACTGACTCATACGCCTTGCTCAACACTTCTCGCGTGTTGTGACCGTTTATCTTTTCCCTGGCCCTCCTTGGAGGTTCTCACTTCCTGCAGGTCTAAGGAGAGCTAACAAGGCTGAACGGAAATCAAGGAGTCAAGACGTCAAGATTTATGACCCGTTGACCGTTCCCCCGCTGTATTTTTTAAGAAAAAAATCATAATTACAGTATATTCTATAAATAGGCCGATCCACCTACATCATTTACTTATCAGCATTTATTTCTTTAATCCCGAACCTTCGTCCCCCTGTCAACTACATTTGCTGATCCTTGTAGCACAAAGGCTCTCGCCACCCCGACCTTTTTCACCTCTCTTCTTCCCCTCAAGATGCCATGTGAGAGTGAAGGTCGCTCCAAGTGCGTGTATACCTTTCTGGACCACGCCTTCCCCACCCCTTGCCGGCTCACGCAGGCGGAATTCCTCATGATCACCCAGACCTTCATCCCGCTGGGGTTCGTCGCACGGAAGCCTGGGAGCGAAGACAGGGTTAACCTCACGCCAGAAGGGGAGCTCGTCATCCCCTTAGAGCACTTCGAGGCAGGCATCCGCCTCCCCCTCTGGCTAGAAGTGCATCAGGCCCTGCGCTATTATGGGGTAGTGTCTGCCCAGCTGAACACTAACTCCATCGCCCTCCTGGTTGCTTTCGCCTGCTATATGCGGGCAGAAAGGATCGAGTTCAGTCTGCCAATTTTTTAGAAGCTGTTCAACTTCCGGGCCAAGGGAGGGTCAATCTTCCTTTCTGGACAGTCGGTGAAGATGGCGGGTCTCGCCAACAAACATCATAACTTTGCGGAAAGGTTCATCTTCATCTCAGAGCACCCTCAGCAACATCCCTCTTGCGCCCATTCAATATGACGACGCAACATATAAGCCTCCCGCACTCGGGGAGCGAGAGAGCGCCCTTGTCGAGTTCTTTGGATCGAAAGCCTTTGACGTCCCCTTCCTCCGGCGAGACCTGGATTCCCTCCAACTGGTTCCTCCTGGCTAAGGTAATTGTTTGGACTAGACTTGCAACCTTTCATTCGAGAGAAAGGGTTAACTAACTAGGGGACTTGCAGGTGAGCGAGACATTACCCTCCATCAATCCTTCGACGAGGCCAGGGTACTAGTCAACACCTTGGCTCTCGCCAAGTCCACTGTCGTCGCTTGCTGGGAGGATTCGCGATCCTCTTCTGCACCAAGTGCTTAGAAGCGAAAGATGAGCTCCCACTATGCCCCTCCACTCAAAAAATCAAAGCCGTCAGCCGTGGACAAGGGCAAATCTGTCACACGGGCTCCTTCTGAGATCCCCGCTGAGATCCCTTCTATTGCGGGCGAGACGGGTGCCGCCCAGCCTGCCTCAGAGGCCCCCGTTGAGACCTCTTTAGTTGCGGGTGAGAGGGGTGCTTCTCAGCCCGCCCCCGAGACCCCTGTCGAGTCCTCTCACAAGCCGGTACCGAAAGGGCATCGGAATTTCTGTTTCAGCGAGAAGTACAAGGACGCGGAGGGTCAGCCCTTGATCTAGTGGGATCACACTACCAACCATATCGCGCTTTCCACACTTCTCTACTCCTAGAGGGAGTGGGACACAAGCTTCAGCGATGCCTTCGTGCTGGGCTATAGCCTCTATGGTTGGGAAGACGCCGACATGTTCGAACGGATGACCACCAGGGACCTCGTCTTTGATGCCGCCCAGGCCTAGCTTTGCGCGGTCCAGCTCTCGCACATGGCTGGGCACCGCACCTTCACCATCGAGAACAACCTTGCTGATATGCTCAGGGCTAGGGAAGCCGCCGCGGTAGAAGCGGCCACCCTGAAGGCCGACTTGGCTGCAGCCCAACAACTTCTCTCCACTCGCCTGGTTGCCGAGGTAAGAGGGATCCTTCAATATTTCTCGTCCTCTTAGTATTTATATACAAATATACATGTTTTCCGCCTAACTGGACTATCTCGTTGGATTCAGTGGAAGCTGAGCTGTCTCGCGTGAGGGTGGCCAATGCCGAGTGCGAGAACTAGTTGCTGCAGGCAGAGAAAAAACACTTGGAGGAGGCCCTGGCCGTGGCCCTGGCTCGACCGTCGCTGGAGGGGAGAGTCAAGTACCGTCACTACTCCGCCTATGAGATCGACATAATCATTCAGGAGAATGTGCAAGCCGTCGCCAAGATGGTCACCGAGGTGTTGCGGGAGTCAGTGCTTTTGAACGAAGAAGGCGAGACCCTCACGACACGAGGGATCCTGCCCTGGTTGTTCGTGCCCATCCCCAAACCTCTGGGAGAGGACGAGTCTCCGATCAACGATGCGATGGAGCTTTTCCTGAACGTGGAAACTGGTGGCAGCTCACCTGGCGAGTCCTCTGGCTACACCCCCATCGTAACGTCCAGCGGGACCTCCAGCGGAACTTCCGGCAGGTCCGGTGGGACCTCTAGCGGGTCAGCTCAATAGCTTCCATATCCCGCTTTGTTGGTTATAACCCTGCCTTAATTTTTGTACATTCATTTTTGTGAACTTACCCATTGTACTTTTGTAAGGGGCAAGATTCACCCATTGATATTTACTTCTTTTATATTGTGTTGCAAGATCTACTTTGTCGTTGTAATATTTATTACCTTTATGCGAACCCTAGGCTCTTAGGATCTTAGGTGGTGACTGCCACCTGTTCAAAGAGTTGTCCAAGTAAAACCTATCGCAAGGGGCCTTACGAGAGCCTTGCCAAAAGGGCCGTGTCGGGAACCCCACTGAGAGGTACTTGCCGGGAACCCCGACGAGATGGTTGTGGCGAGAGCCCTACCAAGTGGGTTATGTCGAGAGCCCTGTCGAGAGCTTGGCCGAGAGCCCTGTCGGGAGAATTATGCTGAGATCCCTGCCAAGATGGGTCTGAGTCATCCCATCCATACCTAGGACTGGTGTTGGCCGTTTGTAAACCTGCAAACAAGAGCTCTGTGGCTCTGTCATGATTTCAACAGCCCTGTCTGCTTTGTGTGAAACTGGTTATTGGGTCCACTTGGACCACTTAAACAAAAAAATCGCTCTTTTCCTTCTTCCCCCAAAGAGATCACACTGCTCTGTCATCTAGTGAGAGCCTGATGGCGGGTCTACTCAGGGTCTGGCTTAGTTTCTCAATTCTTTCTTCAAACTCCCTTACTTTCCCCCCAGGTGTGCCAACTACCTTGCCCAGCTAATGAGAGTCTGGACAGTGAGTCTACCCAGGGTCGAGCGTGTCTTCCAGCCCTGCCGGCTAGGAGAGCCTGTGCAGCGGAATCAGCACTCGAGGTATTCCCTTACCCCCATGTGAGCCTACGGCCCTGCCAGCTAGTGAGAGCCTGGCAGCGGTTCTACTCGGGGCCGAGTGCGTCTTCCAGACCTGCCAGCTAATGAGAGCCTGAGCCGCGGGATGCTCTCGAGGTCTTTCTTAGTTTCTCAATTCTTTCTTCAAACTCTGTTCCTTTCCACCCAGGTGTGCCTACTGCCCTACCCATCTAATGAGAGCCTGGATAGCAAGTTTACCCAGGGTCGAGCGTGCCTTCCAGCCCTACCAGCTAGGAGAGTATACGCAGCGGAATCACCACTCGAGGTATTCCCTTACCCCCCCCCCCCCTCCCCCCCCAGGCGAGCTTATGTCCCTGCCAGCTAGTGAGAGCCTGGTAGCGGGTCTACCCGGGGCCGAGTACTCCTTCCAGACCTGCCAGCTAATGAGAGCCTGAGTAGTGGGATCCTCTCTAGGTCTTGCTTAGTTTCTCAATTCTTTCTTCAAACTCTCTTCCTTTCCCCCTATGCGTTCCTACTATCCTACCCAGCTAATGAGAGCCTAGCCAGCAAGTCTACCCGGGGCCGAGCGTGCCTTCCATCCCTGCCAGCTACGAGAGCCTGCTCAGAAGAATCACCACTCGAGGTATTCCCTTACCCCCCAGGAGAGCCTATAGTCGTACCAGCTAGTGAGAGCCTGGCAGCGGGTCTACCCAGGGTCGAGTGCGCCTTCCAGGCCTGCCATCTAATGAGAGCCTGGCAGCGGGTCTACCCAGGGTCGAGTGCGCCTTCCAGACCTGCCAGCTAATGAGAGCCTGAGTAGCAGGATCCTCTCGGGGACTTGCTTAGTTTCTCAATTCTTTCTTCAAACTCCCTTCCTTTCCTCCCAGGTGTGCCTACTGCCCTACCCATCTAATAAGAGCCTGGAGAGCGAGTCTACCTGGGGCCGAGTGTGCCTTCCATCTCTGCCAGCTAGGAGAGCCTACACAGCGTAATCACCACTTAAGGTATTCCCTTACCCCCAGGAGAGCCTACAGCCCACCAGCTAATAAGAGCCTGGCAGCGGGTCTACCCGGGGCCGAGTGCGCCTTCCAGAACTTCCAGCTAATGATAGCCTGAGCAGTGGGATCCTCTCGGGGTCATGCAAATTTCCATCTCCCTTTCCTTGGCAACTGAGCGAGCCTTCGACCCTGCCAGCTTGATGGGACCCTAGACAGTAGGTCTACTCAATGCCGTCAAAACCATAGATACTCTATAACCTGCGAAGAAATAATTCTAAAAATAACAGATTACAATGGTATATACAAGTTTACCTTATGGAAACAGCATCCTCGAACCACTGCACATGTTGCACGGGATCATCCCTACCCGTGTAGTAGGATGGGTCTGGCTCCTAGAACCCATCTGGAACTAGAGCTGAGATGATAAGCTCACTGAAAGGGCTCCCGCCCCCAGCCTACCATGAGAGCTTGTCCCGTGATCTCGACTCGCTAGCCCTATTCGCACTGGCTTGCTCGAGGAACATCTCCCTCCCGGTGACATCCCTCTCTGCAACCTCCGCCGGAACCTCCTTCACCGGTTGTTTCCAGGGAGCATTCTCACCCAATGATAAGATGGGAAACACTGGGACCTGAGGTATGGCCCACTCGCTCCGTGCCGAGAAGGCCAAGTTGATGGTCTGAAGGACTTCTTGCCTGAAGTCTTCCAGCATCCCCAACATCACCCCACTTCCCCGAGAGGGAGAACCTCCTGAGCCAGCTCCTTCTCCTTCACCTCCAGCCATGAGACTTGACTTGAGACTTTCTTGTATCAGCCCCGGTGCACGCTCACCGCACCAAAAATGTTGAAGCCAAAAGCTGGCCTCAACGAGAGTTCTGATCTTGGGGTGTGGCCGACACCTATTTCTCCCAAACCTCGACCCAAGACTAGACACAAAGAACTGGAAACTGACCCTAAGCCTCGGCTGGGAGGTCACTCTACTAACCCGGAAGTTCTCTGAGCACTTTCCCTCCAAAGCCAATTGTTGGGCTAGGAGTACCTCAGAAAACTCAGAAAGCTCTAGAAGGCAAAATTAGAGTATGAGGAAATCTGCCTTCTGGGGTATCCTGTGGGTTTATTTATAAATTTTCAATATATGGTCTGCAAAAAGCATACTTTTGCTGCCCTAAAAATACTAAAATGCCCCTGGGTTGGTCTGCCAATAGCCAAAATCCGCTGTTCTGAGGAGCTAAATGCAGACTAGGGGTGTTTAGGTAATTTCAGGTCTGGGTCCCATCTGACGGAAGCTCTTCCTGCTGAGCTCTACGGGAACCCAGCTTTCCCTGAGTATAAGCCTTCCCGCCTACCTCAGGCGGGAACCAAAAGACTGAAGGGACGTTGCGTGGAGAGGCATCACTCAATGTCGAGGGCCGATGGGCTTCCGTCATCCTGAGGCGCGAGCCCCTGATCCTGCCCAGGACGGGAGCCTTCCTGCCTTCCCTAGTTTCTCCATGGCCTGAGCCTAAAATCTGCTCGACGAATTGACGTTCAATGATTGGCGTTCCCAGCTCGACAAATTGAGCTCGATGAACTAGCATTCGACAAAATGATGCTCGATGAATTGACGTTCAACGAATGGTGTTCCCAGCCCGACAAATTGTGCTCAACGAACTGGCATTCGACAAAATGACGCTCAATGAATTGACGTTCAACGAATGACGTTACTCAACCCCTGGGCGAGAGCCTTTCTGCCTACTCATGGCGAGAGCCCTCACGCCCCCTGTCTTACTTGATCCAATTATAAGCCCAAAGCTGGCCCAATCTGGGGCCTTGGAGGATCTTGGTCCCACCTAGCAAATATGGAGTTGTACACCAAAAGGCATGACCGTAAACTCACAATGGCCATAACTTGTACTGAACGTCGTCTTGGGAATATCGTTTTCCCTGATTCTTAACTGATAATAGCCAGACTTCAAATCCAGCTTAGAATCCACCGTCGACCAAACCACCATGTTGAACAGATCGTCGATTCTCAGAATCGGGTACTTGTTCTTCTCTGTTAACTTGTTCAGTTCCTGATAATCGATACAAAGCCGCAGACTTTCATCCTTCTTTTTCACGAAAAGGACCGGGGCGCTCCAAGGTGACATACTCGGACGCACATACCCCTACTCTATCAATTCTTGAAGCTGCACTTTTAACTCTACCATTTCCCTTGGTGCTATGCGGTAAGGAGACTGTGACACGGGTTTGGCACTAGGCACCAACTCGATGGTGAAATCAATCTCACGTTGAGGTGGAGCTACAGGGAGATCATCGGGGAACACATCGGCAAATTCCGACACCACTGGAATGCTGGCCGAAACAGGCTTGGGCTTCTTTTCCTCTAAAAGAGTGAAGAACAACTTCGCACCCTCATGAACAGCCTTAACCACTTGAAGGGCAGACATCATCGTCTTGCTCGACCCCTTCATACCGGAAAAAGTAGTTTCTTGACTCGTATTCAACCCCAACTTAACAGTCTTCAAACTATAGTCAATGAACGCACATTGCTCTGAGAGCCAATACATGCCAACTATTTGGTCAAACTCTACTATCGGTAGTAGTGACACTTCCAATTCAAAAGTTTGGCTTCCAATCAGCACTTTAACACAAAAGACTCTAATTACACGCATCGAACACCCATTAGGCAGCAGCACATCCAATCTATCTTTAGTCATATAAGAGGGCACTCTAATACGAGATACGAAGTCCTCAGATAGGAAGGAATGTGAATCTCCTGTACCAAACAGTGTTCGAGCTGGACAGTCCATGACCACGATACAGCCTAAAACACGACAGCCATATGACAAAAGCATAAGATTCAAGGTATGCAAAATATTACAACTAAAATCTAATACATACAGATCACCACATCGCTCTGCTTGATGGCCTCCTGCTGGCCAAGGTAGTAGACTCTAGGTTGGGTTGGAGCTTGATGTGATGTGTTTGACTCGACCGCCTTCCCCTTTTCAGCATAGGAAGCTCCTGCCTTCTTTTCTGACTTACCACTCCAATAATTGTGGGCTATATGCCCCTGCTTGCCACAGTTATAACAGTGAATTGGGCCTCCTTACCCAGAAGATGCACCAATAGTAACCGATGAAGATGCCGGTCCAGAGGACTTGCCTTCTTGTTCCACTTTCGGTACCCAAACTTCGGTGATCTTGGTACTTTGAACTCCGAGCTCTTCACCGACAAGTCCATCGTACCCTGAACTCTTTTCATATCCTTCTAATGAGATCGGGTTGGGTTGACCAGGACTAGAAATCCCTGGGTCATTGGACCTGAGAGTAGCAACCTCAGTTCATCACGTAGTCCCTCATAGGACCGGTTGGTCTTGCGCTCCTCATCAGCAAAGGTGGAGCCAGCATAATGACCCAATGTCGTGAACTCATGAAGGTAATCGTCCACGCTACTCTCACCTTGAGTCATCCTCTTGAACTGATCCTCCATATCTATCTTATGGCGGTCGGGATGAACCGTGCTAGAAACAGCCTTGAGAATTCCTCCATCGATATGTTAGAAAGTTGCCTCCCAGCAATATGATGAAGCTCTAACTCATCCCACCATAGCCTTGCTTTGCCGTCTAGGAGGAAAGTGGCTATTGTAACCTTCTGACACTCCTCAATCTTTGTTGGGGACATGACTCTTTTAACTTTAGACAACCAGTCATCAGCCTGTGTTGGGGTCTCAGTCCTCAAAAACACAGGTGGATTAAAACATATACGGGCTCTGTCGCTCTCCTCTGCACTACGGGCTCTGTCGCTCCCTGATCCACTACCAAAGGTTCTGCTACACCGGGGATAGGAGGCTGCCCTTGCCGTCCCGGTTGTTCATTAATCATATCGAACACTGCTTCTTCTACCATCCTTAAGGTTTTTGCATAAGGAGGGGTTGCAGGCGTGCCATTATGCGCACTACTCTCCGCGGAGTGTTGTTGATGTGACTTTCCTGCACCGCTCCTAGTCACCTATAGTTGTAAAAACACTCAATTAGTCGACAAATAGATTGCCAAAACGCAATCATTGGAACACTCAGGTTCCTCAAACATGTGTATTTTCATTCCTAAGAGGACATTCATGGGTCTTTTATGTTATAACAGCAACGCACATACAAGTGCTCACCACCCCTTAAAAGAATTCGTCCACGAATTCAAATAAGGAAGAGAGATACTAGAGTCTGATACCAACTTTGTAACATCCCTATCTGTCACTTAGCATAAAACAGAAGGTCCTACCCGGGCCCGATGCCACATACAATAGACAGACCAAGGAGTTACTAAATTGAAACCATAGTCCAATATTTTTGCTTCCTAACACAAAGTGTATTCTAGCGAAAGTAATTTAAAGGTTATAAATAGAACCCATCAACAACATGAATGTCCACTACCATAACTAGGAATATAAATCAAATACACAAATAATGTCTTGGCCTTAAGGCCTTACAATGTTCAACTTTAATTTATAATGCGTTACATACTTCGGCACGCAGGCCGGCCACACATAAACGATGAAATAACACAAGTGTTTGTTTTGGCCTTCGAGGTCCAGCATAGCTTTTTTGGGCTTCAGCCTGCTACTTGTCGCTTGGCTCAGTAGCACCTGCACACAACATTCCACCGCACTGTGGCAAATAAAAGCAACGGTCAGCATTAGCTGACCAAATTATAATGACCCCACCCCTCACTCGGTGTGGTGGTTCTCCTTCCCTGCAAGCATTATCTTAAACAACACTTGTCATTCAAAACATGAAACTAAAGCACTGTTAGCCAAAGGCGTTGGAACAAGTGCCCAACGCCCCGTACTCTCAGGGCACATTCTTGGTGCACAAGACCACAAGGGTCACACCACCATTCTCTTTGACAGTCAACAATGCTTGAGCTTTTAGTCTCACAAGGGCCAAGGCTGGAGACAACGCCACAGTGCTACGTCAAGTCATGTGATTTACACATTTACCACTCCAAGTCGACTGACATATGGGAGGGTACAGTTCAGCCATATCCCATTCTCAAATCGTCTGGCTCGTAGGCCTGACGCGGGTCAGCATCCCCTTTCCCTTTCCTGCATGATATATAACTCTGTAAGGATCCTAGGCTAGCACACATGGTTATAAAAGCTGAGCAACTTAAGCTCACGCTCAATCAAAATATACCCCACAAGTCTCCCAGAGACAGGCTTCAGCATCCAAATATAGCTTACAGGAAGTTATCATGGGCGGTACTACTACTGCCGCGCTGTAGTGGATAGACTTTTGGTTCTTCCCCTTTTTCGGGTGTTTTCCTGGAGTCTAACTCCTGTACTCTCAATGCAGCCATCTGCACACCCCGCGACTCCAAAATCTATGCGATAACCATGGAGTCTTCTCCGACATACAAAGCATAGAAACATCACCAATGTTGATCAACTCGTCTGAATGGGCTTCACACAACATGCCTATTTCGTACTTCGATTCTGGATCTAAATGCAATACTATAGGGATACACGGATATACCCATTAAGAGAAGCACATCCACATGTTTGTGGAGTGTCTACTCTCTAATGCCAAAGGAAAGGACTTCACATGTCCAAGGAAGAGGATCGTTACCCATGATGTACCCTTTGGAGCCTTGGGAGAAATCTAGATGGTTGAAAACGACTACTCCGACCTTTCCTCCGTAAATCTGAACTCTCCTTGTGAATTCGATACCCGAAACACGAACGGTGCTACGAACCCTCCTTCCCAGCGCTGCTTCTCCTCCTATAGAAATTTAGGCCAAGATCTCCAACTCCAGAATAATGAAGAGGAAATGGCCTAACCATGCATATAAATAAAGCTACCGTTGCATGGTAACTAGCTACCGCCGCGCGGTACCTCCTTGTTTAGTGTATTACTACCCAGGTGCTCCAATCACAGGCCGATACGTGGCCACGCCATTACGGTTTCACTATCGCTGCATGATAGGAAGCTAACATCGCGCGATAAACGAGGTCGGTTATGATACGACAACTGTCGTTATCGCCGCGTGCTAAATTCCACCGCCGCGCGGTAGAATCCTGAGAGCCTCATCAATTAAATTGACCCAGATATCGCCGCAATAACCCTATCGTCGAGCGTTAGCTTCCTGAGAGCTCTGCTAGTTTAATTCCCCAGCTACCGCCGTGCGGTAATGACTTTTCGCCACATATTAAGTCCAGTGTTGAGTTGACTCAATGCTCTCAATGCTTTTGATGTTTTTGATGCTAACCCTGAAGCTACCGTCGTGCGGTAACTAGCTACCGCTGGGTGATAACCTCTAGAGAACCATTTCTTTCCCTTAGAAATTTGGGGCGTTACACCGGGACTGAGAATGGTGGTGGACTAGTGGAGTTCACTGTTGACGTGCTTTATGCACATTCGTATGCCTGTGATGGTAAAAATGTGGGACTTGTGGAAACCCAGTATGTCGTTAAGGTGCCCTGAGTGCACGAGATGTTGGGCGATTTGCGCCATCGTCTGTGATGAATGGAGCTTAAATTGTATATTTATATTAAATATGTAAACATCCTAATTGCTTGCAGGGATTAAGCACCACCACCCCGAGAAAGGGGTGGGGCGTTATAATTTGTTCAGCTCTAGCTGACTATTGCTTTGTTTTCCACCACTTTTTGGAATGTTTTGTGCGCAGGTGCCACGGAGCCAAGTGAGAAATAGCGGGTTGTAGCACAAAGCTGTGATGGCCCTCAAAGGCCTAATATTTTGCTTTTGTTCTTCCTATTTTTCCGGCCTGTGTGCCGATGTTTGGAATCCACTATTGTCATGGTAAAACATTATTATTGTAAGTCCTTAAGGCTAGAACTTTATGGTGTATGCTCATTTCATTCTCGGTGTATAACCGTTAGTGGACATTCCCTCTTGGGTGGTTGGTTTTAACTCGTTATTGTTTCCTCTAGTTTGCAACTCTGTGTTAGAGTGTGTTTAGATTTATAAAGGTTATGGTTTATTTTGTAACCTTTTAGTCGGTTCGTGTAATATGGCGTGGGGCCCCGGCCGGACCATCTATTATACTATTTGTGATGGAATGAGGGTATTACACTAGATCTATGACTTTATAGGAAAGTTGTAGGCCTTGGAAATACCATTATGAAATGGGGTAAAACTTAAATTTTTGTGGTCTGTAGCTCTGAGAAGTCCAGTTTTCGTAAGTTGTGTTGTAAATGTACAGATTTTGATAACTCATGAATTTCTCTAAAATTATTTATCAGAAGCTTTGGAAAAACTGGTAGATAATTACTTGATGACAATATGGTCTCCCATATTTAATTTCATAATTTTGATATATAATTAGTGTGAACTGGCAATATTATGTTATAAATTATTGGGTCATAAGTAGTTATCGTAACGATCCGAATGAGCTGAAATTTTGTGTCAACACTCAAGATATTAACTATGACATGGGGAAGAAATATTCAGGGGAATTGAGTTGTCCTAACTACTTAATTAATCACTTATATGATGACTTGTATGTGATGGAAGGATATATTAAATCCTAGGTTGTATTATGTAAGGACGTGGTTGGAAGTCCTTAGGGGCTTCTTGGCTCGTTGGTACACGAGGATTGCATTAATGTATGTCGATACACAGTTGTTGAATAATCTCGAGTTGAGGATTACTTGTGGAAAGTCTTCGGGCTTACCGATCGTCGCACTGACGGAAGTTGGCGGATAGACCATGACTGGTTGGGCTGGGTTCTTTGGTGCTTTCTTCCCAAATACCCATTTCATGCCTAGTGAGTCGGTTGGGCAGGGATCTTTGGTGTTTACTTCCCAAAGACCCCATCTATGTTATTTTAGGCCATTTAGGTTGGGCTCTTGGTGCTTATCTACCCAAGACCCCTTTTGTCATAGTACACAAGAGCTACGTTGTTGGTGTTATCAGCGTTAAGGCGTGTGGAGGCCTAGGCCCGGTAGTGTCTATGCCTGCCTAGTAGTGGAGATGCCCTCTCCACTGTCACCGTTTGGCCACAACGGGTGATGCCTGAGAAGGTCGCTACCTCTCAAAAAGTGGAACTAAGGTCTACGTTAACATAGCAATCAGAGTGTGTGTGTAAACATGAGTGCATCATCATACATTCATTGCATTACATTGCACCATATAATATCCTCATCATATAAATTAGTATGGGCTCATTTATATGATGAGTTATGTTTAATGTACCATATCCTTAACTTATAAGCTTGTATGTCATCCTTATAAGTTAAGTTCAATTCAGTTCTTATTTTTCTATCATTTGATACAATGGTAGCATAGATGTACTTTATATACCAGATGGTACTCCTTGTTATTGCATGTTTATTTACTATCTGTTGATTCAAGATAACTGCCTAATTATTTATACATCTTATCACCTGCTGTTTATACTGCTAATTATATTGTGTCCCTTCTTTCTTCCTTCTGCTCTGTTGGAACACTCTATTACTAATTTGGGTCAGGATCACTATGTCTTTAGGAAACCTGTTTTTGACCTCATTGTATAGATCTAAAGGTCAATTAGAATTGAGTCTAAGGGTTAGTAGTTAGGTTTGGAAGCTGCCCTCAAGACCAAGGTTTTTCAGTCTGGAGACTAAGTCATTTCGTCGAGCTCAGTACGACGAATCGTCGAACTCCAATCGATGATCGTTGAGCTCACTTCGATGGATCGTCGAACTCCATTCGACGATCGCTGAGCTCAACTTCTACAAATCGTCGAACTCCATTCGACGATCTTCGAGCTCAGTTCGACGATCTTGACTCCAGTATTGATTCTCTATCTCTGAGCTCAGTTTGACGATAGTTGAGCTCAGATCGACGATCTCTGTTGCTGTCTAAGTCTAAATCGCTGAGCTCAGTTCGACGATAGTGGAGCTCAGTTCGACGTTTTTCTGTAGAGTTAAATGACTTTCAAGATTCAAATTCAGAACAGTTAAGGAGTTATTCTCAGCAATTAATTCAGAAGATCTTATAGCCATTTCATTTATTCTGGACCAAGTTTCAAGGGATTATCAAGGAATGTTTCTTTGGACTTTCCCCTAGAAGACAATTGCAATTAAGGATGTAATTAATGACAGGCTAATGGCTATTCTTGACAGAGCATCATTTTCTATTCAGAACAAAATGAATAAAAGACAAGATTTTTGAATCTCAAAAAAAGGACAAGAAGAGAGTGCACAACAAGAAGAAGAACAAAAAATTCTCTGCTACAACTCTTCTCTGGAACAACATCTTTCTCAACAACAATCACTCGAGAGAAAAAGAAAGAGAGCTGTAGACATTCTCTGTCTCAAAGAATTCACAAGAACACCATCACCAAAAGGAGATCAACAAATCTGAAATCTTCAGATCTCTTTTGTTCAAGTGTTCAAGGGCATCATCATTCAAGACTCCAGACACCTCACATTTCAGCTGTTGCTGAAATCATCAATTGCTGGAGATCAAATTTCTGAAGGCCTATCACCCTACTGCAATGCTTCATTTCCTGAACAACTATAGATCTCAGGGGGATCTTTGACAACATCAATATCCACATAGTCTTCTCAGCTGTTTTGAGAAAGAGAAGACTTCCATCACTCTCTCATCCCCACCTCTGTAAAGGGTTTTTCAAACTCCCTTCAAAAGTTTGTGTGTGGTTTTTGAGCACCTTATCAAAAGCTCATTGGTGGCAAGACACCTGATCAAAAAATCTGGTTTGGTTTTTGAGCACCTTATCAAAAGCTCATTGGTTCCCAGGACACCTGATCAACTCATCCTGCAGTGGATTCCTACCTAGGGTGGTAGAAGAGTGGATGTACCCAAGTTTAGGGGAACCACTATAGCTCCTTGTGTCTTCTGGTTGCTTGTCTTTATTTTTGTTTCTGGCTGTGCTTATTTTGTGATTAGATAGGTTCTGTGATTAGATCTAATATTTGTTTCCTTGTTCACTCAGATTACAACAATTGTTGTAAAAGGTTTTTAAGCACCATACACTATTCACCCCCCCCCCTCTAGAGTATATCAGATCTAGCTTGCACTTTCAATTGGTATCAGAGCGAGGTTGGTTAAACATACCACACCTTGGTGGTTGCACAGGCTAACACCTGAACCCAAAGATCCCTCTAATTAGATCTATTTTTTATTATTAGATTATTTCTTCACAAATCATGGCCCAAAACAAAGATTATGCTAGCACTAGACCTCCAGTGTGCAATCTGTCTAAGTTTGCACTTTGGAAAGCAAGGATTAGACTCTACATGAATTCTATTGACGAGCACATTTTTAATTCTGTTTTGACAGTTTGTCCAAGACCTCCAGAGAACACAAGTACAAATGTTGTTCCACCTCCATCAGGAACAGATGCTGATATCAAGAAGTGGAAGGTAGCAGATGCAAAGGCTATGAACATCTTAGCTCAGACTATGTCTGATGATATTTTTCAAAAGGTGGCTGAATGTAATTCAGCAAAGGAAATCTGGGATAAGATCACTGAAATAGTCTTAGGATCAGCTGATGAAAGAAAGGACAGGAGATCTCACCTCATATCCCAATATGAGAACTTCAAGAAGGGAGAAGCTGAGTCAGTTGGAGATATGTATAATAGACTCAGTCTGATAGTCAATGAACTCAAGAATTTGGATAAAGAGATCTCACTGACTGAACTAAATGATAAAATCCTAATGTGCTTCCCAAGCACTTGGGATTCAAGGATCTGGCCAATCAAGGATTCCAGAAGTCTGAATGAGATCACCATAGAAGCTCTCTTGGGCAAGCTCAAATCTTATGAGCTGCTCATCAAGAACAGAGAAGAAGAGCAGAAGGCTGCCTCACCGGCCACAAGAAAAGAAAAGACAATAGCTTTCAAAGCAACTGAAGATCAGCCTGAAGACAAAGTCACAGGCAATGTTGAGCTACTTAGTCTATTGGCCAAAAGATTTTACAAGATGGCCAGGAAGGACTTCAGGAAGAGATCATACAAAGAGCATGACAAGCCAAGGTATGATAGATCAAATAATAAAGAAATTGTTTGCTTTGGTTGTAGGAAACCAGGGAACATTGTACCTGACTGTCCAGAGAACAAAAACAAGGACAGAAAGGATAAGAAAGAAAGAAGAAGAGATAAGGACTTCAAGAAGAATGGCAATAGCAAACCCTCCTCCAGCAAGAACAAACACACAAGGAAGGGGTTTGTTGCTGAATCTTGGAGTGAAACTGAAGAATAATCAGAAGCTTCATCCAGCTCCAGTGATGATGAAGATGATGCTGAAGAGAAGGAGTTCTGCATGATGGCAATCAATGCCTCTCAACACAATTCAGATGCAGAAGAGTCAGAGTCAGACTCAGAGACTCAACTTGAAGAGGACCAGGTAATTAGTTCTTTTGATTTCAATTCTGAGGACTTTAAGTCTGAGTTTAAAGCATTATGTTTAGACTTACTAAAATCTGAGAAGGAAATTATTTCTCTCAGAAATCAATTATCTGAATATAGTATCTTAAAGTCAGAAAACCTCAAACTCTCTGAGGAGTTGGAGTGCTGTAGGGAGCAGATAGCTCACTGAAAGGTGAGCTATCAGAGGCCAAAAGCTTGAAGAATCCCTTAATGGGAGAAGTATCAAGCTGATGGACATCACAAGCACAGTGAACTCCAGATTCAATAGTATACTGGGCTTAGGTGCTTCATCCAGCCAGCCTATAGTTCTAACAACCCTAATTAAGTTTATTTCTGATAAAGGGAAGGGAGTTATAGAGGTAGCTAGGAAAAATTCTGATCTGCCTAAGAAAACCAAGTTCCAGCAGAAATCGTCGAACGGAGCTCGACAATCGCCGAACGCAGATCGACGATCTCAGGCAAAATCATTGACCTCAGGTCGATGATCTCTAATTCCTGAACTCTGCCACAGTCGACCGTCGAACGGAGATCGACGATCTGACCCAAGATCGTCGAACGCAGATCAACGATCGTCGAACATAGATCAGAGCTTTGGAAATTCTTTCAAGGGCAAATCAAAATCCAATCCTAGGGGTCCTTCATCCCAAAGCTTTAACCCTTATACTGAATGGATAATACCTCCAAGGAGATATCATCCTGAAGGTTATAAAAGTCAACCAGGGATGTCTTTTATTTCTGAATTTAAAGGCTATCAACCTAGGCCCAAGGTAAACTGGGTCAAAAACAAATGAATTATTTTATGTGCAGGTGAAGACCTATCTAACATCAAACCAACAATGGTATTTGGATAGTGGGTGCTCTAAGCATATGACAGGAAATAGGGACAACCTCACATCATTTAAAGCCAAGCTTGGACCCAAAGTCATATTTGGTGATTCAAACTTTGGACAAACTAAAAGATATGGTGCAGTCCAAATTGGGACAGTGGCATTCAAGAAGGTAGCCTATGTGGAAGGACTGAAGCACAATTTGATCAGCATCAGTCAGCTATGTGATGAAGGCTACCAGGTGACTTTCAGCAAAGCCTTATGCAAGATCAAGTCAGAGGACAACACAACTGTGTTGACAAGTAAAAGGAAAGGTAACATCTACTTAGTAGATTTTCTTTCAACAAATGTAGACATTTGCATGTTTAATTCTGTTTGTAGACCTAATGTATTATGACATAAGAGAATAGGACATTTAAACCTTAGAACCATTGCTAGGCTATCCAAGGACAACCTTGTTAGAGGACTACCTTCTGGCCCCTACAAAAAGGAAGGACTCTACAGGGCTTGTCAATTAGGCAAGCAAACTAAAAATAGTTTCAAGTCACTTAATAAGAGTGATTCACCTAGGATTTTGTATATGTTACACATGGATCTTTTTGGACCCATTACAGTACAAAGCTTAGGAGGGAAATCTTAAACTTTATTAGTTGTAGATGACTTCTCTAGATTCACATGGGTGTTCTTTCTGAGGAAGAAGTCTGATAACTTTAAGTGTTTGACAGAGTTTCTCAAATGTATACAGATTGGATCAGTAACATTCAAGAAGGTAGCTTATGTGGAAGGACTGAAGCACAACTTAATAAGCATCAGTCAGCTGTGTGATGAAGGCTACCAGGTGACCTTCAGCAAAGCATTATGCAAAATCAAGTAAGAGGACAACACAACTGTGTTGACAGGTAAGAGGAAAGGTAACATCTATCTAGTAGATTTTCTTTCAACAGATGTAGATATTTGTCTGTTTAATTCTGTTTATAGACCAAATATTTTATGGCATAAGAGACTAGGACACCTAAACCTTAGAACTATTGCTAGGCTATCCAAGGACAACTTTGTTAGAGGACTACCTTCTGGCCCCTACAAGAAGGAAGGACTCTGCAGGGCTTGTCAATTAGGCAAGCAAACTAAAAATAGTTTTAAGTCACTTAATAAGAGTGATTCACCTAGGATATTGTATCTGTTACACATGGATCTTTTTGGACCCATTACAGTACAAAGCCTAGGAGGGAAATCTTACACTTTAGTAGTTGTAGATGACTTCTCTAGATTCACTTGGGTGTTCTTTCTAAGGAAGAAGTCTGATAACTTTAAGTGTCTGACAGAGTTTCTCAAATGTATACAAATTGAGTTCAATACTCACATTGCCCTGATCAGAAGTGATCATGGGACAGAGTTTGATTCTCTTCTTATGCAAGAGTTCTGTCAGAGTGAAGGGATCAGGCATACTTTCTCAGCTCCTAGAACTCCTCAACAAAATGGGGTAGCTGAAAGGAAAAATAGAACCCTTATTGAATCTGCCACTACATTATTGTCAGATGCTCACCTTCCTCTATCCTTTTGGGCAGAGGCGGTGAACACCTCCAACTATGTGCTGAATAGAAGTTTGATACATAAACTAAAGAGAAAGACTCCCTATGAATTACTCAAAGGAAAGAAACCTAAAGTTGATTATTTTAGAGTTTTTGGTTGTATTTGCTACATACATAATAATGACAAGAAATATTTAGCAAAATTTCAAGCTAAAGCCGATGAAGGAGTGTTTCTAGGATACTCTATGATCAGCAAGCCTTATAGGGTTTATAATAAATCATCTTTAAAAATTAAGGAATCTGTTCATATATCATTTGATGAATCTAACATGTCTTTCAAGGAGAAGATCTCTTCTACCATAGAACCTTTGCAGGAACATTCTCTTGTTGAAGACTTGAACAAGTTACAGGTTACCCAAAAGGATGAAAGCAGTGAAGATGAAGAAAATATTCAACATATTGAAGAACAACTTGAAGAGCCAGTTGTTGTACCACAAGATCAAACAACAACACAGGTTGGTGAACAATCAACACCCCCTGTTGATTTAGTAATATCAAGAGACCATCCAATTTCCCAAATAATTGGAGACATCTCAGCTGGTATGCAAATCAGAAATCAGGTCAACCAAAACCTGTTTCACACCTGCTTCCTATCTCAAATTGAACCTCAGTCCATTCAAGATGTAGAGCAAGATGCACACTGGATCATTGCAATGCAAGAAGAGTTGCATCAATTTGAAAGGAACTGTAACATCCCATGTTACTTCTGGACCCCTCAACTTAGATTGGATTAGGCCTGGGTGAGATTTAAGGAAGACCAACTATCTTTGACCCTAGGTAGTGGGTGGTAACCATGTGGGGGCCCACTATAAGACCATAGTCAAACTAGCCTAAGTGGGGACCCTAGCCACTCCATGACCCCACCACATTGCCCTAACCCTAAAGACAATCTAATTGGACCCTAGGGCGTATCACTAGGTCAACACTTTGACCTAAATTGACCAAAGTCAACCTTGGGCTTAATTGGTCAAACCCACACTCATAAGCTCAATTAGCCTAAGTAGGGCACCCCCCTTAACCCAACCCAAGTTGGGTGGTGCTTCTAGACCCATTTCCACCAAGTAGGGTCAGCCCACCCACCATGGTTGACCAAGTCAACTCCCCAAGTCAACAAGTCAACAAATTGACCTAAAGAAGTGAAATGAAGACCAAGCCATTTTCCCTTGTACCAAGCCCACCAAAATTGGCCCATGGCCAGCCCAAGTGAACAAGACCAGTCCTACCCCTCTAAATCAGGAGAGAGAATACATGCAAGGGGGTAAAATTGGGATTTTAAGGGTAGGAGGAGAGAGAAAATGGAAAGAGGGGAAATGGTGGCCACATGGCCACCCCATCAAATGGTTTTAACTGCCCAAAACCGGGTGGCTGACCTCCTCTCTTCATTTCCAGTAGAAAACCAGGGCTGTGTGCCACTTGGCAGCTGGGCGGAGCAAACAAAGCTCAAACCGAGCTCAATTTAGGTGTATCTCCATGTACAACCAAGATCAGTCCAAACAGACCTCACCAGAAGCTTCATGAGATAGAAGGGAGTGGAAATCGAGTGCTGGATCATGGAGAATGGTGGAGAATCGAGTTTTCGGGGTGGAGCTCGCCGGCGCACCACCACCACGGCAAACCGCCGCCTGACCCGCAGCCAAGCCCCAATTCAGGTGCGTTTCGCCTCGCCTCTTCCCGTACTAGGTTTCTAGATCAATTTAGGGAGATATCGAGCTCAATCGAGCCCGATGCCATGAAAGAAAATGGATAAAACCGAGCCTTTTTCTTCTTGCTCGGGTTCGCCGGAGGAGCCAACTCCGGCGGCCCCACCGCCGGGAAACGCTAGCCCCCACCTTAACGAAGGTGGTGGCGATATCCGCCGGCGGTGGTGGTGGCTCAGCTGGCCGGAAAACGCCAGCCAACATCGTCCAGGAAAATGCAATTGTAGCCGTCCATCCATTGGGGACGATGAACCGATCCCGTCGGTTTCCGGCTTTAAGATTCGTGCAGGGTATTTAAATGATTTAATTAATATATGATGAATAGTGTAGATTCTGTCACATTATTACAGCCACCTTGCATGTTAATTGTAGGCCTCTTAGAGGCATTTTCAGAACTTAGTCTCTCAATGAAAATTGTAGCTGAGGGTCGTATCTTTATTTTTCCACCTTAAACATGTGATTTGGTGTAGTGTACAGTCCTGTAGGACATTTCTCCTAGGACTGGTCCTAGAGTAGGGCAGAAATTAAATGGGATGCCCAGATCAAACCATTAGTCACCATGGACCCATATTTTGGGCACATGCATGATCAGGGCATACCTAGCCCCTGCCAAAAATTAGGAATTGTTAGAGAAAATTTTCCTATAGTTTTTGACAAAATATCAAAATACAAATAAATGAAATATAAGGAGTTTTACACCTCCCCATGGTCCCAAATCATGGTGGTAGGTCAATGGGGACATCCTTGGTGCATGATAAAATTTTCAGCACCTTGGGTTCACTGCATGTTAGAGAATCCACTTGCATGTGTTAGCTCATGTTATGCCTTGGTGTGCAATTAGCAAAAATGCAAATATAGT
This sequence comes from Platanthera guangdongensis, assembly GCA_039583875.1. Lineage (NCBI taxonomy): Eukaryota > Viridiplantae > Streptophyta > Magnoliopsida > Asparagales > Orchidaceae > Platanthera > Platanthera guangdongensis. The sequence continues at coordinate 49,825,227 of CM077165.1, forward strand.
GTATTCAGCCCAATGGTGACATGTAAAGGTCTTGGAATTATTTACAGTGGTTCATTAGGGTAAATTTCATCCCTCAAATTAATCATGGAATTTTTGGAATCAAAAATTCCATTTATTGGAATTTATTTTAAATATAGCTATTTTGGAAATAAAATTGGAAAATAAGTTTTCCTCAAGTACAAATCTCAAACTTTTGCCATGGCACAGATAATGTCACATTTGACTTAGAAAAAATATGATCCCTCTGTTTTGAGGAACGTTTGGAGTAGATATCTTAAATTACCCATTTTACCCTTATCTTATTAATTCTTGAAATGATGGATATGTACCTCAGAAAACTTTGGAATTTATTATACTGCTATAAAATGGTATTATTAGTTTTGCATGAAGTTTTCAGAATTAATGGATGCATTGTTAGTTGTTAGATTAATACAATGGCATTTTTGGTAAATATGTTATAATGGAATTTTATAGGCCATTACACAATAAATGTTGATGATACTCTGTCAATAGTCATAAATTAGTGTTCTAAAAGTTCTGTAATGTTCCTGGAATTTTTGATTACATAATGCCTATACTTCATTTGGAAAATGGAATTTGTGTGAATTTGATATTAAATGGGAAATGGGAATGAATAATTAAAGGAAAATTATGAAACTCTGTAGGGAGCAATATTTTATCAATATACATCTCAGGAAAAATTTCCTAGGTCAGTGGATATTTAATCATACTACTTCATGTGTAAAGTGACCTAGTGTTTAAATTAAAAGATTTAATTAAAGGACTATTTGGTCAAGAAAAATTATGAGAATTCATAGAGTAGTTCCCTTAGTCCATACCACCCTAGGATAAATATTTAGAGACAAGATGTCTTAAGATTTGGAAGATCACATTTTTAGGGTAATCATAGGACATGGTCTGCATATAACACAAATAGGTCTTGCCTTAGGGGTTACCAGGGGTTTGATTATCGGCAGAAATAAGAGAGTTCAACATGAGTAACCCTGGTGGGTAGAGTTGTCTTAGTGAGGGATCAAAAGTGCAAGTGTTAGTTAGCAACTGGAGTGGGGGTCGGTAGAAGACCGTCGGTTTCCCGGTAACACCTTAAGTCAATAGGGTTATACTAGAGCAATAAGGAGAGCTGGGGAGATACATGGGTAGCCATCAACTAAAATAAGTATCCTTACGAAAGGGAACGCTGGGCGTAATCCCAACACAGTTCCCAGTGCCCCTTGAGAGCCCTTCACAGGGAATACCGGGGGCAGTCCTGGGATTAACCTTAAATCTCTAAGTATAATAACCCGTAGACAAGAGTAGTTTAATAGGTTAGGACATTGTTGTACCTTCTCGCCCGTGTAGGGTTGGAGAGATTCATGATATATGCTCACCCGTTTAGGGTTGGAGGGAGTTGGTATAAAGGCACTAATGTGCATTCTCACCCGTTTTGGGGTTTGAGGGAGTTGGTATAAAGGCACTAATGTGCATGCTCACCCGGGTTTGGGTTTGAGGGATTCAGGACGGGTTTGGTCCTGCGAGCGGGAGGCTCGGAATGAATTACTTGCATGTGCATAAATATCGTGGTGGGGCATGCGGTACTTGTAACGCCCCCACCTGTCACATGACATATAATAGTGGGTCCGGCCGGGGCCCCACGCCATATAGCACAGACAAGTGAAGGAATCACGTGTGGAAATCAAAATCTATGCGTGTCCTTAACTCATTCCATTCTAGCGCAGCATTTTTCTTGTTAACATGAACTCAAACCAATCATATCATAGGATCATTCTCTTTATGCCACTATCTAACAAACACACCACATCACAAACGCTGGAGTCCACCAACGCTCCGTGCACTCAGGGCACCTTCTTGGCGTACCGGAATCCACCGTCGTACACCGCTGTCTCTCGAGGTTTTAACTTGTTGGTTGACCGGCCCTAGTCCACCAGTTCGCAGGCTGGCGACATCCCGCCCAAGCCACTCAGAGGTCCATCCTCACAGCATCACAAACAGAGCAGACCGACCCACACTCCGTGGTGTAGCAAGCCGGGTTTATCTAAGCTCCCCAGGCAATGTCTACCCATCGGTCCCCCTCCTAATCCGATCGACCCACACCATGTGCTGCAGCAACCCGGGTTTAACTCGGCTCCCCTAGCATTGCCGCCCATCGATCCCTTCCTTAACTCGATCAACCCACCCTAGTGGTGTAACAGGCCGGGTTTATCACAAGCTCCCCAGGCGTGCTACCAATTGATCATCTCATAACCAGGAGCTTCACCAAAGCCTCCTCACAAGCAGTACATCCATACATTCATCACAACAAAAATCCGTTTTGCACATCATCAAAGCCACGGAGTCTTCTCCGGTTTACCCATGAACATCACCAATCCAGACTACCGGTCCAGATGGGCTTCACACAGTATGCCTACGCCGTACTCTATCATTCCGGCTCTAGATGCAGACTCAACAAAGGAATCACTTCCGCGATCCACCTCTTGGTGGAGGATTCCAAGCACATGTATAGAGAAAGGACTTCAATGTCCAAGAAGGAGATCGTTACCCTTGAAGATCGCTTCAGCGCCATGAAGTAGCCGGATGGAACTCACCGCCTCGGCTCTGCCTTCACGAATCCGCTCTCGGATCTTCGTTCCGCACTCCGCAGCTCCTACAACAGCTGGAAGACTCCTCCCTTCTCTCTCCCTTAGGCCTTTCCCCTTTCTTTCTTGGAATGAAGATGAAGAAGAAGAAGAAGAGAAGATAAGGGATTTATCTTCAAATTCTCGGCCTTCCCAACACCTGGACAAAGCCCAGCCCTTGGATCCAGGAAGAGGGAAACAAACGGCTCAGATCTGGCCAGAAAACCCTGAACACGGCCTGACACGCCCTGTGACACGCCCGTGTCACAGGCCGTGTCCCCCTAAGCGGCAGACAACCGACTCAATCCAACCAGTACACGCCCGTGTGACACGCCCGTGTCATGGCCATGTACCCGACACGCCCTCAGACACGCCCGTGTCTGAGGCCGTGTACCTCAACAGAAATAATCCCAAATCAACCCGAGACTTCACATGGCCTGGCACACGGCTTGGCACATGCCCGTGTTCATGGCCGTGTGCACCAGGACACGCCCGTGTCCCGCAAACACGCCCTAACCCGAGACGTCGAGCTGAATTTGACGCCCACTGACACGCCCTGTGACACGCCCGTGTCACAGGCCGTGTCCTCACTGGAACTCGATACTCGACGATCGTCGCGTAACACTCGTCGAGCATTCGACATGGCATCCGACACGGCCGTGTCCTGGGCCGTGTGCCCCCTCTCGACGATGTCGAGCGAAAATCGTCGACACCAAGTCCAATCGTCGACACAACCTCGACACGCCCTGCGACACGCCCGTGTCGCAGGCCGTGTCAACTGACACGCCCGTGTCCCAGGCCGTGTCACCCATGCCTGAACCCGATTTTGCTCAAAATGATCCTCTTGACTTCGGGGTGTTACAGTACTGGTCGTTCGTAACACCGATGGCAGTACGGTGCACCAGGCAGTTGTGAGAGTTAGAGGGGCCAGTGGGTTGTTTTACACTGCGGTCTGGAGGACGATCCCCGATAACACACATCCGACCCAACAAGACTGACGGGTTTGTCAGCAAAGTACGTACGCGAGACTCTAGAGTACACCATGGACGTGTACAGAGGCGTATGAGAGGGGTCAAAGGCTTGGTAGTGTGCATACCGGTCTAGAAGCGGAGATGCCCGCTCCGCTGCTGTCGTAGCCACAGCGGTGGTACCCGAGTGTGATGCTAGCTCTCAAAAAGTGGGAACTAAAGGTCTGTGATCACAGAGTCGTTGTGTGTGAGTTGCACTTGCCTGCGCATAAAATTGCATCATATCATTCATTCATATTAGGTCATACGCTTCATAGATCCTTATCATATAAATTAGTATGGGCTCTTTTATATGATAAGTTAAATTTCCTGGAAACCCTAACTTATATATTTGTATGGGCATTTATATAAGTTAGGGTACGTTTGTGATGATAGTATAGTGGTAGTTTAATTTATTTACTTGTTCATATTATTATTCTTTGCTTTCCTTTACTGCACTGCTCTTACTTATTATTTGTACCGTACTTAGAACTGCTAGCGTAGAACTACATTACTTATTATAACTCTAGTTAGATACTGTCACCTGCTTCCACTTTGCTACCCCTTTTGTTGTCCTCCGCTTCGTCCTCCCGCTCGGTGCCTAGGAGCTGCGGGGCGAGGTGCGGAGGAAACGACTTAGTCTTTTTGACTAATGGTCGGTGACCAACTATTTTTAGGAGCCCGGGGAGATGGAGCACCAGCACGTCGAGGAGGCAGGACATGAGGAGCAGATACCGCTTCAGCAGGCTACTACCACTACTGTGCGTCCTCAGGTGGGACGAGATCTGATGTTCTAGTATAGCTTCCGCATTTATTATTTTGTGAGAGAGTGATTTTGATGTACTGGGCATAAGCCCTTTTTACTCTTTCATTTGTACTCTTCTGTGGACTATAGTGATGTACTTTTCACTTCATTTACATGATTGTACCATGTGACTTATGGACTGATGGTTTTATATACAGTTTTACTTCTTTCTTCTCATATTGGCCTACAGGTTAAATGATCGTACTAGCCGGCAGAATCGGCATGCTGCGGTGTCGACTAACCCGTGAGTTAGTGCCACCGTAAGACGGCAGTTCTGGGCATAAGACCTGGTAGCCCTCCTTGGTAAGGGGGAGGGGGGGTCTTACAAACTGGTATCACTTGAACAACGATCATATGAGAAAGAAGTCCACAACATGGCACCACCCCCGCCCGAGCATTAGTTTGCGGACAAACTATGCAGCGGAAGCAGTGGTGTGCCCATGTACAAAAGTCACATAAATGGTCCACAAAGTACAATGAGTTAGGCCAGTTTTATTTTAACCTTACCTTTATGCAACCTCCACAGGTCGCCGCGCCGCAAAATGTGACTCCTCCCCCTCCAGCTGCCACTCCATTCCTACATATGGAGATGGGGCAGACCTTGACGGCGATTCTGGATGCCTTCAGAGCCCAGCAAGTCCCGGCTCCACAGCCAAATCCGGGGTCGAGCTGGCTGAGTGCATTCAAGAGCCTGTCCCCACTGACGTACCGTGGGACAGAGGATGCGGTGAAGACGGAAGAATGGCTGGAGGTCATACACGAGATCTTAGCAGGCATCAGCTGCCCAGTCGGCGAGGCAGTACCTCTAGCCACCTCTGTGCTAGAGGCCCATGCGAAGAGATGGTGGAAATCAGTCCGGGAGTCTACATATGCGGACTTTGACCTGTCAGAGATATCATGGGAGGAGTTTGGCGATGTGTTTCTGGAGCACTTCGTCTCTGCTACGGACAGAGATGCCTTGGAGGAGAGGTTTTTGAACCTCAAGCAGGGGACTAGATCGGTGATAGAGTATCAGAGAGAGTTCTCCTATTTGGCCAGGTTGGCGGGGATTCAGGATACCGATGATAGGAGGTATGCCAAGAGGTTCTACCGGGGCCTCAGGGACGATTTGAGGCAGGCCTTGCTATTCATTTCTCATGGCACATCTAGGCAGATCATCGAGATGGCGAAGAAGCTGAAGGCTGACCAGCTGATGGTGCGAGCCGGAGGGAAGAGACCATTCGATAGGTCGACATCAGGAGAGAGCAGTAGGGGCTCTCAGCGAGGCAGGACCATCGGATACAGGAAGGGTGGGGGACGTCGTCGTCCCAACTTCAGGCAGGAGCAGGGGCCTCCTCCAGCATTGGCTCCCCCACCTCTACAGATGCATGATCCGAGGAGACAGGATGACCGAGGCCATCGACAAGTGGTTTGTTACGGATGCCGCCAGCCCGGGCACATCAGGTCGGAGTGCCCGCACCGATTCCATCCCCCTCCTCCTCCTCCACCTCCAGTGGCCCCAGTACAGCAGGGCCGAGGACGGGGCCGAGGATGAGGCTGAGGCCGGGGATATCACGGCAGGAGACGCGAGCAGGAGCAGATATACGCCTTGGACCTCACAGAGCCGAGGAATCCCGAGGAGGTTATCACAGGTTCTTAAAGTTAATTATTGATTTTCTTGAATTTTCAATGATATATATATAGTACCTGGAACTATAGGACAACAATTAACTTTCACATAAACAAAACTCAGGCATAGTTATGATCAGCGGCAAACCCGCTCATACCCTCTTCGACACGGGTGCTTCGCACTCGTTCGTATCCGAGGCCTTCATCGACGGACTCGAAGGCGTGGAGAGGTTTCCTGGACTAGAGATGAGGGTGCGTCTACCCGATGGGTCGGAGCTGCGGACCACTGCACATTGTGATATGGAGGCCGAGATTGGCGGCAAGGCATTTGAGGCGCCGGCAACTATTCTGAAGCTGCAGGACTTTGACTTGATCTTGGGCATGGCCTGGTTGCATCGGAACCATGCCCAGATAGATTGTCCGTCCAGGAGGATCACGCTAAGGCATGGCGACTCTCATGTTATCGTTGAAGGTATCCAGCCTATCTGCCACCTACTGTTATCTTCTGTACATGCTGTGAAGGCCCATGAGCAGGGTGAAGAAGTTTATCTTGTCTGCTTCGAGATGGTGGGATCAGAGACGACTATCTCAGATATTCCGGTGGTCCGGGACTTCTCCGACGTATTTCCGGAGAATTTGCCCGGGCTACCACCTGCTAGAGACTTGGATTTCAGGATTCAGCTAGCACCGGGAGCGAGGCCGGTGTCCTGGGCACCCTACAGGATGGCTCCCAGGGATTTAGCAGAGTTCAGGACTCAACTATAGGAGCTAGTCGAGTCAGGATTTGTGCGGCCCAGTTCATCGCCATGGGGAGCGCCAGTTCTCTTTGTGAAGAAGAAGGACGGATCACTGTGACTATGTATAGATTACCGAGAGCTGAACCGGTTAACGGTCCGCAACACCTATCCTCTGCCTCGGATAGATGAGTTATTTGACCAGCTACAGGGAGCCTTCTGGTTCTCCAAGCTAGATTTGCGCTCCGGCTACTACCAGCTCCGTATCAGGGAAGAGGACATACCGAAGATGGCATTCAGTTAACGTTATGGATTATACGAGTTCACGGTGATGCCTTTTTGGCTAACGAATACTCCTGCTGCATTCATGAGTCTAATGAACCGTGTATTCGAGCCTTTCTTAGACCTCTTCGTGATTGTATTCATCGACGACATCCTTATATATTCTCGGACTCAGGAGGAGCATACGGAGCACCTGGAACAGGTATTGCAGAAGTTGAGGGAGACCCAGATGTACGCAAAATTTTCAAAGTGCCAGTTCTGGTTGCAGGAGGTGGCTTTCCTGGGGCACACGATCAGTGGGGCTGGATTAGCAGTGGACCCGGCCAAGATAGAGACAGTGAGGGATTGGCCACGGCCGAAGACCGCATCTGATATCCGCAGTTTCTTGGGACTAGCAGGGTATTATCGCAAGTTCGTGGAGGGGTTCTCGAGGATAGCACTCCCCCTCACGTCCTTGACGAAGAAGGACACAGATTTTGTTTGGTCAGAGCGGTGTGAGACGGCTTTTCAGGAGCTGAAGGACCGACTCATCTCATCCCCCATTCTTGTGCTTCCATCCGGGAGCGAAGGATTCCAGATCTACACAGACGCCTCTTATCAGGGGATGGGTGCAGTCCTGATGCAGCATGGACATGTTATTGCTTATGCTTCGAGACAGTTGAAGAAGCATGAGCATAACTATCCAGTACATGACCTAGAGCTCGGGGCTGTGGTTTTCGCCCTAAAGATATGGAGGCATTACTTATACGGGATTCATTGTGACATCTTTTCAGATCATAAGAATCTCAAGTATATCGATACGCAGAAGGACCTAAACCTGAGACAGAGGAGGTGGCTGGAGTTCCTCTGTGATTATGATTACAAGATCCACTATCACCCGGGGAAAGCGAACACGGTTGCGGATGCTTTGAGCAGGAGGGCCGGCACTTTTGGACCGGAGCCCCGATTGATGTCTATAGAGCTGCTACAGATGATGGAGGACATGCACATTACCATGGTGTCCGAGACTGAGCCAGTAGTATATAGAGAGTATTTGAGCTCAGTGATCAGTGGCGATGATATACAGGAGCGCATTCGAGCACATCAGAGGCTGGATGCTGCATTACAGTCAATTTTCAGAGCCCTAGAGAGGGGCAGGGTCGAGGACTACACGCTACAGGATGATCTTCTTCGGTTCCGTGGGCGCATCTACATACCAGCAGGGGGCAGTATCCGGGATGACATACTCAGAGAGGCACATTGCTCGAGATATTCAGTGCACCCCGACATCACCAAGATGTGGGCAGATTTGCGGAGGTCTATGTATTGGCCCGGGATGAAGAGGGAGATCACGGATTTTGTGACCCATTGTGAGACCTGTCAGCGTGTGAAGGCAGAATGCAAGAGCCCGGGAGGTTTACTACAGCCACTGCCAGTTCCAGAGTGGAAGTTCGAGGACATTGCTATGTACTTTGTACACGGATTGCCTCGCTCCCACTCTGGGCATGATTCTATATGGGTTATAGTGGATAGATTGACCAAGGTAGCGCAGTTTATTCCAGTTCGAAAGGATGCCCCAGTTGCAGTTCTGGTGAGATTATTTGTGGAGCAGTACGTCAGATATCATGGCATCCCCAGGACTATTGTTCCGGACCGTGATGGTCGGTTCACTTCGAGCGAGTGGAGGGTCGTGCATGCTTACTTGGGATCTCGGCTTACCTTTAGTACCGCCTTCCACCCGCAGACCGACGGACAGACCGAGCGGACCATCCGGACCATGGAGGACCTGCTCAGACTATGCATATTGGATACGGGGAAGCCTTGGGAGAGGCTGCTGCCATTGATTGAGTTCTCGTATAATAACAGCCACCAGGCTAGCATCAGGATGGCTCCATACGAGGCACTTTATGGGAGGAGATGTCGGACACCGCTATCATGGGTTCAGGATGTGGATACCAGGGCTCTTGGATCTGATTATATAGAGGACACTGAGCCTCAGATTCGATTGATCAGAGATCGGCTACTAGAGGCCCAGAGCAGACAGGCAAAGTTTTATGATGCTCGGCACCGGAAGGTGGAGTTCCAGGTTGGAGACAGAGTATTCTTGAAGATACGTCCAGTACACGGTGTCTCTAGGGTGCGGAGGCACAAGAAGCTCAGTCCACGATACATGGGGCCATACCTGATCCTGGAGCGGATCGGCCCCTTGGCTTACCGACTGTAGTTACCACCGGAGTTGGGTACATTACATGACGTCTTCCATGTCTCTTCCTTGCGAAGAGCTCTCCTTCGGCCGGAGTAGCACATTACTACTACAGCCGGACCGATAGAGCCTGACAGATCAGTGAGATTGGAGCCGATCCGGATTGACGATACAGCCATTCGAGTGTTGCGGAAGAAGAAGGTCCCTCTTGTGAAGGTGATGTGGTCCAACCATGGACAGGAGGAGCACACTTGGGAGCCGAGGGATCTGATGCTGGAACAACACCCGGAGCTATTCGCATCAGGTACTTTTAAGTCATGTCTTTAAAAATTTCTTGATGATTCTTGCAAATAGAACCCCGTAGACCCGAACTTAAATTTCGGGGACGAAATTATTTTCTTGTTTATTGGAATTTGTAACATCCCATGTTACTTCTGGACCCCTCAACTTAGATTGGGTTAGGCCTGGGTGAGATTTAAGGAAGACCAACTATCTTTGACCCTAAGTAGTGGGTGGTAACCATGTGGGGGCCCACTATAAGACCATAGTCAAACTAGGTCAAACTAGCCTAAGTGGGGACCCTAGCCACTCCATGACCCCACCACATTACCCTAACCCTAAAACAATCTAAGTGGACCCTAGGGCATATCACTAGGTCAACACTTTGACCTAAATTGACCAAAGTCAACCTTGGGCTTAATTGGTCAAACCCACACTCATAAGCTCAATTAGCCTAAGTAGGGCACCCCCCTTAACCCAACCGAAGTTGGGTGGTTCCACTAGACCCATTTCCACCAAGTAGGGTCAGCCCACCCACCATGGTTGACCAAGTCAACTCCCCAAGTCAACAAGTCAACAAATTGACCTAAAGAAGTGAAATGAAGACCAAGCCATTTTCCCTTGGACCAAGCCCACCAAAATTGGCCCATGGCCAGCCCAAGTGAACAAGACCAGTCCTACCCCTCTAAATCAGGAGAGAGAATACATGCAAGGGGGTAAAATTGGGATTTTAAGGGTAGGAGGAGAGAGAAAATGGAAAGAGGGGAAATGGTGGCCACATGACCACCCCATCAGATGGTTTTAACTGCCCAAAACCAGGTGGCCGACCTCCTCTCTTCATTTTCAGCAGAAAACCAGGGCTCTGTGCCACTTGGCAGCTGGGCGGAGCAAACAAAGCTCAAACCGAGCTCAATTTAGGTGTATCTCCATGTACAACCAAGATCAGTCCAAACAGACCTCACCAGAAGCTTCAGGAGATAGAAGGGAGTGGAAATCGAGTGCTGGATCATGGAGAATGGTGGAGAATCGAGTTTTCGGGGTGGAGCTCGCCGGCGCACCACCACCACGGCAAACCGCCGCCTGACCCGCAGCCAAGCCCCAATTCAGGTGCGTTTCGCCTCGCCTCTTCCCGTACTAGGTTTCTAGATCAATTTAGGGAGATATCGGGCTCAATCGAGCCCGATGCCATGAGAGAAAATGGATAAAACCGAGCCTTTTTCTTCTTGCTCGGGTTCGCCGGAGGAGCCAACTCCGGCGGCCCCACCGCCGGGAAACGCTAGCCCCCACCTTAACGAAGGTGGTGGCGATATCCGCCGGCGGTGGTGGTGGCTCAGCTGGCCGGAAAACGCCAGCCAACATCATCCAGGAAAATGCAATCCTAGCCGTCCATCCATTGGGGACGATGAACCGATCCCGTCGGTTTCCGGCTTTAAGATTCGTGCAGGGTATTTAAATGATTTAATTAATATATGATGAATAGTGTAGATTCTGTCACATTATTACAGCCACCTTGCATGTTAATTTTAGGCCTCTTAGAGGCATTTCCAGAACTTAGTCTCTCAATAAAAATTGTATATGAGGGTCTTATCTTTAATTTAGCACCTTAAACATGTGATTTGGTGTAGTGTACAGTCCTGTAGGACATTTCTCCTAGGACTGGTCCTAGAGTAGGGCAGAAATTAAATTGGATGCCCAGATCAAACCATTAGTCACCATGGCCCCAAATTTTGGGCACATGCATGATTAGGGCATACTTAGCCCCTGCCAAAAATTAGGAATTTTTAGATAACATGTTCCTATAGTTTTTGACAAAATATCAAAATACAAATAAATGAAATATAAGGAGTTTTACACCTCCCCATGGTCCCAAATCTTGGTGGTAGGTCAATCGGGACATCCTTGGTGCATGATAAAATTTTCAGCACCTTGGGTTCACTGCATGTTGGAGAATCCACTTGCATGTATTAGCTCATGTTATGCCTTGGTGTGCAATTAGCAAAAATGCAAATATAGTGTATTCAGCCCAATGGTGAGATGTAAAGGTCTTGGAATTATTTACAGTGGTTCATTAAGGTAAATTTCATCCCTCAAATTAATCATGGAATTTTTGGAATCAAAAATTCCATTTATTGGAATTTATTTTAAATATAGCTATTTTGGAAATAAAATTGGAAAATAAGTTTTCCTCAAGTACAAATCCCACAATTTTTCCATGGCATAGATAATGTCACATTTGACTTAGGAAAAATATGATCCCTCTGGTTTGAAGAACATTTGGAGTAGATATCTTAAATTGCCCATTTTACCCTTATTTTATTAATTCTTGAAATGATGGATATGTACCTCAGAAATATTTGGAATTTATTCTACTGCTATAAAATGGTATTATTAGTTCTGCATGAATTTTTCAGAATTAATGGATGCATTGCTAGTTGTTAAATTAATACAATGGCATTTTTGGTAAATATGTTATAATGGAATTTTATAGGCCATTACATAATAAATGTTGATGATACTCTGCCAATAGTCATAAATTAGTGTTCTAAAAGTTCTGTAAGTTTCCTGGAATTTTTGATTACATAATGCCTATACGTCATTTGGAAAATGGAATTTGTGTGAATTTGATATTAAATGGGAAATGGGAATGAATAATTAAAGGAAAATTATGAAACTCTGTAGGCAGAAATATTTTATCAATATACATCTCAGGAAAAATTTCCTAGGTCAGTGGATATTTAATCATACTACTTCATGTGTAAAGTGACCTAGTGTTTAAATTAAAAGATTTAATTAAAGGACTATTTTGTCAAGAAAAATTATGAGAATTCATAGGGTAGTTCCCTTAGTCCATACCACCCTAGGATAAATATTTAGAGGCAAGATGCCTTAAGGTTTGGAAGATCACATTTTTAGGGTAATCATAGGACATGGTCTGCATATAACACAAATAGGTCTTGCCTTAGGGGTTACCAGGGGTTTGATTATCGGCAGAAATAAGAGAGTTCAACATGAGTAACCCTGGTGGGTAGAGTTGTCTTAGTGAGGGATCAAAAGTGCAAGTCTTAGTTAGCAACTAGAGTGGGGGTCGGCGGAAGACCGTCGGTTTCCCGGTAACACCTTAAGTCACTAGGGTTGTACTAGAGCAATAAGGAGAGCTGGGGAGATACATGGGTAGCCATCAACTAAAATAAGTATCCTCGCGAAAGGGAATGCTGGGTGTAATCCCAACACAGTTCCTAGTGCCCCTTGAGAGCCCCTCACAGGGAATACCGGGGGCATTCCTGGGATTAACCTTAAATCTCTAAGTATAATAACCCGTAGACAAGAGTAGTTTAATAGGTTAGGACATTGTTGTACCTTCTCGCCCGTGTAGGGTTGGAGAGATTCATGATATATGCTCACCCGTTTAGGGTTGGAGGGAGTTGGTATAAAGGCACTAATGTGCGTTCTCACCCGTTTTGGGGTTTGAGGGAGTTGGTATAAAGGCACTAATGTGCATGCTCACCCGGGTTTGGGTTTGAGGGATTCAGGACGGGTTTGGTCCTGCGAGCGGGAGGCTCGGAATGAAGTACTTGCATGTGCATAAATATCGTGGCGGGGCATGCGGTACTGGCCGTTCGTTACACCGATGGCAGTACGGTGCACCAGGCGGTTGTGAGAGTTAGAGGGGCCAGTGGGTTGTTTTACACTGCGGTCTGGAGGACGATCCCCGATAACACACATCTGACCCAACAAGACTGACTGATTTGTCAGCAAAGTACGTACGCGAGACTCTAGAGTGCACCTTGGACGTGTACAGAGGCGTATGAGAGGGGTCTAAGGCTTGGTAGTGTGCATACCGGTCTAGAAGCGGAGACGCCCGCTCCGCTGCTGCCGTAGCCACAGCGGTGGTACCCGAGAGTGATGCTAGCTCTCAAAAAGTGGGAACTAAAGGTCTGTGATCACAGAGTCGTTGTGTGTGAGTTGCACTTGTCTGCGCATAAAATTGCATCATATCATTCATTCATATTAGGTCATACGCTTCATAGATCCTTATCATATAAATTAGTATGGGCTCTTTTATATGATAAGTTAAATTTCCTGGAAACACTAACTTATATATTTGTATGAGCATTTATATAAGTTAGGGTACGTTTGTGATGATAGTATAGTGGTAGTTTAATTTATTTACTTGTTCATATTATTGTTCTTTGCTTTCCTTTACTACACTGCTCTTACTTATTACTTTACCGTACTTAGAACTGCTAGCATAGAACTACATTACTTATTACAACTCTAGTTAGATACTATCACCTGCTTCCACTTTGCTACCCATTTTGTTGTCCTCCGCTTCGTCCTCCCGCTCGGTGCCTAGGAGCTGCGGGGCGAGGTGCGGAGGAAACGACTTAGTCTTTTTGACTAATGGTCGGTGACCAACTATTTTTAGGAGCCCGGGGAGATGGAGCACCAGCACGTCGAGGAGGCAGGACATAAGGAGCAGATACTGCTTCAGCAGGCTACTACCACTACTGTGCGTCCTCAGGTGGGACGAGATCTGATGTTCTAGTATAGCTTCCGCATTTATTATTTTGTGAGAGAGTGATTTTGATGTACTGGGCATAAGCCCTTTTTACTCTTTCATTTGTACTCTTCTGTGGACTATAGTGATGTACTTTTCACTTCATTTACATGATTGTACCATGTGACTTGTGGACTGATGGTTTTATATATAGTTTTACTTCTTTCTTCTCATATTGGCCTACAGGTTAAATGATCGTACTAGCCGGCAGAATCGGCGTGCTGCGGTGTCGACTAACCCGTGAGTTAGTGCCACCGAAAGACGGCGGTTCTGGGCATAAGACCCGGTAGCCCTCCTTGGTAAGGGGGAGGGGGGGTCTTACAGGAACAAAGTGTGGGAACTAGTGCCAAAGCCTAAGGATCACTCCATTGTTGGAACAAAGTGGGTGTTCAGAAACAAACTGGATGATCAAGGAGTAATTGTAAGGAACAAGGCAAGGATAGTTGCTCAGGGATATTCTCAAGAAGAAGGAATAGACTATGACCAGACTTTTGCACCAGTTGCAAGATTGGAAGCCATCAGAATATTTTTAGCTTATGCAGCACATAAAGGCTTCAAGGTATATCAGATGGATGTTAAAAGTGCATTTCTAAATGGATACATCAAAGAAGAAGTATATGTCAGACAACCTCCAGGTTTTATCTCTCCAACTTATCCTGATTATGTTTTAGATTGAACAAAACATTATATGGTCTCAAGCAAGCTCCTAGAGCATGGTATGAGACCCTAGCATGCTTCCTTTTGGAAAATGGATTTATAAGGGGTAGAGTAGACCAAACTCTTTTCATTAGAACCCATAAGTCTCATACCCTACTAGTACAGATCTATGTAGATGATATTATTTTTGGTTCTACTGACTCAAAATTGTGCAGAAGGTTTTCCAACCTAATGCATTCTAAATTTGAAATGAGTAGCATGGGTGAGCTATCCTTCTTCCTAGGGTTGCAAGTCAAACAGCATGCTGAAGGCATCTTTATCTCTCAAACCAAGTATGCAAATGAATTGGTTAAGAAATTTGGCATGTCTGAAGCATCTTGTATGAAAACACCTATGCCTACTAATGTTGTATTGGATGCTGATGAACATGGGAAACCTGTTGATCAGACAACATATAGAGCAATGATTGGCTCTTTACTGTACCTTACAGCCAGTAGACCTGATATAATGTTTGCTACATGCATATGTGCTAGATTCCAAGTAAGCCCTAGAGAGTCACACCTAACATTAGTAAAGAGGATTCTCTGGTATGTTAAAAGTTGTCCAAATCTAGGTCTCTGGTATCCAAAAGATTCAGCATTTGATTTAACTGGATTTTCTGATGCTGATTATGCTGGATGCAGAATTGACAGGAAAAGCACCAGTGGAGCTTGTGTGTTCCTTGGTGACAGACTTGTCTCTTGGTTTTGTAAGAAACAAACTTCTGTGTCAACTTCAACTGCTGAAGCTGAATATATGGCTGTAGGCAGTTGTTTTTTACAAATCTTGTGGATTCAAAATCAACTCCTAGACTATGCCTACAACTTAGAGAAGTCTAAAATCTTTTGTGATAACACCAGTGCTATTTTCATAGCTCAAAATCCAGTCCTCCATAGTAGGACAAAACACATAGAGATTAGGCATCACTTTTTAAGGGATAATGTTGAAAAGAATAAAATTGAACTACAATATATCCCAACTGATTTACAAAGGGGAGATATTTTCACCAAGCCCTTGGATGAAAAGAAACACACCTTCTTCCTAAATCAGTTAGGAATGTTAGATGGAGGAAGTCTTAAATAATATCCAAGATTTTAAAAGTTTAAAAATTGACCAAGACTAGGCAAACATCTTGATATTTCTTAGTGTCTAGAGTTTTTCTGGTCTCTGAACTGCGCTCGACGATTTTCCCACAGATCGTCGAACGGAGATCGACGATTTCTGAAATCGTCGACCTGAGTTCAGCATTTCTCAGATAGTATGGACTATCTCTTCCGATCAGCGATCGTCGAACGGCGCTCGACGATGTTGTTCTCTGAACGATCGTCGAACAGAGCTCGACGCTCTCCAATATCGTCGAACGGAGATCGACGATATTGAAGACTCTTCAGATTCCTTTAGAAGCCCCGATCGTCGAACTGAGTTCAACGATCTTTCCATTTCTGCGTCGAACCCTAATATAAAATTCATTTTTCGCCGTCATTCTCCTTTGCGCTTTCGATTTCTCTGCAAAAACTTTCTTTCCCTCCAAACATTTCTGCACTTGGTCGTTTTGTTTGTTTAATCTTTGCAGGTAACTATGGCTGTTTCTGTTGCTATTCTTGCCGCCATAAAATTTGATGCCGGCTTTGACATAGACATGGAATCCTTCAGCACGACAGACCAGGTTTTTCATGATATCTTAGAGCTATTCAAAGAGCAGAAACTTGCTGCAATCATGACTACAAGGATTAAGCTTGCTGCTGATGAGACTAAAGAGTGGGTCTACACTGCCCACAATCAGGATCAAAACACCATTGTTGGATCCATCTCTGGCACTCAGGTACCTTTGACCCCAACAATTCTGACAGAGGTTTTTGAGTTAAGTACTGGTGGAGATTCTACTAATTTGTCTGGAGAAGAATATGTTGACTTGCTTGCCAGAATGGGTCATTCTGAGGCTAACCCTAGCAAGCTGTTGAAAAAGAATCTGTCTGTGGAATATAGATTCCTGGCTGATGTAGTTGGGAAAGTCCTACTGGCTAAGCACTCTGCTCATGATACTATTTCAAGGTATCAGCTCTACTTAATGGGAGCCATAGTGGACAGGAAGAATCTGAACTGGGGAGAGGTCTTCTTTGACCTAATTAAGAAGAAAATTAACAAGAGTTTTGTAAATTTTGGAAGGATCTTAGGCATTTTTCTGCAGAATAGGTGCCCTGCATTGCTGGTATCCTCTGGGATACACATTAATGCTTCCAAGAGACTGTCTTGTGCCCTCTTTGGTAAATAGGACAGGCAGATCATCAAGCCCAGCAGGCCCCCTTCCAGCACTCCTTCATGCACCAGGACTGTCAGAGTCACTTCCCCTCAGGTCTCTGCCCCTGCAGATGACCTGCCTGCTGATGCCTCTCCTCCTCCTCCAATTCCATCTCTTCCAATTCCATCCACCATTCAAACTCCATCCACTATCATCATCTCCAGCCCCTCTCCAACATCTACACCATCTCCAATTCCAACTGTCACAAAAGAACAATTCCATCCATTATACTCCTACTCTCAAACAGACATTGCCACTTCATCACCCTCCATTCCATCCTTCAACCTCATTGATGATTCCTTCATGGATGACTCACAATCCTCTCCTCCATGAGCTACCCTCATCCTCAACATCTTACCAAGACCTTCTGCAAGAGATCATTGATCAACCCACCTTCACACCATCTATCTCCATCCCACTGTCCTCCATCACCACCTTACCCACACCTCAACCATCTCTTCCTCCATACACTAGCTCTCCACTACCATCATCAACAGCTACACCTCCATCCTCTACCTCTGCTCCAGTCACTACTAAGCAAGTAGATATTCCAGCCCTTGCTGACAGGCTTTATGAATTGCTAGCCCCCAGGCTATCTCTTCTTTTGGAGACCTCCTTGGCTCCATTAATCCAGTCAGTGGCAGCTCTTTCTGCCAAGCTCTCCTCTTTATTCCCTCAGGCAGCCCCTTCAGCAGTGTGCCTTGATCCAGCTCTGTCTGAATATAGGCAGGGGGAGATGCCCTATGAAGTGAGCCTGCCTGCTGCTGTTCTTGCTGTTTCTTCAGTTCTTGTTGCTGCTACTGCTACTGCTACTGCTGTTGTTCTTCAAGATCCAGTTCCACCTCCAGTTGCAGTCTTTCCAGTAGACCTCAGGTCTTTGCTCTCAGAATTTGATTCAATGTATTTCAGTTGTCTGCTAGAGAAAGCTTGTCTTCCAGAGACAGTTGCTATCCAGCCCCCAGAGGATTTGTACAAGGCCCTTATGCCCTTCTCTTATTGTGACTCCAGCATCATAACTTCCTTTGTTAACTCAGTTTATGCTGCTGCTACTCTTGCTGATAGCATTGCTGATGTCTCTGATGCTGCTGCCCCTCCTGCTGCTGAAAGTTTTGATGATACTTCTGTTACTGCTACACATGCTGCTGTTTCTACTGATATCCTTATGACAGAGGCACATGATGTTGAGCCCTCTATATTTTCTGATGATATTTCTGCTGCTGATATTACTGTTTCTGTAAGTGAAACTGTTGCTGCCCCAACTGCTGTTGTTACTGCTCCAGAACCTTATGTATCTGCTGCTGCTACTGCTGCTACAACTTCTATATCTGCTGTTGTCACTACTGCTACTCCAACCTCTGCTGCCTCATCCGCTTCAATCCAGCTCAAGAAAGATTTGATGAAGAAGATTGATGCTCTTTATGATGATCAAAGTTCTGAAAGTGATGAGTTCAGGACAGATTCTGATGATTCCTCTGCTACCATTGCCAGGAAGAGAAAGGTAAGGAGAAAAGCCATGAAGAGAGTACCTCCAGCCAAGGTCAAGGACAACAATTACATACCATATTATATTCTTCATGATTGCCCCATAACTGAGCACTGGATGCAGTACTCAAAGAATCAACTTAAAGCAATGAAGAAGAAAAGGAAATATGAAAAAGGCTCTTCTCAATTCCAACATCCTCATCCTCCTCCACCACCTCCTCCTAATGCAGGTGCAGGTGGAAGTTCAGCTGCTCAGCCCTCTGCTAGAAGCCAATCCCCCTATCAGCCACATGCCAGATCTTATCATAGGGGAAGCCAGTCCAGGGGCTCTCAATCCAGAAGAGGAGGCTATAGAGGCAATCAAAGAGAATTCCAGGTTTACTCTATAGGATATTCAAGGCAACATCCCTACTCCATGGAAGGACAAATCTCATCTGACACCACCTCTGGTCCTTTTCCCTATAAATTGAAGGAAACAGTTTCATCCAGGCCGCCTCAGGACAATCCATCTAATAGATATGAGCCACCAGTGCCATTTGAAGACCCTGAGAACAATCCAGCTGCTTGGACTACAAGGATGAAAGAGCTTGCTGCACTAGACCAGATTAAGAAAGCTAGAGAGCAAGGCAAAGACTCTTCCAACATCACTACAATGTCTGAACAGAGAAAGAAAGAGTTGGAAAGATATGGGTCAAGCAAATTCTTTGATTCTGATAGATACATGGAGCTGCATCCTGAAGCTGTAGTTCCCAGGCCCAAACAGCAAACCACTTTAGGTGTAGCAGATGATACAAGATCAAAGAAGGAAGCCCTCAACCCCAATAGATAAATCAAACTCATAAAGGGCAAGGAGAAGAAATGATTATGTAAGGTGACAATCACTCTGATTTCTGATTATCATCTGGGATGATATATATATCTGTGGTTCTGCTATGTCCAGCTTTTTGCTTTTCTGTATTATTGCTTGTATATTGTTATTTTATTTTCTTCAAACTCTGTAAATAGTAATCCTAACCCAAATAGGGGGAGATTGTTGGAACACCCTATTACTAATTTGGGTCAGGATCACTATGTCTCTAGGAAACCAGTTTTTGACCTCCTGTATAGATCTAAAGGTCAACTAGAATTGAGTCTAAGGATTAGGAGTCTAAGTTTGGAAGCTGCCCTCAAGACCAAGAATTTTCAGTTTGAGACTAAGTCATATCGTCGAGCTCAGCACGACGATTCGTCGAACTCCGATCGACGATCGTCTAGCTCAACTTCGACAGATCGTCGAACTCCATTCGACGATCGCTGAGCTCAACTTCATCAAATCGTCGAACTCCATTTGACGATTTGCGAGCTCAGTTTGACGATCTTGACTCAGTATTGGATCTCTATCTCTGAGCTCAGTTTGATGATCTTTGAGCTCAGATCGACGATATTTTGTTGATGTATAAGTTCATATCACTGAGCTCAGTTCGAAGATAGCAGAGCACAGTTCGACGTTTTCTGATGACTTCAAGGATTTATCAAGATTCAAAATTCAGATCAGTTAAGGAGTTATTCTGCAATTAATTCAGAAGATTTTCTAGCCGTTTTCATTTATTTCTGGACCAAGTTTCAAGGGATTTTCAAGGAATGTTTCTTTGGACTTTCCTCCAGAAGACATTTTGCAATTAAGGATGCAATTAATACAGGCCAATGGCTATTTTTGACAGAGGATGTTTCTTCTATTCAGTACCAGAGAATAAAAGACAAGAATTTTGAATCTCTCTTAGACATCAACAATCCTCAGAACAAAGACAAGAAGAACAAGAAAAATATATTCTCTGTCTCAAAGAATTCTCTAAAGAACACACATCCAAGGAGATCAAACTTTCTGAAATCCTCTGATCTCTCTTGTCTCAAGTGTTCAACGCCAACATCTTTCAAGACTCCAGACACCTAACATTTCAGTTGTTGCTGAAATCATCTTTTGCTGGAGATCAACTTTTGAAGGCCTATCACCCTACAGCAAAGCTTCTTTTACTGAACATCTCAAGGACTCAGGGGGAGCTTTGACACCATCAAATCCACATAGTCTTCTCAACTGCTTTGAGAAAGAGAAGACTTCCATCACTCTCTCACCCCATCTCTGTAAAGGGTTTCTCAAACTCCCTTCAAAAGTTTGAGTTTGGTTTTTGAGCACCTTGTCAAAAGCTCATTGGTGGCAAGACACCTGATCAAAAAATCTGATTTGGTTTTTGAGCACCTTATCAAAAGCTCATTGGTGCCCAGGACACCTGATCAACTCATCCTGCAGTGGATTCCTACCTAGGGTGGTAGAAGAGTGGATGTACCCAAGTTTAGGGGAACCACTATATTTCCTTGTGTCATCTGGATTGCTTGTCTTTATTTTTGTTTCTGGCTGTGATTGTTCTGTGATTATTTTGTGATTAGTTTAGTTCTGTGATTAGATTTAATAATTGCTTCCCTGCTCACTCAGATTACAACAATTGTTGTAAAAAGTTTTCAAGCACCATATACTCTATTCACCCCCCTCTAGAGTATATCAGATCTAGCTGCACTTTCACTCAGGTATGTTAAAAGTTGTCCAAATCTAGGTCTCTGGTATCCAAAAGATTCAGCATTTGACTTAACTGGATTTTCTGATGCTGATTATGCTGGATGCAGAATTGACAGGAAAAGCACCAGTGGAACTTGTCAGTTTCTTGGTGACAGACTTGTCTCTTAATTTTGCAAGAAACAAACATTTTTGTCAACTTCAACTGTTGAAGCTGAATATATGGCTGCAGGTAGTTGTTGTTCACAAATATTTTGAATCCAAAACAAACTCCTAGACTATGGCTACAACTTAGAGAAGTCTAAAATATTTTATGATAACACCAGTGCTATTTCTATAGCTCAAAATCCAGTCCTCCATAGTAGGACAAAACACATAGAAATTAGGCATCACTTTTTAAGGGATAATGTTGAGAAGAATAAAATTGAACTTCAATATATCCCAACTGATTTGCAAAGGGGAGATATTTTCACCAAAGCCTTGGATGAAAAGAAACACAGCTTCTTCCTAAATCAGTTAGGAATGTTAGATGGAGGAAGTCTAAAATAAGTTCCAAGATTTTGAAACTCTAAAAATGACCAAGACTAGGCAAACATCTTGATTTTTCCAGTGTCTAGAGTGTATTTCTGGTCTCTGAACTACGCTCGACAATTTTCCCCCAGATCGTCGAACAGAGATCGACGCTTTCGAAAATCGTCAACCTGATTTCAGCGCTTCTCAGATAGTGTTCAACTATCTCTCTAGGTCAACGATCGTCGAACGGCGCTAGACGATTTTGTTTTCTGAACTATCGTCGAACAGAGCTCGACGCTCTCCAATATCGTCGAACGGAGATCGACGATATTGAAGACCCTTCAGATTCCTTTAGAAGCCCCAATCGTCGAACTGAGTTCAACGATCTTTCCTTTTCTGCGTCGAACCCTAATATAAAATTCATTTTTCGGTCGTCGTTCTCCTTTTGCACTTTTAATCTCTCTGCAAAGTTTCTCTTTCCCTCCAAACATCTCTACACTTGGTCGTTTGTTTGTTGATTTTTGCAGGTAACAATGGTCGTCTCAGTTGCCGTTCTAGCCGCAATGAAGTTTGATGCCGGATTTGATATAGACATGGAGTCCTTCAACACTAGTGATCAGATTTTCCAAGACATTCTCGAACTGTTCAAGGAGCAAAAATTAGCTACTATCATGTCCACCAGAATCAAATTGGCTGCAGATGAGATTAAGGAGTTGGTGTATACTGCCCACAACCAGGACCAAAATACAGTTGTTGGATCCATTTCTGGGACTCAGGTACCTCTGACACCTACCATTCTGACAGAGGTTTTTCAATTAAATTCTGGAAGAGATTCTGCTGAGTTGTCAGGAGAAGAATTTTCTGATTTACTTGCTAGAATGGATCATTCTGATGCAAACCCTAGCAAGCTGCTGAAAAAGAACCTAGCTATTGAATACAGGTTCTTAGCTGATGTAGTGGGAAAGGTTCTGTTGGCCAAGCATTCAGCACATGATACCATCTCCAGGTATCAGCTGTGCTTGATGGGTGCTATTGTGGACAAGAAACAGTTAAACTGGGGAGAGATCTTCTTTGATCTGATTAAGAAGAAGATCAATAAGAATTTTGTGAATTTTGGAAGCATTCTAGGGCTGTTTCTCCAAAACATATGCCCTGCACTGCTTGTCTCATCTGGGATGCACATTAATGCCTCTAAGAGGCTGTCCTGTGCTCTCTTTGGCAAATGGGACAGGCAGATAATGAAGCCCAGCAGGCCCTCTGCAAGCACAACTTCAGGCACAAGGACTGTAATAGTCTCTTCCCCTCAAGTCTCTGCCCCTGCAGAAGACTTGCCTGCTGCTTCTTCTCCTCCTCCTCCTATTTCATCTCCACCAGTCACCTCCACCATTCAAACTTCATCCACCATCATTATCTCAACCCCATATCCAACATCAATTTCATCTCCAACTGCTATTCCCTCTCCAACTCTTCCAATAATAGAAGAAATCTTTCATCCCTTACATCACTACCCACACCCAGACATTGACACATCATCCCACATTCCATCTTTCACACCTCTAGATGATTCCTTTATGGATGATTCACCTTCATCCCCTCCTAAGCTACCCTCCTCATCCACATCATATCAACAGCTTCTATAAGATATCATTGATCAACCCTCCTTCACACCTTCTATCTACATACCACTTTCTTCCATTTCCACAATCCCCACACCTCAACCTTCACTTCTACCATCCACCAGCTCTCCTCCAACATCTTCAGTTGCTCCACCATCAGTCTCTACCTCTGCTCAACTCCCAACTGAGCATGTAGATATTCCAGCCTTAGCTGACAAATTATATGAGCTGATAGCTCCCAGGCTCTCACTTCTGTTGGAGACCTCCTTGGCTCCACTCCTAAAGTCAGTTGCAGACTTATCTGCCAGGCTCTCTTCCATCTTTCCTCCTCAGGCAATCCCTTCATTTGGGTGCCTTGATCCAGCTCTCTCTGAATCTAGGCAGGGGGAGATGCCTCATGAAGATGCTAGATTGCATGTTGCTGCCATTTCTTTAGTCCCTGCTGCTATTGTTACTAAAGCTCAAGCCTCAACTCCTCAAGTTGCTGTCTTCTCAGTGGACCTCAGGTCCTTATTATCAGATTTTGACTCAGTTTATTTCAGCTGTCTTCCAGTGAGTAATGCAGTTCAGCCCTCTGAAGATCTCTCCAAGGCCATTGTGCCCTTTTCAAGCTGTGATTCCAACTTAATAAGCTCCTACATAAATTCCCTATACACTGCTGTCACCACTATTTCATCTTCTCCAACCCAACTTCAAAAAGACTATCTGAAAAGGATTGATGCTTTATATGATGAGCAAAGCTCTGAAAGTGATGAATATAGGACTGATTCTGATGATTCCTCAGCCACTATAGCCAGGAAAAGAAAAGCAAGGAGCAAGGCTATGAAAAGAGTTCCCCTAACCAAACTCAAAGATACAAATGAAATACCTTATTACATTCTTCATGACTTCCCCATTACTGAACATTGGATGCAATATTCCAAGAATCAATTGAAAGCCATGAAGAAGAAGAGGAAATATGAGAAAGGATCTTCTCAGTTTCATCATCCTCATCCTCCTCCACCACCTCCTCCTGATGCAGGTGCAGGTGGAAGCTCTGTTGTTCATCCTTCTGCTAGAAGTCAAACCCCCTATCAGCCTCATGGAAGATCTCAATATAGGGGAAGCCAATCCAGAGGTTCTCAATCAAGGAGAGGAAATTATAGAAGAAACCAAAGGGAATTCCAAGTTTACTCCAAAGGCTATTCTAGACAGCATCCATACTCAAGGGAAGGACAAGCTTCATCTGACACTACTTCAGGCCCTTTTCCCTATAAGTTGAAAGAATTAGTCTCATCCAGAGCTCCTCCAGACAATCCTTCCAACAGATATGAGCCTCCACTGCCCTTTGAGGATCCAGAGAATAATCCTACTACATGGACTGCTAGGATGAAAGAATTAGCTGCCTTGGATCAAATTAAGAAAGCCAGAGAACAAGGAAAGGACACCTCCAGCATTACTACATTGTCAGAGAAAAGAAAGAAGGAACTTGAAAGATATGCCTCCAGCAAGTTCTTTGATTCTGAAAGATACATGGAGCTGTACCCTGAAGCTGTAGTACCAAGGCCTAAACAACAAACTTCTTTAGGTGCAGCTGATGACAGAAGATCCAAAAAGGAAGCTCTTAACCCCAATAGAGAAATTAAACTTATAAAGAGCAAGGTGAAGGAATAATTCTGTAAGGTGACAATTATTCTGATTTCTGATTTCTGTCTGAGATATTATATCTGTGATTCTACAATGTTGTTGTGTGTTATATTGTTGCTTTGTATGATGTTTTTAATTTCTCCAATTTCTGTAAATAGTAATCCTAACCCAAATAGGGGGAGATTGTTGGAACACCCTATTACTAATTTGGGTCAGGATCACTATGTCTTCAGGAAACCTGTTTTTGACCTCATTGTATAGATCTAAAGGTCAATTAGAATTGAGTCTAAGGGTTAGTAGTTAGGTTTGGAAGCTGCCCTCAAGACCAAGGTTTTTCAGTCTGGAGACTAAGTCATTTCGTCGAGCTCAGTACGACGAATCGTCGAACTCCAATCGACGATCGTTGAGCTCACTTCGACGGATCGTCGAACTCCATTTGACGATCGCTGAGCTCAACTTCGATA
This sequence comes from Platanthera guangdongensis, assembly GCA_039583875.1. Taxonomy (NCBI): domain Eukaryota; kingdom Viridiplantae; phylum Streptophyta; class Magnoliopsida; order Asparagales; family Orchidaceae; genus Platanthera; species Platanthera guangdongensis. Next base: position 49,850,556 of record CM077165.1, read on the forward strand.
AATCGTCAGACTCTAATCGATGATCGTTGAGCTCACTTCGACGGATCGTCGAACTCCATTCAACGATCTTTGAGCTCAGTTCGACGATCTTGACTCCAGTATTGATTCTCTATCTCTGAGCTCAGTTCGACGATAATTGAGCTCAGATCGACGATCTCTATTGCTGTCTAAGTCCAAATCGCTGAGCTCAGTTCGACGATAGTGGAGCTCAGTTCGACGTTTTTCTGAAGAGTTAAATGACTTTCAAGATTTAAATTCAGAACAGTTAAGGAGTTATTCTCAGCAATTAATTCAGAAGATCTTGTAGCCATTTTCATTTATTCTGGACCAAGTTTCAAGGGATTATCAAGGAATGTTTATTTGGACTTTCCCCCAGAAGACAATTGCAATTAAGGATGTAATTAATGACAGGCTAACGGCTATTCTTGATAGAGGATCATTTTCTATTCAGAACAAAAGGAATAAAATACAAGATTTTTGAATCTCAAAAAAAGGACAAGAAGAGAGTGCACAACAAGAAGAAGAACAAAAAATTCTCTGCTACAACTCTTCTCTGGAACAACATCTTTCTAAACAACAATCACTCAAGAGAAAAAGAAAGAAAGCTGTAGACATTCTCTGTCTCAAAGAATTCACAAGAACACCATCAGCAAAAGGAGATCAACAAATCTGAAATCTTCAGATCTCTTTTGATTCAAGTGTTCAAGGCCATCATCATTCAAGACTCCAGACACCTCACATTTCAGCTGTTGCTGAAATCATCAATTGCTGGAGATCAAATTTCTGAAGGCCTATCACCCTACTACAAAGCTTCATTTCCTGAACAACTACAGATCTCAGGGGGAGCTTTGACAACATTAATATCCACATAATCTTCTCAGCTGCTTTGAGAAAGACAAGACTTCCATCACTCTCTCATCCCCACCTCTGTAAAGGGTTTTTCAAACTCCCTTCAAAAGTTTGTGTGTGGTTTTTGAGCACCTTATCAAAAGCTCATTGGTGGCAAGACACCTGATCAAAAAATCTGGTTTGGTTTTTGAGCACCTTATCAAAAGCTCATTGTTGCACAGGACACCTGATCAACTCATCCTGCAGTGGATTCCTACCTAGGGTGGTAGAAGAGTGGATGTACCCAAGTTTAGGGGAACCATTATAGCTCCTTGTGTCTTCTGGTTGCTTGTCTTTATTTTTGTTTCTGGCTGTGCTTGTTTTATGATTAGATAAGTTCTGTGATTAGATCTAATATTTGCTTCCCTGTTCACTCAGATTACAACAATTGTTGTAAAAGGTTTTTAAGCACCATACTCTATTCACCCCCCCCCCCCCCCCTCTAGAGTATATCAGATCTAGCTTGCACTTTCATGCTCGGTGCCTAAGAGTTGTCGGGGTGAGAGGATGTGAAGCCACTTGGTCTTTATAACCAACGGTTGCTACACCCACCTATTTAGGAGGACACCCCACCGACGAATCAGCAACCACACCCCATGTAGGAGGGCAGTCAGGCCAGGGGGACATGGCCTGATATTATGATACCTTCACTCCCCTCAGTGACAGATGTGAGCTTTTGAGCATTAAGTTGTAGCCCTTCGGGAAAATTTTTGTAATCTTATATTCACATGAGCTTGTGTAACTTCCTATTTGTTGTATTAACTTTGATCATTTACTTTTGTGGATTATAACTTCTGTATTTTACTCTGATTGTTAGGTTGGCACTATGATATCGATAATTAGCCAGTATAATAGGTGACTTGTGATACAAATTAGGCCATGTATTGATGTTACTGCAAGGCAGGTTTTCTGGGCATAAGGCTCCCCTCGGCCGTGTTCTGTGTTTCGGGAGGGGGGTTTTACAATTGGTATCAGATTGATTGATCCTGCGGTAAAGAAGTCATTGAACAGTGGTTTTACCCTCGCTCGATTATTTGGTTTGTCGACAACTGAATTAGCGGAAGTAGTGGTATGCTAATTTGTGATTCACACTAAGTATGTCCACTTAGTATCCTATGTTTAGCCAACCTAACCCTAAATTTGTACTTTGTGCGTAGATCCCGGTACATAGAGAGCCAATGATAGGCATTCCCATCCCTCCAATCCCTCATCCCTTCCAACAGTCAGAGCTGGAGCAGATCCTAACTACGATCTTAGATGCCTTCAGGTCTCAATAGATTCTGGTGCAGTAGTAGGCCCTGAATTCCAATTGGCTGAGCACCTTTCGAGCTCTCTCTCCACTTGCTTATCACGAGATAGAGTTGGTTGTTTGTACGGAGGAGTTGTAATGCCCCTGATTTTTTGATAATTATTCTATTCTCTTTACTAGCATAATAATGACGTAAGGTGTTACATTGACACGTAGTTAATGTGGCATCATCGTTAGTTCGTGTTTGCGTCCGTTGGGTCGGGTTGGCAAGATTTTTAGACTTACCCGAATTTGGGTTATAAGCTTTAAAGAATTAAAGTATTTAATTTTAGTCATGCATGTAAAGTTTCATGGCGATCCGAGACAAATTAGAGTCTCGGTGAATTTTGAAAAAATTATTGTGGTTTTAACTTCAAGAATTTTATCGCGAGTTTGGCTCGTTGATTTCAAATTTCAACTTCACTGTTGGATTCGTAGCACCAACATTTAGCTTTACTGTGAATTTCATAGAGCACCGAGGTAGTATGACCACTGATGAATTGTAAATATACCTATTTTTATGTACATTAATTAAGTCATTTTTGTTTATTTTCTTTGCTTTCAGTCAATTTCCTTTAAAAAATTGTTCATATTATGTTAACTTTGATTCTAACTTAACTTATTTTGATTTTCTAAAATTTCAGAAAAACTGCCCAAAAATGACCTGACACGCCCGTGTCCCACGATGATACGCCCGTGTCGTGGGCGTGACACGTCAAATTCCAGAAAATCAGTCGCAATCGAAGAAACAGCATGACACGCCCGTGTTAAATGTGACATGGCCGTGACCGAGCCCCGTGTCACCACTCTCGACATTTTGCGCTTGACATTCGTCGACCAACCTGACACGCTCGTGTCAGCCAAACCGACACGCCTATGTCACTTGCACTTGACATTTTCCGCTCGACAACTTCTAGACTCGACAAACACTCTCGACATAATGCTCTCGACATTCGTCGAGACCAACCCGACACGCCCCGTGTAGACAGAGACACGGGTGTGACCGCCACGTGTACTCCTCCACCTGTCCGACAAGACCAACGTGGTGACTTTTTGACGCGACCCGCGCCCAGATCCACCTCCCCGACACGCCTAGAGTTACGCCCGTGACCTGGGGCATGATCGCCACGTGACCGACACGTGTCCTGCCCGAAGTCAACTTTGCCGTCAATTCGTCGGATCAAATCATGCACAGTGATGACACGCCCCCTGACATGCCCGTGTCAGAGGGCGTCCCATGAAAAATTTTGTCTATAAATTCCAGCCTGCTACTTGTAATCCTGTTCCCCTTTTTGGAGCCATTTTGCTTAAGGGCTGGCTGTTAGGTGCTTTCCAAAAGCTTTGTAAGGAGATTTTCTCCCCCGCTCCTTTATGTTTGTTTTAGCTTTGTAATGAACTTTTCATATTTATAAAATTAGTAGATTTTCCTCCTTACGTTGTCATGGACTTCATTTATATGCAATCTATTAAGGAATCTTATTTTTTTCATTTTGTTTTATCCTTTGTTTTCGTCTTTAAAACGGGTGTGTGCATGTATGAGTTTAGTTTTATGCTTAAATAGATTCCATAGTTTTCATAGTTTAGTATTTTCGTTCTTCTTATATTCATTCTTATGAGTCTATTAAGATGCCTTAAAATGGTTTTGTTTTTCTTTAACTTAGTTTTTTTTATTAGGCTGTAAAACTTTTTATTCTTTTTTGATTTATTTCCATTTTTAGCTCTTCTATAAAATCATAAGAATGAAAATATCATTGTTTTGCTTTTTCAAACACTTGCATTTTTTATTTTATTTTCAAAACTTTTTGCTCTTTTTTTATTTCATCTTTTTATGCATTTCTACCGCATTCTAGCGGTAGAAATGCATTCATTTCAATTTTCCGAGCACTTGCACTTTGCGTTTATTTGCAAACCCAATGACTCGTTTAATTTTTATTTTAGCTTTTCATGTATTTCTACCGCATTCTAGCTGTAGAAATGTAGTTATTTTAATTTTTCGGTAACTTAGTTTTTTGCAATTTGTTATGTGTGCGCATTTTTTTCCGCCTACTCGTTAAGAGTTAAATGGTGCAGTGTTTTATTTCATCCAGTAGAGTGTGTGAGTTTTTACATTCTGTTGTGTGCGTGTGTTTCATTTCATGTCGAGTGTGTGCGTGAGTTTTAATTTCTGTCGAGTGTGTGCGTGCGTTGCATTTATTTCCTCATATTCGTTTGAGTAGGACTCGCTTTCATTTCTCCCGCCCAGGCATTTGCGCCGGGACTCGCACTTTACTGCTTTCATTTCAGTCCTACTTGTTTGAGTAGGACTTGCAATTTACTATTTTCTTTACAGCTTTCCTTTACTGCTTTCTTTATCGCTTTCATTTACTGCTTTCTTTTTATCGCTTTCATCTCCTGTCGTCCCCATTCCGATGAGTGGCTAACCGTTCTTAGCCCTCAATATCGAAGAGCATTGGGACAAAAAAATAGCTTTAAATAATTAAAGGTCCTTATTTTCTAATTAATTAAAATTAATGAAGGTTTGCTTAGGGTTTACGAAGCGTAGGACCACATAATCGATGTGTGGGCTCTATTTCCGTAGTCCATATGCTAGCTAGCCGAGAGGCCGTGCGTATGGACCGATCACCCCTTCGTAAAGAGAGTTCCGCACTAACTCTCGAGAGAGGAGGCGCGCCAACTCTAACGGATTGGGTTCCCCACCCAATAGCGGGGTTCTTAGCGTAATGCGGGCGTTAAGAGGAATCCTTTGTCGGACTAACGTTCGGTCGAATAGTCTTAGCGTTCAGGTGAGCGATATCCTTATAGCTAGGTGAGCTCATTTTAGTGGAACCTCCACGGCCAAGTCTCCGCCTTAATTAATTTGAAACTTAGGATCTCTTTTTATTAAAAGTTTATTTTAGTTCTAATGCAATTCGGTGCGGTTGCGCTAAGCTTTTCATCGGCTTCACCTTTTATGCTTTTATTTTCTGTCTTTCTTTGTTTATATATATAAAATTATAACCTGACAAGTTATTATTGGTAAAATAATAGTCCCTTGTAGGGAAGAGTAGAAATAATTGAACCGGCCCCGAGAATAATACGACCTCGATATTCCACATCGGAATATCATGTACTACTCACGATAGGTGCACTTGCCTCCTTTCATTAAAACTCGATCTCACCTGTTTTATATCTAACTAATAAATTCGCGTGCCCCATTTTCTAAATAAAACCAACACCCGCTCTACTTAAAAAAACCGCCCAGGGGGCCGCGGGAATTCTCACCAATTTTTGGAGTTTTAACCGCATCAAGTTTTCAAACCCGATGCGAAAATTATCAATCAAGTTTTTGGCGCAGTTGCCGGAGACTTTTCGAGTCGTTATTTTGAACGCTAGAGAACTATTAATTTTACCTATATATATATATATATATATATATATATATATATATATATATATATATATATATATATATATATATATATATATATATATATATATATATATATATATATATATATATATATATATATATATATATATATATATGGCCAATATAATAATAATAATGATAATAATAATAACTACTTTAAAAATAAAAACTAAAAAACAAAACTAAAAAAACTAAAAACTAAAAATCCAAAAACCTATAAAACTAAAAAAATCGAAAAACCTCTAAACCCAAAACAACTCAAATAAAAAATGATGAAAAAAAACAAAAAAAACTTAACAAGAACAAAAACAAAATCATTATTATTATGAAAAAAAACAAATTTTCTATACCACAGAAAAAACATTCTAAAAACTAAAAATCTACCAAAATCTTAAAAAACCTAAAAACCCACAAAAAGTCTAAAAACAAAACAAACCCTACCTAAAAAACAACTAAAAACACTAATAAAAAATCTACTTAAAAAAACAAACACCAAAAAATATAATAATTTGATTTTAACAATGTATATATTTTGTTTAACTTATTTTAACTTGTTTTGTTTTAATTCGGCGCGCTTCACACTTTTGTGCGCATTAGGGGATCGCATTTTTATCACACTCATATAGCTAAGACGTTAGCTAATCGAGTCACACAAGCACTTTCCACCCCCTACTGCACACAATCTTTAGGCCGATTTTATATTTTTGTTTTATTTTTTCTGTTATATTTTTGCTACTTCTTCAAAAATAATGGAGGGTTTTAACCCGGGCCTCCCCGACCTCGTATAAGGGAAGCTTCTACCCTCCCTTTTTATTTTTGTACATATTTTCATTTGTATATTATCGTTCTGCATACATAGATTGCAACATTGGCGATAATGTTGGGTTTAAGTATTGAGGTATTTTCCTATTCTGCATTTTTTATATTCTGTACTTAACAAAAAATGCAAAAAAAATTAAAACCTCCAAAAAAATTTTCTTGTTTTTATAATAAAAAAAACTAAAAATCCATAAAACAAAACAAAAATTAAAAAACAATTATTTTCTTTTACTTTTTAAATATTTTTTGCAAAAAAATAATCTTTCTCTCTCCCCCTCTCTTCTTATTTGTAAAAGCGTGCTTTTTAGCAAACCCGCGGCGTTCGACTCATCGAACCAACCACCTAAATAAGAGTGTTTTCGCGGGCCATCGAGTTTTTACTTTGTACCTTTTTTGGTAAAAAATCTCTCTTTCCCCACTATCTTCTTTGTAAATAACACTTCTTTCTCTCCTCTTTCTTGTAAATAACTTATCAAAATACACTAAAAAATAAAAAAAATAGAAAAACAAAAAATCCTAAAAAATAAAATAACTCTAAAAATCCTAAAAGATAATAATCAAAAAATCACAAAAAAAGAGATAAAAAACCTTTAAAAATTCAAAAAAAAAGATAATAAATCAAAAAAATAAAATACAAAAAAATGATGAAACTCTAAAAAATCCAAAAAACTTTTAGAAATTATGTAACAAAATAAAATCGAATATACCATATCTTAATCCTTTTGCTTTCCAAAAATCTAGTTTCGAGTTAATTTATTTGCGAATTTTACTTATTCTTTATTTACTATTCATTTATTAATTAAAGCTTGATAGATTTAAGTGTCTGGGGTTAAGTTTTAAAGAATTTTTTATGTCTTTTACTTATAATAGAGAACTTGTTTTTTCACCACCACTTCTAATTTTTATAAATAGAAGCTCGTTTTTATGTTAGAAAATAACAAACATGGATTTCAATTATTTCTACTTTTTCTTTTTAGAAACATTGGAACGTTCATTTTAAAAAGGTTGCTCTCAAAACTTTTTTATTAAAATCTAGCTCTCTTTTTGAAAAAATAAACCCACCTCCTATTTTTCATGTCTCACTTGACATGCTTACACATATTTTATCTCTTAAAAAGATCCTATGTCAATGGGAACAAGATTTCGTTTCGTAAACATAGGCACCCAATATTTAAAAAGATTATATGTTATGGAGTAAGTGGATAAAATTCATAACTGGTACACATATACATTGGGTTATTTATTATTTATGAAGAAAGAAAAAATGTTATATGTTAGGAAAATAAGATTTCATTTTCTTAATTATTCAAAAGAAAAAAATATATAGAGGTTCGAGAAAAAATTATCTCGCCTCCAAATCCAAGCCCTCTTCATAAACCACCAAACCACTTATCCTATTTCAATAATTCTAGAATTAATTTAATTATTTTTTAGAGCATAATTTTTAAATTGCATTATTTTCTTTAACTTCTTTTAAGCTAAAGTTTTTTATATAATTTCAATCCATCTTTGTTAAACTAACAAAAATAAATTTTTGCTTTCTATTTATTTTATCTAGAAGTATTTTTGAAACTCTTCCTCTATTTATAACATTTTCGTAAATTGGGATTTAACTCTAGTACCCCGGATGTTTATTTTGATCTTACTTTTTCTTAATTCAAGCGGTAGTTAAACTTAGGATTTCTTTAATTTCTTATAAGTTTATCTCCAACTTTTGCTCTGGAATAGCAAAAGCTTAATTATGGGGGTATTTGATGAATTGTAAATATATCTATTTTATGTACATTAATTAAGTCTTTTTTGTTTATTTTCTTTGCTTTCAGTCAATTTCCTTTAATAAATTGTTCATATTTTGTTAAATTTGATTCTAACTTAACTTATTTTAATTTTCTAAAATTTCAGAAAAACTGCCCAAAAATGACATGACACGCCCGTGTCCCACGATGACAGGCCCGTGTCATGGGCGTGACACGTCAAATTCTAGAAAATCAGCCGCAATCGAAGAAACAACGTGACACGCCCGGCTACACGCTCGTGTCAAATGTGACGCGGTCGTGACCGAGCCACGTGTCAACGCTCTCGATATTTTGCGCTCAACGTTCGTTGACCAACCTGACCTGCCCGTGTTAGCCAAACCGACACGCCCGTGTCACTTGCTCTCGACATTTTCCGCTCGATAACTTTCAGACTCGACAAACACTCTCGACACAACGCTCTCGACATTCGTCGAGACCAACCCGACACGCCCTGTGTAGACAGAGACACGGGCGTGACCGCCATGTGTACTCCTCCACCTAGCCGACAAGACTCGTGCGGCGAATTTTTGACGCGACCCGCACCCAGATCCACCTCCCCGACACGCCCAGAGTCACGCCCGTGACCTGGGGCGTGACCGCCACGTGACCGACATGTGTCCTGCCCAAAGTCAACTTTGTCGTCAATTCGCCGGATCGAATCATGCACAGTGCTGACACGCCCCCTGACACGCCCGTGTCAGCGGGCATGTCCCATGAAAAATTCTGTCTATAAATTCCAACCTTCTACTTGTAATCCTATTCCCCTTTTTTGGAGCCATTTTGCTTAAGGGTTGGCTGTTAGGTGCTTTTCAAAAGATTTGTAAGGAGATTTTCTCCCCCTCTGCTTTATGTTTGTTTTAGCTTTGTAATGAACTTTTCATATTTATAAGATTAGTAGATTTTCCTCCTTACATTGTCATGGACTTCATTTATATGCAATCTCTTAAGCAATCGTTTTTTTTTCATTTTGTTTTATCCTTTGTTTTTGTCTTTAAAACGGGTGTGTGCATGTATGAGTTTAGTTTTATGCTTAAATAGATTTCATAGTTTAGTATTTTCGTTCTTCTTATATTCATTCTTATGAGTCTATAAAGATGCCTTAAAATGGTTTTGTTTTTCTTTAACTTAGTTTTTTTCATTAGGCTGTAAAACTTTTTATTCTTTTCTGCTTTATTTCCATTTTTTAGCTCTTCTATAAAATCATAAGAATGAAAATATCATTGTTTTGCTTTTTCAAACACTTGCATTTTTTCTTTTATTTTCAAAACTTTTTGCTCTTTTTATTTTTATTTTGTCTTTTTATGCATTTCTACAGCATTCTAGCGGTAGAAATGTATTCATTTCAATTTTCTGAGCACTTGCACTTTTCGTTTATTTGCAAACCCAAAGGCTTGTTTAATTTTTATTTTAGATTTTTATGCATTCTACCGCATTCTAGCAGTAGAAATGTAGTTATTTTAATTTTTCGGTAACTTAGTTTTTTGCAATTTTTTATGTGTGCACATTTATTTCCGCCTACTCGTTAAGAGTTAATGGCCCCGTGTTTTATTTCATCCAGTAGAGTGTGTGAGTTTTTGCATTCTGTTGTGTGCGTGTTTTTCATTTCATGTCGAGTGTGTGCATGAGCTATAATTTCTGTCGAGTGTGTGCGTGTGTTGTATTTATTTCCTCCTACTCGTTTGAGTAGGACTCACTTTCATTTCTCCCGCCCATGCATTTGCGCCAGGACTCGCACTTTACTGCTTTCATTTCAGTCCTACTCGTTTGAGTAGGACTTGCAATTTACTGCTTTCTTTACAACTTTCCTTTACTGCTTTCTTTATTTCTTTCATTTACTGCTTTCTTTTTATCGCTTTCATCGTCTGCCGTCCCCATTCCGATGAGTGGCTAACCGTTCTTAGCCCTCAATATCGAAGAGCTTTGGGACAGAAAAAATAGCTTCAAATAATTAAAGGTCCTTATTTTCTAATTAATTAAAATTACTTAAGGTTTGCTTAGGGTTTATGAAGCGTAGGACCACATAATCGATGTGTAGGCTCTATTTCCGTAGTCCATATGCTAGCTAGCCGAGAGGCCGTGCGTATGGACCGATCACCCCTTGGTAAAGAGAGTTTCACACTAACCCTCGAGAGAGGAGGCGTGCCAACTCTACCGGATTGGGTTCCCCACCCAATAGCGGGGTTCTTAGCGTAATGCGTGCATTAAGAGGAATCCTTCGTCGGACTAACATTCGGTCGAATAGTCTTAGCATTCAGGTGAGCGATATCCCTATAGCTAGGTGAGCTCATTTTAGTGGAACCTCCATGCCCAAGTCTCCGCCTTAATTAATTTGAAACTTAGGATCTCTTTTTATTAAAAGTTTATTTTAGTTCTAATTCAATTCGGTGCGGTTGAGCTAAGCTTTTCATCGGCTCCACCTTTTATACTTTTATTTTCTGTCTTTCTTTATTTTTATATATAAAATTATAACCCGACAAGTTAATTATCGGTAAAATAATAGTCCCCTTCAGGGAAGAGTAGAAATAATCGAACCAACCCCGAAAACAATACGACCTCGATATTCCACACCGGAATATCCTGTACTACTCACGATAGGTGCACTTGCCTCCTTTCGTTAAAACTCGATCTCACCTATTTTTTATCCAACTAATAAATCTGCATGCCCCGTTTTCTAAATAAAACCAACACACACTCTACTTAAATAAAACCGCCCGGGGTGCTGCGGGAATCCTCACCAATTTTTGGAGTTTTAACCGCATTAGGTTTTCGGACCTGATGCAAAAATCATCAATCAGCCACACTCATCATTTTGAGTATTTATTGTTTATTATAATAATATTATAATATATACCTTCATAACTCAAGAAAACCCTAATCTCTCATCTTCCCCAAAAGTTCTAATCGAGAGTATTGTGAGAGAATGGTGACTCTTCCACCGTGAACCTTCAAGCCGTCATTTCGGGAGCTCTGGTGGGAGAAATCTTTAGCAGAGCATAGATCTGAAGAGCTCTCACTGAGATCTTTCTGTTGGAAGTAAGCATCTTTGGTTTTGTGGGCTTTTGCCGTGAAGTTCGAGGCAAGTGGTGGCTTATCCTTTTATTATAGCTTTGCTTCTTTTTACTTTTCAATTTCTCATTTCTAGAGGATTTATTAAGTGTTGCCTCAGTTATTCCTACCTTTTTTCAAACTTTTCTCGGCTGAATCGTAATGGCTATTTAGTCATATAGTTTTGCGTAGAAGCTTCTGTCGAATCCATTTGAGTTCATCGAGTACCAGTGCCTGGAATCTGTCGTGTTCTTTGAAAGCCACTGTCTAATCCAGTTGAGTTTGTCGAGTCCTGGTGCATGGAATCCGTTAGGTTCATTGAAAGCTTCTGTCGAACCCCATTGAGTTGTTGAGTCGGTAGCTTTTTCGTCGAGTCCTGTTAATGTAATTCGTCTAGTCTTGTTAATATAATTCGTCGAGTCCTGTTAATGAAATTTGTCGAAGTCTGTCATGATTCGTCGAGTGTCCCCGTGATTCATCAAGTCTACTCAATGAATCCTTGTCGATTCATTGAGTCCACTCGACGAATTCTCCCCATGATTTGTCAAGTCAACTCAATGAATCCTTGCTAATTTGTCGAGTCAACTCGATGAATTCTTGTTGTTTTGTGTCTGAAGTTCTAGTCTATCGTGATCCTAGTTGTTTATTTTGTCAAGATGAACCCTTATTTTCGTCGTGACTGCACTCTTATTTTATCAAGTATGTGACCTATTCCCCGAGAACTTTAGTATTCTTGTCAAGACACTCCCAAGTTGTCAAGTAAATCCTGAATCCATCGAGATTAAGTCATTTTCGTCAAGTCGAGTCAAATTCGTCGGAATAGTTCAATTTGTGGAGACTAGTTAATTAGTCGATGAAATTAATCTAATTCACCGAGGTGCCTTTGGTGTACCGTAGTGGAAATTATAGATCATTAAATAATTGATTCTTACACTCTTCTTTTTCTTTCTTCCAGTCCCTGGAAGACTTTTCACTGTCGGTGTGTGGAGGAGGAGACCACCACCGTAGCTGCCAGTTATTCCTCGATCATGTGATTGTGGGTGTGTGGAGGAGGAGACCACGACTCTTGGGCCCTTGTGAAGTTTATGATTGTCGGTGTGTGGAGGAGGAGACCACCACTGCAGGTCCCGATTGTTTTCCCGGTGTTAATGCTTGTTCAATGTTGAGATGATCAGTCTCTTATATATATATATATACTCACATATGATTAATGAAGTATGAAATTTCTCGCACTTGGTGCAGGTTTTAGTTATATCTCACCTGTTGGAACCCCACCATGTTTAGGGTTGATTTGGGCTAGGTTCACTATTAGGTTTTCTCTGATGACCCACATGTATAGTCTAGGGTCATAAGTCTTTTTATAGGTCTAGGTCAGGTCAACAAACTTAGCTTGGATTGGATAAACCTTCAGATGACATAGAGATGGAAGACCTTTAGAGAAAAGCAGTTTTCTTAGAGCAGAAAAGTAGTTCGAAGATTGCTGAACTAACCTCGACTGTCGTCGATCGGAGATCGACGAACTCAGTTCTTTTTCTGAGCTGCGTTCGACGAAATCCTTGCTGAAATTGACGAACTCAGACTTCTTATTTGAGTTGAGTTCGACGAAATATTAGCTGAGATTGACGAACTTATATATCTTCCCAGAAGTTCAGCTCGGCGATATGACTATCTCAGTTCGATGATTTTGGAGCTCAGATTGGAAAGTGAATTTTATATTCAAAGATCTTGGAGCTCAGCTCGACGACAAGAGAGGTTCCGTTAGACGATTTTTATACTGCTTATCTGCCTTATTCAGCTCGACGATAGTGGATCTCAGGTCGACGAAATATGTTGAGTTCAACTATTCTATGGTAGATACTGTTCGACTATTTTCCATTCAGTTTTCCAAGGCAATTTGGTTTCAAATTTATTATTATATGCCTATAATACTCTGCTAATTAATGCTATATATTCTCAAAAATATATCCATTCCAATGCAGCATTACTTATGGTATTCACAGAGTAATTGGCTTATTTACTACGGCAGTTAAGGCAACAAATTAATGGCTTTTTCTAGCCGTTCAACTCCAAGAATTTTGGCAGGAAATCAAGAATAAGATTCAAAAATTCAAAAGCTTAATTTTTGAAAAGGATATATAAGGTTTCTTCTTTATCTTCAAGAACAATGAGGGAGACATACAGATACAATACAGAGAACTGAAGAAGAACATAGCCTTCATACATTCTCAGTCCTTCTTCAGTTTTGCTTCAGGAATTTAAAGAGACAAACAATCTTCATCAGTCTAAGAGTTTCCAGAAGATCTTAATCAATCTGAAGGCCTACACCCTGTGCAAAGCTTCCACACTCATGATCAGATCTATAACTGAGGGGGAGCTTTGATAACATCAAATCTACTAGTCTTCTCTCTGACTGTTGACAGAGAAGACATCTTCTTTTACTTTTTTTCACCACTGTACAAAGGTTTTCTTAACTCCTTTCAAAAGTTATTCCTGTTGGTTATCAAGTCTCCTGATCAAAAGACTTGGTTTAGTTTTTGGTCATCTGGTCAAAAGCTCAAAGGGTTGCTATATCTCCCTTAGAAAATAGATATTCTGGTGGCAGGGCACTTGATCAAAAACCTATAGTGGATTCCTACTAGGGTGGTAGAAGAGTGGATGTACCCAAGTTTAGGGGAACGACTATAAAATCTTTGTGTCATCTGGTTTGCCCTTATTTTTTATTTGTTATGTTGTGATTGTCTTTTATTTTCTCTTTATACATATAGATATCACTTATTTTAATTCTGCTATAAAAACTAATCAAAGTTTTTAAATACTCTATTCACCCCCCCCCCCCCTCTAGAGTTAAGACAGATCTATCCCTCACTTTTAATTGGTATCAGTGGGTAAGGTTATTTGGTTTCACAGGCTAACACCTGAACCAAAAGATCTTTGGTAGATCTTATTTTCTCTAGTGTCTTTTTCAATCATGGCACAAAATAAAGAATACTCAAGCACGAGACCTCCAGTGTGCAATCTGAACAAGTTTGCACTTTAGAAGACAAGGATCAGATTATATATGAATTCTATTGATGAAGATCTCTATAATTCTATTTTGACAGGTCCCACTACTCCTTCTGCAACAACATCAACAAGTACCTCAGCAATTCCACCACCTGAGTGGATAGAAGCTCAGAAAAAGTTGAAGATAGCAGATGCTAAAGCTGTGAACATCTTAGCTCAAACCATGTCTGATGATATATTTCAAAAGGTAGCTGAATGCACATCAGCAAAGGCCATTTGGGATTCCCTCAACCAAATGGTAGTAGGATCTGCTGATGAGAGGAAAGATAGAAGATCCCTTCTCATCTCATAATATGAGAACTTCAGAAAGGAAGAGTCAGAGTCAATTGCTAATATGTACAACAGACTCAGCTTGATCATCAATGAGCTGAAGAACCTGGACAAGAACATATCACTGATTGAAATCAATGATAAGATCCTTATGTGCTTCTCCAGCATATTAGATTCTAAGATCTTGCCAATCAAGGAGGCCAGAAGCCTAAATGAAATTTCTACTGAGTCTTTGTTATGCAAGCTCAAGTCCTATAAGCAGCTTATCAAGACGAGAGAAGTAGCTGAACAGAAGACTTCTACCTCAGGGAGGAAGGAGCAAAGCATTGCCTTTAAGGCATCTGAATAATCAGAAGCACTTCCAGCAAATGAATAGCTAATGAGTCTTCTGGCTAAAAGATTCTACAAAATGGCCAAGAAGGACTTCAGGAGAAGATCTTCAAGAAATGAATATAAACCAAGGTATGATAAAACTCCTACCAAGGAAATTGTTTATTTTGGTTGTAGGAAGCCTGAACACATTATACCTGAGTGTCTAGAGAAGAAGAAGAAAGATAAAAGGAAACACAAGGACTCCAAGAAGCAATATAGCGAGACCTCTTCCAGCAAATATAAGAAGAAAGAAAAAGGCTTTGTTGCTGAGACTTGGAGTGAGTCTGAAGAAGAGTCTTCATCTTCCAGCTCCAGTGAAGATGAAGAAGAGTCTAAAGCCAGAGAGATTTGTTTGATGGCTATCAATGCATCAAGCAATCCATCAGAAGCTGAAGAATCAAAGGCTGAGAATTCTGAGTCAGAAGAGGATCAGGTAATATCCTCAATTGATTTTACTTCAGAACTTTTTATAACTGAATTTAAGTTGTTATACAATGACCTAATTAATTCTGAGAAGGAAATCAAACTTCTCAGAGACAAACTAATTGAATATGATAATTTGTTTTCTTAAAATATAAAATTAAAATATGAACTAGATGTGGCTTCTAAACAAATTATTTCATTAAAAACTGAGCTGAATGAAGCTAAGAAATTTGAAGAATCCCTAAATGGAAGAATCATTAAATTAATGAACATTACTAGTACTATAAATACTAGGCTAAATGGTAAACTAGTCTTAGGAGCATCATCTAGTCAGCCACCTATCCTTAAGAAAAATATATTACCTACCCCCATCAAATTTGTTTCTGCTAAGGGTAAAGAAAAAATTGTAGAAGTTAACAATAAACCAACAGAAACTTCACAGAAACATAAATTAAATAAAAATAAAAATAAAAATTCACAAAAAATATAGTTCAATAAAATTCGTCAAACTCAGATCGGCGAAATCAGTATTTTGCGTCGAATGGCGATCGACGAACTCTGAACCCGGAGTTTGTGTATGATTACTCAAGAGAGGGTGCACGACGAAATCAACATATTTCGTCGAAAAAAGATCGACGATCGTGGAACACAGAAAGTGAGCATTATCATTCTCTGAACCGAGATCGACGACATCAATACTTTTTGTCGACCTCAGCTCGACGAACTCAACCAAAATCGTCGAACTCAGAAAATTTCAATAGAAACTTGAATTCTTCCAGAAATTTTAATTATCCCAAATCATCTATTAATCCCTTTACCAAATGGATAATCCCACCTAGGAAATTTCATCTTCTAGGATATAAGAGTCAACCAAAATTTTCTTATATCTCTAGCTTTAAATTTGAAAAGAATCAAGGTCCCAAGGTTACCTGGATCAAGAACACCTAATCTTTTATTTTGCAGGTAATGAACTAGCCTACCATAGAGGAACAGTGATACTTGGATAGTGGGTGTTCAAAGCATATGACATTATGCAAGGACAACTTAACCAACTACAAGTCAAAGCTTGGACCAAAGGTGATATTTGGAGATTCCAACTATGGCCAAACAGAAGGCTATGGGAATCTCAAAGTTGGAGTTGTCACCTTCAGGAAGATAACATATGTGAGTGGCCTAAAACATAACCTAATATCCATAATTCAGTTATGTGATGAAGGTTATCAGGTAACTTTTAACTAATATTCTTGTATTATTACTTCAGTAGATAACAAAACTATTTTAACTGGACTTATACAAGGAAATATTTATATAGTTAATTTCAAGTCAGCCAATTATGAGATTTGTTTGTTCAATCAAATTGATAATAATAATAATTTATGGCATAAAATATTAGGATATGTTAATCTTAAAAACATTGCTAAATTATCTAGGGACAACCTTATTAGGGTATTGCCTTCTGGCCCCTATAAAAAGAAAGCCTCTGCAGGGCTTGTCAATTATGCAAGCAAACTAAAAATAGCTTTAAATCTATTAATAAAAGTGATTCATCCAGGATTCTGTACTTGCTACATATGGATCTTTTTGGACCCATTGTTGTACAGAGCTTGGCAGGGAAATCTTATACTTTAGTCATTGTAGATGATTTCTCTAGATTTACTTGGGTCTTCTTTTTGAGAAACAAGTCAGATAACTTCAAAATTCTTACAGATTTTCTTAAGCGCATTCAGATTGAATACTCTACTCTAGTTGCATTGATCAAAAGTGATCATGGCACTGAGTTTGATTCTCTTCTCATGCAAGAATTTTGTGAGAAGGAAGGTATCAGGCATTGCTTCTCAGCTCCTAGAACTCCTCAACAAAATGGGGTAGCAGAAAGGTAAAATAGAACCCTTATTGAATCTACAGGGACATTGCTTGCAGATGCTTAATTGCCTCTATCCTTTTGGATAGAGGCTGTAAGCATAGCAAACTATGTCCTGAACATGAGTTTAATACATAAACTCAAGGGCAAGACTCCCTATGAATTGCTCAAAGGGAAGCAACCTAAAGTTAACTATTTTAAAGTATTTGGTTGTAGATGTTTTATTCATAATAATAACAAGAAACATCTTAAAAAGTTTGAAGCCAAAGCTGCAGAGGGAATTTTTCTTGGATATTCCCAAGTCAGCAAGGCATATATGATTTTTAATAAATCCACCTTAAAAATTGAAGAATCTGTACATGTTTAATTTAATGAAACTAACATGTTTTACAAGGAGAAGGATTCTTCTACCATAGAAAATTTGAGGTATCAAATTTATGTGAGAAAATGGATGACTTAATCCTAACACAAGAGGATATATCACATCCTTCTCAACAAATTATTGCTGAATACAGTGAAGAAGATTTCATTGAAATGATTGCTAACCCTGCGACAGCCAATATAATTACACAATAGGAATTAATTCCAAATGTTGTAGCTCTCCAAACTCCTCCTAGTGATCTTGTCACACTTAGAGATCACGCTATATCTCAAGTGATTGGAAACATGTCAGTTGGTGTGCAAACAAGGCATCAACTCAACCAGGATTTGATGCATGCTTGCTTCATATCTCAACTTGAGCCCCAATCCATAAAAGATGCAGATCAAGATCCACACTGGATTATTATAATGCAAGAGGAGCTTAATCAGTTTGAGAGATGTAGAGTTTGGGATTTAGATCCAAGACCCAAAGACTACCCAGTCATTGGAACTAAATGGATATTCAAAAATAAATTGGATGCACAAGGAGCTATCATAAGGAACAAAGCACGATTGGTAGCTCAAGAGTATTGTCAGGAGGAAGGAATTGACTATGATCAAACCTTTGCCCCTGTTGCAAGGTTGGAGGCTATCAGAATATTCCTTTCTTATGCAGCCTACAAGAAGTTCAATGTCTACCAGATGAATATCAAGAGTGCGTTTCTAAATGATGAACTTAAAGAGGAAGTTTATGTGGAGCAACCACTAGGTTTTATCTCTCCAACTCATCCCTCTTTTGTTTTCAAATTGCATAAAGCTCTCTATAGTTTAAAGCAAGCTCCAAGAGCTTGGTATGAGACCTTAGCTAGCTTTCATTTAGAGCATAAGCTCACTAGGGGCATTGTAGATAGAACTTTGTTCATTAGGCATCATAAAGATAAAATTTTGTTAGTGCAAATATATGTAGATGACATCATTTTTGGCTCTACTGATTCCAAACTATGCAAAAGATTTTCTGACCTGATGCATTCCAAGTTTGAAATGAGTAGCATGGGGAGCTTTGATACTTCCTTGGTCTTCAAGTGATGCAATCCCCTAATGGTATTTTTATATTCAAGTCTAAATATGCTAAGGAGCTAATTAAAAGATTTGGGATGTCTAATGCCTCAGCTATGAAAACACCCAAGGCTTCCAATGTTGTGATTGATTCTGATGAACAGGGAAACCAGTTGATCAAAAAACATACAGGGCTATTGTTGGGTCATTGTGGTATCTTAGAGCTAGTAAGCCAGATATAATGTTTGTTATATGTTTTGTGCTAGGTTCTAGGTGAACCCTAAAGAATCTCACCGTATTTTCTTAAAAAGGATTTTGAGATATATAAAGGGTTGCCCAAATCTAGGACTTTGGTATCCAACAGAGTCAGAATTTGACTTAACTAGATTCTCAGATTCTGATTATGCTGGATGCAGAGTGGACAGAAAAATCACATTAGGAACATGTCAGTTCCTTAGTGATAGACTTGTGTCTTGGTTTTGTAAAAAACAGACATCTGTGTCAACCTCAACTGCAGAAGCTGAATACATAGCAGTTGCAGTTGTTGTTCACAAATACTGTGGATTCAAAACCAACTCCTGCATTATGGTTACAATATAAATAATTCAACTATATTTTGTAATAGTATCAGTGCAATTTCCATTGCACAAAATCCAGTGCATCATAGTAGGACCAAGCATATAGAAATAAGACATCATTTCATTAGAGATTGTGTGGACAAAAAGAAAATTAACCTTGTCTTTATCTCTACTAATTTGCAAAGAGCAGACATCTTCACTAAACCATTAGATAAGAAGAACATCTGTTCTTTTTAAATCATCTAGGCATGATTAATGGAGAAGGTCAAATTTGATTTTTGTCTGAGTTTTCAAGAATTGGTCACTTTTCGTCGAATGGAGATCGACGATCTGTGAACTCTTCTAGAATATTTGGTCGAACTGAGATCGACGAAATCTCTCTGTGAAGTCATTTTCATCGAACGCAGATCGACGATCTTGCTTCAGAAAATATTTCGTCGAACGGAGATCGACGATCTATTTTCCCCCGCCTAAAACTGAGATCGATGATATCATTTCTTCATGAAAGTTTTCGTCGACCTGAGCTCAAAGCTTTTCTTTTTCGCAAGACGGAGTTCGCCATTTCGCCTTTTGAAAACTTATAATAGGTTTTTCATCGAACTCCATCCCGCACTTTTCAGTTCTCTTCCACTTGATCTCTTGTTTCTTTTTGCAGAGCAATGGCAATTTCTCCAGCCCTCCTCTCAAACATGAAATTTGACGTTGGTTTCAACATCGACCTTGAATCCTTCAGTCACTCGGATCAGATATTCAAGGATATCCTTCAGTTTTTCGAAACTCATAATCTGCAGTACTTTATGACAACTAAAATCAAACTCCTAGTTTCAGAGATAAAGGAATGGATGTTTACTGCAAAGCTTCAGGATACCCCAGCCATTGTTGACACCATTTCTGGTAATCAAGTTATCTTAACTCCAGATGTTTTAACTGAGGTTTTTGGATTTGTTAATGGGGAAGATGATATTGAGTTATCTAGTAGTGAATTTACTGATATGCTAGATAGGTTGGGTCACTCCCATGGAAACCCTAACCATTTACTCAAGAAGAATCTGTCTATAGAATACAAGTTTTTGACAAATTTAGTAGGCAAAGTGTTATTGGGCAAACATTCTGGTCATGACCATATCACCAGGCACCAATTCAACCTAATGTGTGCCCTAGTCAATAAGAAGTCAGTGAACTGGGGAATAATTTTCTTTGATTCTATCAAGAAGAAGCTAACAGGAAAATCTAGAGGATATGGAAGGATCCTAGGGATCTTCCTTCAGGCTAAGTTCCCAGAACTATTGGTCTTCCAGACCACTTTCATCAATGCTTCCAAAAAGATTACATCATCTCTCTTTGGAAAATGGAAGAGAATTATCCCAAAGCCATCCAGGGCCTCCTCCTCCAGAGCTTCAGAGGACATAAGGGCAGTCATAGCCACTCCCCCACCTCCAGAAGTTCTTCCATCCACCAGAATTCCTTCACCTTCTCAACAGCAACCATCCACTATCATCCCTCCTACTTTACCTCTTCCACCACCATCACCTCCACATTCACCAGTCATTATCCACGAGGATACACCATCTTCACCTCCTCAATCACCTATTCATCATCATCTGGATGAAATTCCATCCACCTCTTCACAGCCAAATTTCAACTTGTTATCACCTCCTCAACCATCTCTACGTCATTCTCCAATCCACCATTCTCAAATCCAATCCCCCATCCAGGAAAACATCACTACCACTGTTCCTACCACAATTCCATCCAACATTCCATCTCCAGCACAATGTCCAATTCATTCATCTACTCTGGATATCCCTTCATCCTCAGATAATCCCCTCCATCTACCTGGCATTCCTTTTACAGATATCCAGTCAGGATTTTCTCTCTGTCCCAAATGTGGACACACATATCTCTATGCCACTCCTGATCCATAACATCTATATCTGGGTTTTTCTGATATTTCAAATGATTTGCTAAAATTCATTACTCATACTCTCAGAAAACTCATAAATGAAGCTATGGCACCTCTTTCTGACTCCATCTCCTCTCTCTGCACAAATTGCTACTCTCTCCTACGTCCCTTATTCTGGGGGCCTGGCTTCTAGACTCTCTGAAACCAGGCAGGGGGGATGTTCAATGAAGAAGTTCCGGCTCCTCCAGCAGAAGCAGCAGCAGTTTCTCCAAAAGCAAAAGTTCCAACAGAAATTATTGTTACTATTGATAATGATTTAGATACTGATATGATTTGTGATTAAGATAATGAAATAAGCACTGTTGGTGATTTCATGATAAATCCCACAATTGATTTGGTTTCTTTATTACAATCTTTTGATTTTGTATATAGAAACAATCTTCCAATTCTAGTTGTTTCAGTTTCAGATATGTCCAAAGCTATAGTGTGTTATTCATCCCCAATAAATCCTGAAATTTTAGATCAACTTAGTTCAATCTTATTAGTTTCTAATAATATTATAGAGCCAATAACTGCTTCAGAGCCTCAGGCATTCTCTCCACCAACTTATGGCTGGTATGAATCCCCAATGCCAGACATGGATGAGATTATGTTTGCTGATATGGAAGAAGAACAGGAGCCTTTTCAGGATCAAATTGTTTCAGAAATTCAAGCAGAGTCTGCTATTCCAATACAGCCTCAGGCTGAATCTATTAGGCCTCAGCCTCATCCCCTTCTTTCTGCAGAAATGCTCAAACAGATTCATGACGTATATGATAATCCAACTAACTCATCTTCTGATGATGATGATGAAGAAGAAGAAGAATCTGATGATTCTCAAGATATTACTTCTAAGAAGAGGAAAGCCAAGAAGAAGGCTCCAGCAAAAACTGCCCCTAAGCCAAATCCTATAGCAGATACTCCCTACTATGTTCTCCACAATATAAAGCTCACTCAAGAATCTCCTAACTGGATAAGATACTCAAAAAATGAGCTAAAGGAAAGGAAGAAGAGAAAGAGATATGATTTTCCACCTAAGTAGTCTTGGAGAGGACCACCTCCTCCTCCTCCAGCTGCAGGTGCTTCAGGAAATGTTTCTAAGTCTCATAGATCTTCATCTTATTCACAACCCTCCAGATCTTTTCAGAAACAAGACAGACCTTCTAGGTCTTATTCTCAAGGAAACTCACAGCAACGGAGAACATCTCAAAGCAGCTCTCAGCAAAAGCAAGGATCAAGCCCAGAAAGGCCTTTTTCTGCTACTTATGATCCAGAGCTAGATCCATATTATGGAATAGCAAGGTTCAAGGAACTCATTGGTCTCTCTCAAATTAACAAAGCCAAATCAGAATGAAGGGATATTTCTCATTTCACGATAATGTCTTCCTATAGGCAAAAGGAATTTGATAAATTCCAGGTAAAGAAAAACTTATTTGATCCTAATGTTTATATGCAGCTACATCCAAAGGTAGTTGTGCCCAAAGCTTTTACTCAGAAATTTCTTGGCATTCAAGACCTAAAGATGACTTAAAGAGAAGCAGAAGATCCTACAAGAAAAATTATATTCACTAATCCATCTTCTATCTCTTCTTCTGAAGTGCCTAAGAAAGATCCTTGACTTATTTATGGTTTTGAACTATTTGTTTTTACTATCTGTTTAAAAACTTCCATAGTTCTTTAATATATCTGCTGAATGTATTATTTTGCAGATATTTCTTTTTGCTTTTTGTTATATTCCTGTGTAAATAGTGACCTCACCCAAATAGGGGGAAATTGTTGGAACCCCACCTTGTTTAGGGTTGATTTAGGCTAGGTTCACTATTAGGTTTTCTCTGATGACCTACATGTATAGTCTAGGGTCATAAGTCTTTTTCTAGGCCTAGGTCAGGTCAACAAACTTAGCTTGGATTGGATCAACCTTCAGATGATATAGAGACAAAAGATATTCAGAGAAAGCAGTTTTCATAGAGCAGAAAAGTTGTTCGAAGATCGACGAACTCAATTCTTTCTCTGAGCTGCGTTCGACGAAATCCTTGCTGAGATCGACGAACTCAGACTTCTTATTTGAGCTGAGTTCAATGAAATCTTATCTGAGATCGAAAAACTTCTATCTCTTCCCAGAAGTTCAGCTTGACGATATGACTATCTCAGTTCGTCGATTTTGGAGCTCAGATTGGAAAGTGAATTTTATGTTTAGAGATCTTGGAGCTCAGCTCGACGAAAAGATAAGTTCTGTTTGATGATTTTTGTACTGCATATCTGTCCTATTCAGCTTGACGATAGTGGATCTCAGGTTGACGAAATATGTTGAGTTCGACTATTCTATGGCAGATTCTGTACGACTATTTTCCATGCAGTTTTACAAGGCAATTTGGTTTCAAATTTATTATTATATACCTATAATACTCTGATAATTAATGTTACATATTCTCAAGAATATATTCATTCCAAGGCAGCATTAATTATGGTATTCACAGAGTAATTGGCATTTTTACTAGGACAGATAAGGAAACAAATTAATGGAATTTTCTAGCCGTTCAACTCCTAGGATTTTGGCAGGAAATCAAGAATAAGATTCAAAAATTCAAAATCTTAATTTTTGAAAAGGATATATAAGGTTTCTTATTTATCTTCAAGAACAATGAGGGAGACATACTGAAAGTTATTCAATTGTCTACATAAATCACCTAGAGGGGGGTGAATAGGTGAGTTGTACGCTTTTTTGCAGAATAAAAATTTAGAGATCTATGCACACAAAAAAATCTACCAAGCAATCTCAGATGACAAGAGATTTATAGTGGTTCCCCAACCTTAGGTACATCCACTTTCCCTCACCGATCTAGCAAAGCACTAGACTCGGCTACTCCACTATCTCGGATTGAAAACCAATCCTACGCCTCGGAACAAAGTTCCTACAATCTCGATCCACAACACGAATCTACACTCGGAAGATAAAAACTTCCTACAACTAGGAGACAAAATCTCCTACACTTGGAGAGAAATATCCTACAAGAATAAATTGAGAATAATGAAATACAAACAGTAATTTTCTCAAATCTGGAAAATCTCGGCCAAGGTCTTCTTCTTTGATCTTTCCAGCTTTATCAGAAAATGTTGAAGAAGAGGCTCGGCAAGATCTGGATATGGAATTACTTTAACTCACACGATCTGAGAGATGATGAGGAGTTGAAGAGAAATCTAGATCTATAAGTCAACCTTGTTCTGAATCTTCTTGAGTCGAAAACCCTAGCCGATTTGCACGATGAAGAGGGCGGCGGCTTCCATTTTTTAGAAAGAGAAAATAGGATTCAAAAAACTTAGAATAATCTTTTTAGTACTGGTTAGGGTTTGTCGATTTGACAAGACCTTATATAAGATCTCCCTAACGGTCATAATTAGCATTAATGACGTACACGTGGACCAATCACGTCACGACATTTGAAAATCCCGTCGGATATGGACTTAGCGAATTTTTGGAAAATCTGACTGAAATAATCGAGTGAGATATAAGCTACTCGAGTACTAATATGATTACTCGAGAGGATAGAAGCAGACTACTCGAGTAGAAGTCCTTGAGAAAATTCAGAATATCATGAGTAATCACTCGAGTAGAAAAAGACTTACTCGAGTGCTAATATTATTACTCGAGACGTGGAGATGAACTACTCGAGTACTAGAAATATTACTCGAGAAAACGACTTAGCGGATTTTCTGGGAGAAGAAATCTGATTACTCGAGTACTGGAACTGGACTACTCGAGAAGTAGATAGACTACTCGAGAAGTACATTAACTACTCGAGTATATGAATATTACTACTCGAGTATAGGACTTGGAAAAATTCTGAGAGACAAATATCTGATCCCTCGAGCATTAGAGCTGGACTACTCGAGTAGTAAAAAGACTACTCGAGTACATGAACTGAACTACGCGAGTGTGGTGAAACAACACGAGAATCTTCCTTCTATAACTAGAGACAAAAGACTTATCTACTCGAGTGGTTAACATGACTACACGAGTAAAAGACTTAGAATAAATTTTGAGAGGAAAAACTTTTAACTCGAGAATAAGAGAAAGTCTACTCGAGTAATGGACTTGCCCACTCGAGAGCTATGTTCAGACTACTCGAGTGCCATTCCCTTACTCGAGTATAGATAGACTTACTCGAGTATTTATCAAGTATTCAACTCGAGTACTTAAACTTCTACTCGAGTGAAAGACTTAGAAAAATTTTCCTTTAAGAGATTTTTCTTTTCTTCAATAAAGTCAGCAACACTTCTTTATCCAATCAATCCTAATGCTTGAAACATGAAGTGTATCCCAATAGAGAGGCTACACATGAGTCAACACCATGGATCACACAATGATGGATTATATTGTTTAGTCCTGTGTTTGGTGACTCATTGTAGACTGACATTGGTCTACACTTGGCAAATTAGTCCTGCAAACACCTAACTCAAACAAGACATCAAATACAACTTAATTCATCTTAGTTCAAGGGTGACTTCACCAAATCTGGGTTATTGTGGATACAATAAACAGCAACCTCCCCCTGTTTGTAGAAGTCAGAACCCTTTACACTAAGGTGAATTATATTGACAAATAAAGAACTAGATATGCAAGAGAAAAAGTAGTGTAACAAGCATAAGGATTAAAATCAAAGAGTAGAGGATCAAAATTAAGAATTATATAAATAATATTGTCCAAAAGTCATTTCTATTCAAATCTCAACCACACTCATGTAACTTCTCTATGCTTAAACTTGATGTTGTTGTTTATCCTTCTTCTCTTGCTGTCTTCTCTGGTAACTATAAGGCTTAGGATAGTACTTTGGAGGCTTTGGAGTAGCAGCAGGGTTGTTTCTTCCTTGTTCTCTGTCATATAGTCTTCTTTTAGTCATAGACTTCTCATACAAATACCATTCTTGGGTGCTGTAATGATCATGTCTATTTTCATTAAAATACATGACTAGCTTGAGAGTATCAAGAATAAGTGACTTTGAAGTAGGAGACCAAATCTCTGTAAATTATGGAGCTTTTCTCTTCTCTGAATCTGGAACAGGAATAGATCTACTGGCAGAGGCTCCATCACCATACCTTCTCTTCTTTGGTATGTGAATTTCAGGAGGAGCTTGAAGAAATATGTCTGTTGGATCAGCCTCCCAAACCTGAGCATAAGAATCTAGAGGAGGGACTTCAAAGCCTTCAGGTCTTGGAGAGAAGGAAGGTTGAGGAACTGGAGCTGGATCTAGGGATTCAAATTATGAGGAATAACATTTGGATCAGCTGGAAAGTTAGGGAGTATCTAATTATGCATCCACACTGGTGTATCATAAGTATGGAACTTAACACTTTGAATCTGACCCAACACATCATCATGAATTTCTTTAATCTTTGCTTCCCAGAGTGTTTGCTTGTTGGCATCTGATTTCTCTAAGTATTCCTTGACTAAATTCTCCCCCTTTCTGAATTCTACAGTCAGAGTATTAATAGCATCTTATTTGAAAGTGCCTACTTCACAGACTTTGAAAGTGTGAGCTTGAGCATTCTTTTCTAACTGAATCTGGTTGTTTGCAACAGTAACTGCTTGATCCATGACATGACTAACACTAGTGATTTTGTGGTCCAGAGCTTTTTCACCAATCTTGAAAAGTTGTCTCAATTCATCTGTATTATGTTGAATCTCAGCAAATCCTCTGCTCATCTCTTTCTCAAGAGTTGTAACTTTGTCTTGAAAAACCTTGAGAGATTCATCAAAATACTTTCTCTGTTCTAGAAGCATGTGTTCAATCTTACCAACAATATCATTTGCAGCAGCAGGAGGAGGAGCAGCAGTAGAAGGAACTGGATGAAGAGGAGTAGACCATGGAATAACCTCTTCAATGGTGACTGAGCTCTGGGCTCTGGTGGTATGAATCAGGGCATCCCCTTCTTCAGTGATGAAGGTGGGTAGAGGAAAATCTAAGCTCTTTAGGGGAGCTTCAGCTGGTTTTGGAGAAGTTTCTTTGTCATCAGGAATCAAAATAGTGTCATCCTGCTCTTGGTCAGCAACAGGAGACTGTGGAATGGGGGATACCGGAGATGGAATATGAGTGGGAGATGGTACTGGTGTTGGCTGCTTGGATGATTTAGTAGTTTGTTCTTTTTGAAGTGGGCGAAGAGGTTCTTTAGAAGTGAGTTCTTCAATCATCTCATTGATGGCTGCTTCAGTGGAGAGAAGGGTTTCTTGGAGTTGAGCATCTGTTGGAACTTCTTCAGGAGTGGATGGAGGGAGAGAAGTAGCAGCTAGTGGAGTAGGTACTGTCTTCTGGAATAGAAGGAGCAGGCTCCTCCTCAGCAGCTACACCAGATATACAGGCTATATGAGGTTGAGAGGGAGATGGAGTGTTGTCCTATGCAGATGGCTGATCATGGGCTATGGCAGCCTGAGCAGGATTTTGCAACTTCAACTCCCACCTCTGAATGGATGAGATGGAGACCTTCTTCATGTGACGTAGAATTGTACCTTTAGAGAAGTTGAATACCTCAGGATTGATCTCATGTAGCAGTAGAGAGATAATCCTTGCATAATTTGGTGCCTTGATGCTTTCCCTGATTTTGTCAAGAATTAACATACCAAACTGAAATTTCTTCCTGCAGATAATAGCTTTCATGATGTCAAACATGTTGGTAAAAATGTCACTGATTGAACTTGTTTTACATAGGAGGATTTTTCTAATAACATCAATAAGAACTTTGCTCTCTGGATTGAGCTCTGATCGTTGAATGGTCTGTACATCTGGTGAGAGACCACAGAACATACAAGCCCTATCTGAATCTTCAGGACCAAGATGGTCTTCTTCATCAAGCACTGGCAGTCGAAGAAGGTTGGAAACAGAGTTTTTTGAGAGCTTAATCTTGATACCCTTTACTTTGGACTTAAGAACTCTGCCATTCCTTCTAACCTTAATATTCTTGAAGAATTCTTCGACCTCCGGAAATAAAATCTTACACGGTTGTTGTAGAATGAATGAGAGGCCGGTGGTGTCGAGGAGGATCAGGAGATTGCGGAAATCGTCTGATAGGTCGGCAATCCCTGCGAGGACAAGTTCAGAGCCGATTCCAATCTTGGAAGAAGGTGCCATGATCTAGAAATTTGAGAGAAATCTGTTGCGGGGAAGAAAATTGTGCAAGCTCTGCGATAGTCGGCAGAAGGCAAAGAGTTTTTATTTTACTCGAGTGAGAGGGTTTTGATTCGTGTAGAGAAATGAATTCCGAACTTTTCTATTTATATAACCTTAATTTATGATGATTAAGAAAGTAAGTTAAACTTAACATACCTTGGAAAGAGTGTCATAAGCCTCGGGTTGCGAATAAAGAAATTTGAATCGAAGTAGAAAATTGACTTGCTGATACTCGAGTGGATTGGCAGTACTCGAATGAAAATATGGAAGTACTCGAGTGAAGTCCTTATAGCTCTCGAGTGGAAACATAGTACTCAAGTAGGTTGAAGAAGTACTCGAGTAGGTTTACTCAAGTGGCTGAGGAAGTACTCGAGTAGTTCAAAGAGGTACTCGAGTGACTGACTTTTAACTCAAGTGGTCTTTATCTTACTCGAGTCATAAGGTCTGAACTTGAAAAATTTCTGCTTTTGACAAATTTCTTGATCTCTGAGCCTTTTTGTGAGTCCACCTTCTCTAATCTTCTTTGTTGAGCATTCCAAGTTCTATTTTGAAGAACGAGAACTTGGTCTCATCCAGCGGCTTCGTGAAGATGTCTGCAATCTGCCTGTCTGTTGGGACATACTGTAGATCAATGTCCCCATTCTCCACATGCTCCTGGATGAAGTGGTACCACAGCTCTATGTGCTTTGTCCAGCTGTGAGAGACTGGGTTGTTGGCTATTGCAATTGTGCTAGAGGAGTCGCAAAACAAAGTGATGTCTTGAACTTTGAGATTGTAATCTTACAGCTGATTCTTTATCCTTAGCAACTGTGCACAACAACTGCCTGCAGAGATTTACTCTGACTCAGCCGTTGAAATTGCAACACAGTTCTGCTTCTTACTACTCCAGGAAATGAGCCTTCTTCCAAGGAATTGGCAAGTCCCGGAAGTGCTCTTCCTATCATCTTTTCTACCTGTAAAATCTGCATCTGAAAAACCAATTAGCTCGCTATCATTACTTCTTGGGTACCATAAGCCAAGATTTGGTGTACCTTTAAGGTATCTCAAAATTCGCTTTGCAGCAGCATAGTGAGATTCCTTAGAGTTCACTTGAATATAGCACAGACACATGTAGAGAACATTATGTCTGGTCTACTAGCAGTAAGGTAGAGTAAGGATCTAATTATACTTCTGTACTTGGTTTCATCAAAAAGTTTCCCTTTCTCATCCTTGTCCAGAGACACAGTGAATCCATTGGAGTCCTCATAGATATTACGTTCTCCATTCTGAATTTCTTAATTAGCTCTTTGGTGAACTTAGTCTGCGAGATGAAAATTCCATCTTCAGATTGTTTCACCTAAAGCCCTAAGAAATACTTCAGCTCGCCCATACTGCTCATTTCAAACTTCCCTTGCATAAGTTTAGAAAACGTTTTGCAGAGATTGTCGTTAGTAGAGCCAATAATAATGTCGTCAACATAGATTTGCACTAGCAAAATCTTGCCTTTTATTTCCCTAAGAAATAATGTCTTATTTATCTTTCCCCTTGTGAACTTGTTCTCAAGAAGAAAGCTTGACAATGTCTCATACTAAGCTCGAGGAGCTTGTTTTAAACCATATAATGCTTTATGTAATAAATAAACATAATCGGGAAAATTAGAATCAACGAAACCTGGAGGTTGTTTCACATACACCTCTTCCTTTATGTCACCATTAAGGAAGGAAGACGTCACGTCCATCTGATAGATAGTGAAGCCCTTAAGAGCAGCATATGCTAGGAATAACCTGGTTGCCTCCAGCCTTGCCACTGGAGCGTACGTATGATCAAAGTCGATTCTTTCTTCTTAACGATATCCTTTGGTGACGAGTCTGGCCTTATTCTTTATGATTGTTCCATCCTCGTCCATCTTGTTCCTGTAGACCCATTTTGTCCCAATGAAATTCTTACCTTTGGGTCTTGGAACAAGTTTCCATACTTAATAGCGCTTGAACTGATTTAGTTATTCTTCCATTGCCATTATCCACGATGCGTCTGAGTTTGCTTCCTCAAACTTCTTTAGTTCAACCTGTGAGAAAAAAACTCAAATATAAATTCTCGTTAGTTGTACCTCTACGAGTTCTGACACCATCCCGGGGATCTCCTATGATTTGGTCCATTGGGTGATCCTTCAGATGTCTGAGCTCTAGAGTCCTTGCATCTGAAATGTTTTCAATCATCGGAGTGACTTCATCAACTTGGATGATTTCTTCATCTTGATTATCAACCTCTCCAATAGGGGTTGGAGTGGTGATCTTGATGAACTTTTCACTTTTTTCTTCAGTTAGTTCATCTAAGTTCAGTTCATTCAACTTTGTACCTGCATCTTCAATGAAAATACTAGAAGAGTTGCCTTGCAGAAAGCTCGTCTCATCAAATACAACATGTATGGATTCTTCTACGACCAGAGTTTTTCTATTAAATATCCTATATATCGTACTATGGCTACTATACTCTACAAAAATACCTTCAAAACTCTTTTCGCTAAATTTGGTAGTATGATACTTGCCATTATTAAGCACGAAGCATTTACAACCAAAAATTCTAAAATATGAGACGGTCGGTTTCCTGCCCTTTAGGAGTTCGTAAGGTATCTCATTGTGATTGATGTTTATGAGTGCTCGATTTTGCACGTGGCATGCAGTGTTGACGGCTTCAGCTTAGAAGTATTCCGGAAGTGAAGCATCACTCAACATGGTCCTGCAGGCCTCTATGAGTGTTTTATTCCTTCTCTCAGCCACTCTATTCTGTTGAGGAGTGCGAGGAGAGGAAAACTCAAGAAAGATACCCAAGCTTTCACAGAATTCTGTCATGGCCCCCGACTTGAACTCTATTTCATTGTCACTTCTGATTTTGACTACAGAACAGTTGTATTCATTCTGGACATACCTGACAAAATTGGTAAAGATGTCAAAGGTATCTGACTTATGTTTTAAAAAGAACACCCACACAAAGCGCGAGTAATCATCAACAATAACCAATGTATAATCCTTACCTCCCAAACTTCTAACTTCCAGTGGACCGAACAAGTCCATATGAAGCAGATGTAAACTTCTGTTATAATCTTAACCAATAACTCTTTCAAAGGTAGCCCTTGTTTGCTTGTCTTTTATTCATGTGTGATAAGGTCTATCTTTGACGTACTTGACATTTCGGGCATCACGTACTAAATTCCGTGAAAATAATTTATTAATATTTTTGAAATTAATATGTGTTATTCTCTTGTGTCATTGGTCACCAAGAGACGCACTATCTTTAGCCATAAAACACACTGGTGTAGAAGAGTCTATACAAATGAAATTTAAACAAAATATATTTCTGCTTCAAGTTCCTGATAAAATCATTTTCATATTGTCAACCAATTTTATCAAGCACTTATCAGCATGAAATTCAACAATATATCCTTTATCGCAAAGTTGACTTATGCTTATGAGATTGTGTTCCAATCCTTCAACATAAGCCACATCTGAGAAGGATACTCTACCATTAGAGATCATACCATAGCCTTTAGTATTTTCTCGGTATGAACCTCCCAAGATGACCTTTGGCCCATTTAAAACTGGAGAATAGTTCTGGAGATTGCTTCTTGTCCCGGTCATGTGTCGAGAGCATCCACTGTTCAAATACCAAATAGGCGTTTTGGTGGCCTTTGGACATACTTGCAATTACAAATCAATTTGCCTTAGGAACCCAAACATGTTTGGGTCCTTGGTATCTTGTTAGAACACTCCCCCTACAAGTATTAGCATTATAAGTGGTCTTTCTCATATTGCTAACATGAGGAGTTGCAAAATTTATGGGATTAAACCAGCAGTCCATGACAAAGTGACCAATCTTGCCACAGCACCAACAGTCAAACCTGTTGTATCTTTGCCTTAGATTCTCCTGATTGACCTTTTGAGATGGTGGTCTAGTAGGGGCAGCATTCTTGGAGGAGGAAGCTTCATGGTGATGGCAATCACATGATTTCTTCTCCTTCAATGGCCTTTCCACAATAGGCTTTACCTTTGGTGCTTTCTTAATGTTATGACCATAATTATAAGGGTCATAGCTCTGAAGAGTGATTTCTTCATAAGGTGCCTTAAAGACACTCTCACAAAATTTTTTGGGGCGAGTCCATCCTTGGTAACGAGACTTGGGCTCTACATAAGTAGGCCTTGCGAAGTGACCGTAGGATGAGTCAAGATCAAACTCGTTTGTTGGAAATATGAGTTTCTTGAACGAAGTCTGATCTTGAGGGGCTTTCCCCTTCTCTTTGGCCAAAGCCTTATTGGCCGCCTTATTCTTTCTTTGAGCTTTATTCCTCCTAGAAGATTTACTAGGAGCTTCCACATGGCCTAGCCCAGCACCTTTGGCCTTAGCTGATAATTCAGCAACGAAAGGAAGAACAGTCTTGGGCTTTGAGAAACTTTCAAAAAGTTTCTTTTCGGCTTCAAGTTGTGCTTCCAATTCTTTTATGATTTTCTCCTTAAAGTCTAGGTGCTCGAGAGCCTTGTTATATTCTTCAATGGCAGCATTGAAGTTTTCTCTGAGTGAGTCGGTCTTAGCGACTTCCTCTCTCAAAGTTCTCTCTTCAGCTTTCAGAGACTTTATCTCTTTAGCTTGAGTTTTCACGACTCGTCGATATTTGTCGTAAGCCTTGATTAACTCCTTGTACTGGGCCATGAGTTCAGACTCATCGTCAGAAGAGCTGTCCTCATGATCATGCTCAGAAACATCAGATTCAGAGAGCGGAGTGTGAGAGTTTACCTTCCCAGTGAACTGGGGCTCTTGTTCATCATCGGTCTGATCCATAAGCCCAAAGTAGACTTCTTCTTCCTCACTCAACTCAGATGAGTCGGAGTCGCTGAGAGTTTTGCCCTTCTTGGCTATGAGACTCTTTTTTGCCCTCTTCTTATTATATGCGGACTTATTTTCCTCTCTTTCCACCCTCCTTCTTTTTGTGGGGGCAGTCAACAATAACATGACCTGGCTTATTGCAGCAGTAGCAAACGATGTCAGTGGAAATATGTTTGTTCAGTTTAGAAGTATACCTATCATGACTGCTTGAGCCTTTTCTATGTCGATCACCATCATGTCATGATCTTCTGTAGGAGGCATCCTTGCCTTTCCATTGCTTCTTTTTGTTCAAGAATTTCTTGAACTGTCATGAGAGTAGAGAGAACTCTCCTTCAGATAGCTCTGAGCCTGAAGTACTTGGCTCCGAGGTTTCTTCTTCACTTACTTCTTGTGCTGGGGCAGGAGAGGCAGCCTTGGACTTCCTTGAGCTATCTTCCTTGAGAGCAACCGATTTCTCCTTGGATGAGGACCTGCTCTTCTCTTCTTCAGCTTTTCTTGTATTGATTTGCAGCTCATATGACATAAGCTTCCCGAAGAGATTCTGCGGGCCTGTCTCAGCTAGCTTTCCCAATTCCCGGATAGCACAAACCTGGTTATCTCATTCCTTAGTTAGGGATCTCAAGAACTTTTCATTCAGCTATCCGTTTGTGAAGACTTGGTCGTAGACCCTTAGTCCATTGACTATCTTGAAGAAGTTTTCAAATGTATCTGTAATGGTATCCTTGGGTCCTTGTCGGAAGGCTTCATATTTCTGATTAAGAAGGGATCTTCTATCATCCCCAACCTCTTCTGTGCCTTCCATCAAGGTGACGAGAGACTGCCACATATCCTTAGCAGACTGGCAGTGGATCAGGTTCTGCAACATGGAGTCATCAACTGCACTTGTTATTATATTCTTGGCCTTCTTATCTAAAGACACAAGTGCAATCTCATCTTTGTCTAGATCCATCAATTTCTTGGGAACTTTCTTTGTTGGATCTATAGTGGAGAAGGTTATAGGAATGTAAGGACCTTCTTCAACGATCATGAAGATCCGTGGATCCACAGCTTCCATGAAAAATCTAATTCTTTCTTTCCACATGGGAAAGTTATTCTGTGTGCACAATGGAAGCTTGGCAAAATCTTTAGCCTTGTCCATGCTTGGAAGATCTCAAAAGACAACTGGTTAGATTTGATCAAGGCGTTAACCTTTTATTTATCAACCTCCCTCTGATACCAATTGAAAGTTATTCAGTTGTCTACCTAAATCACCTAATGGGGGTGAGTATGTGAGTTGTGTATCTTTTTGCGGAATAAAAATTTAGAGATCTATGCACACAAAAAAATCTACCAAGCAATCTCAGACGACAAGAGATTTATAGTGGTTCCCCAACCTTAGGTAAATCCACTTTCCCTCACCGATCTAGCAAAGCACTAGACTCGTCTACTCCACTATCTCGGATTGAAAACCAATCCTACGCCTCGGAACAAAGTTCCTACAATCTCGATCCACAACACGGATCTACACTCGGAAGATAAAAACTTCCTACAACTCGGAGACAAAAGCTCCTACACTTGGAGAGAAATATCCTACAAGAATAAATTGAGAATAATGAAATACAAACAGTAATTTTCTCAAATCTGGAAAATCTCGGCCAAGGTCTTCTTCTTTGATCTTTCCAGCTTTGTCAGAAAATGTTGAAGAAGAGGCTCGGCAAGATCTAGATATGGAATTACTTTAACTCACATGATCTGAGAGATGATTAGGAGTTGAAGAGAAATCTAGATCTGTAAGTCAACCTTGTTCTGAATCTTCTTGAGTCGAAAACCCTAGCCGATTTGCACGATGAAGAGGGAGGCGGCTTCCATTTTTTGGAAAGAGAAAATAGGATTCAGAAAACTTAGAATAATCTTTTTAGTACTGGTTAGGGTTTGTCAATTTGACAAGACCTTATATAAGATCTCCCTAACGGTCATAATTAGCATTAATGACGTACACGTGGACCAATCACGTCATGACATTTGAAAATCCCGTCGGATATGGACTTAGCGAATTTTTGGAAAATCTGACTGAAATACTCGAGTGAGATATAAGCTACTCGAGTACTAATATGATTACTCGAGAGGATAGAAGCAGACTACTCGAGTAGAAGTCCTTGAGAAAATTCAGAATATGATGAGTAATCACTCGAGTAGAAAAAGACTTACTCGAGTGCTAATATGATTACTCGAGACGTGGAGATGAACTGCTCGAGTACTAGAAATATTACTCGAGAAAAAGACTTAGCGGATTTTCTGGGAGAAGAAATCTGGTTACTCGAGTACTGGAGCTGGTCTACTCGAGAAGTAGATAGACTACTCGAGAAGTAGATTAACTACTCGAGTATATGAATATTACTACTCGAGTATAGGACTTGGAAAATTTCTGAGAGATAAAAATCTGATCACTCGAGCATTAGAGCTGGACTACTCGAGTAGTAGAAAGACTACTCGAGTACATGAACTGAACTACGCGAGTGGGGTAAAACAACACGAGAATCTTCCTTCTGTAACTCGAGACAAAAGACTTATCTACTCGAGTGGTTAACAAGACTACTCGATTAAAAGACTTAGAATAAATTCTGAGAGGAAAAACTGTTAACTCGAGAATAAGAGAAAGTCTACTCGAGTAATGGACTTGGCCACTCGAGAGTTATGTTCAGACTACTCGAGAGTCATTCCCTAACTCGAGTATAGATAGACTTACTCAAGTATTTACCAAGTATTCAACTCGAGTACTTAAACTTCTACTCGAGTGAAAGACTTAGAAAAATTTTCCTTCAAGAGAATTTTCTTTTCTTTAATAAAGTCAGCAACACTTCTTTCTCCAATCAATCATAGTGCTTGAAACATGAAGTGTATCCCAATAGAGAGGCTACACATGAGTCAACACCATAGATCACACAATTAGGGATTATATTATATGGGCCTATGTTTGGTGACCCATTGTACACTGACATTGGTCTACACTTGGAAAATTAGCCCTGCAAACACATAACTCAAACAAGACATTAAATACAACTTAATTCATCTTAGTTCAAGGGTGACTTTACCAAATCTGGGTTATTGTGGATACAATACCCAACATATATATATACAATACAGAGAACTGAAGAAGAACATGGCCTTCATACATTCTCAGTCCTTCTTTAGTTTTGCTTTAGGAATTTTAAGAGACAAACATCTTCGTCAGTCTAAGAGTTTCCTAAAGATCTTAATCAATCTGAAGGCCTACCCCCTGTGCAAAGCTTCCATACTCCTAATCAGATCTATAACTCAGGGGGAGCTTTGACAACATCAAATCCACTAGTCTTCTCTCTGACTGTTTACAGAGAAGACATCATCTTTTACTTTCTTTTCACCACTATACAAATGGTTTCTTAACCCCCTTCAAAAGTTATTCATTTTGGTTGTCCAGTCTCCTGATCAAAAGACTTGGTTTGGTTTTTGGGCACTTGGTCAAAAGCTGTAAGACCCCCCCCCCCCCCCCCCCCCCTCCCCGGATCCCAAAACACGGCATGAAGGGGGAGTCTTATGCCCGGAACAGCCGCCTTGGGGTAGCATTAGCACACGGGCTAACCTGTACCACAAGACGCCTATTCCGCCGGCTACAACCATATCAATATAAATGCCAACCCAACCAAATAAATAAGCAAGAGAAGTCAAAATCCACACTAAGTCATATATAAAGTCCAAAACATCAATAATGAGAAGCTAAACATGCTTCTACAAAATATCAGAGTATAGCTAGTCATTGCCCAAATGGGCTACATCAGAGTAATCAAAATACTAACATCAGTAACCGACGGTATCGACGGCACCGTCACATCAGGCCCTGTCGTCCTGGCCTGGCTGTCCTGCTGCGTAGTCTGCGGCTGCTCTACCTGCGGCGTGACCTCCTAAAAAGGAAGACGTAGCAACTGTTAGTCGAAACGACTAAGTGGTTTCACATCCGCTCCCACGGCGACTCCTCGGCACCGGGCGGAGAAAAGGAACAAGAGTATAGTATATAACATGTATGAAAGTAAAGGAGTATAAGCAGGTGGCAAGGTACATGAATATAATGTATAATCTAGCAGTTCTACAAGCTATCATCATATAACAACAGGTGTAAGGAAATCTACAGCAGGAAAGTAACTTAACTTATAAGAATGCCCATACAAACTTATAAGTTAAGGGTAGGGTTACATAAAGTAACTCATCGTATAGGAGTGCCCATACAAACTTATACGATGAGGATCTTGTTGTGCAATGTATGAAATGCTATGAATGCTATGCAATGACTCACCCATGCACACCCATGTAATTGCTATGTCGACAGAGACTATAGTTCCCACTTTTCGAGAAGGTAGCTAACCTCTCAGGCATCAGCCGCCGTGGCCAGGCGGTGACAGTAGAACGGGCACTTCTACTACTAGGCGGGTATCACACTACTTCACCTAGGCCTTCGTACGCCTCGACGCTAAGAACACAACAGCGGAGCCCATGCGTACTATGGCCCAGCGGGGTCTTGGGTAGATGTGCACCAAGAACACAGCCCGAACTGGCCTTGTGTGACCCGGAAGGGGCCTCGGAAGAAAGCACGAGGACACAGCCCAACCGTTCACATGGCCGGAGGGGCCTCGGGACGTGAACACCGAGGACACAGCCCAAACCGACTAAGTCTAACTGCCAACTCCCGTCGGTGTGACGACTGGCGAGCCCGTAGACCTGCCACACTATCCTTAACCCAGGATTACGACACCGCGTGTCGACTCACACCACATGCAAATACCACATCAACATATCATGGAAGGGGCCTCGGAAGTAAACACGAGGACACAACCCAACCATCCATCCACACCTTATCTCAACACAACCAAAACAAGTGACGGTCAACACCGCACTTACATCCCTTCACAATACTACCCGTAGGGATACGACTCTCTAAGTATTGGACTACAAGACTCATTTCATTAATCAAACATGTCCATGATCATAATCTATTCATCTATATGACCTTACAAATGATGACAATGTAATATAAACATGATGCGCATATAAAGATCTATCATACTTTTCATTTGATAATGTCATAATATAAACATGAAGTGCACAATTATCAACCTTTCAATTCCTACCAATTCAGTTCGTTTAAATAATATTGTTTCTCAATTTGATAATATGAAATCTGCAACAAATGATTAATCATTCATCCAAGCCAAGTATCTTGCATTATTAATTCCACCGAAGCAAAATCCATTTTCCATTAAACCCAGAATTTAGGTGCAGGCTGAATCTGGACAGCAACTTCGACCAGAGATTCCTGAAGCTACGGGAATCCGGTGAAGACGTGTAACCCCACGATGGAAAGGTCTTTTCGAGTTCTACAACTCTCGTATTCAGACCTCAACACAGATTTGACATTATCCTATTTGAAATTGTACTTGAAGTCCGCTGCGTACAGAACACAGTTTCTGCATACAAGATTTATTGAACACCATTTTCGTTTAGACTTTCCTGTGGCTACAGACTTCGCCAGAAGTCGTGCAACCATTCGTTGGAAAGGTATTTTCAAGGGCTTCAACTTTCATGTTAAGCCGAAAGCCCAGATCTGGACATAGCGTACATAAAAATGGCCACGAAGTTCACTGCGCGCAGAACACAGATTCTGCACGCATCTTAAGGTGGAATGAACGGCATCGGTTCATCTTCCTCCTCAAGGCGATTCTTCCCAAATCATTCCAGAAAACCTCCTCCCTTATTCACCATCAAGAGGCCAAAACCCTTCACGAAACCATCCCTTATCATCGCATTGAAGAAGGGCGTGGTTGAAGAGATCTAAAACCTAAGACACAAGTCTTAGCATGGCCTTTCCTAGAAAACTCCTCCTCACCATCAAGACTCTCTTGAATCGATGTCTCTCCTAGGAAAATAACTATAGATCTAGCACCAAGGGAGAGGGTAGGAAACTCACATTGGCTCCAGCGGTACCACCATTTCCGGCCATGGATCTCGTAGTTCTCCTTGGCGGCATCTTCTCTTTCACGGCGATGGCGGATCTCCTTCGGTAGAACTTGCTCCAGCAGTTTTTCCTCTCACCAGGAGTTCTTACAGGAATTTGGGGATGAAATGAGCAAGAAAACGGCTAGGGTTTTCTGTCCCCCTTATATATAAAAGGTGACACGGGTAGGGACACGGCCGTGTCCTTACCCGTGTCCTTCCTGGCGAAGCGGCAACGACAGTTTCCATGTCGGTTCAATATTTGACACGGCCGTGTTCCTGGCCGTGTCCTTGGCCGTGTCCTTCTCGGGTTGCATCTCGACGATCTATCAAAAATTGTCGACTCGGCACACACGGGTAGGGACACGGCCGTGTCGCTACCCGTGTCACATGATGTCGACACAACTCGTCAGTCTCGACACGGCGTGTCGAGTGTAACTCGACACACACGGGTAGGGACACGACCGTGTCGCTACCCGTGTCACATGATGTCGACACGGCTCGTCAGACTCGATACGGCGTGTCGAGTATAACTCGACACACACGGGTAGGGACACGGCCGTGTCGCTACCCGTGTCACATGATGTCGACACAGCTCGTCAGACTCGACACGGCGTGTCGAGTGTAACTCGACACACACGGGTAGGGACACGCCCGTGTCGGTACCCGTGTCACTACTCGTGTCACTACCCGTGTCACTACCCGTGTCACTACCCGTGTCACTACCCGTGTCACTACCCGTGTCACTACCCGTGTCACTACCCGTGTCACTACCCGTGTCTCTCTGCACTGATTTCTCCACTTCTCCACAAGTGCAGTCCAATTCCCTGCACTTCTCAGGACTCGAGTCAACCCTCCTGACTCAAAAACACACACTAGGGGCCTAGAACGATTCGGGACGTTACAAATCCTATAAACAAAATAAAAGATTTCGTCCCCGAAATCAGGCTTAGGCTGAGGGGAGAAATGCATAACATGAAATTTAACATATTCTTTTAAATAAGATTACCTTGAGCAAACAACTCCGGCTAGTGTTGCTGCATCAAATCCATTGGCTCCCACGTGTACTCCTCTTTCCCATGATTCGACCATAGTACCTTCACCAAGGGTACACTTTTGCGGCGCAAAGTTCTTGTCTCGCGGTCAACAATCCGCACCGGCTCTAGTCGCACAGACCTATCTGATGCCA
This sequence comes from Platanthera guangdongensis, assembly GCA_039583875.1. Classification (NCBI taxonomy): domain Eukaryota; kingdom Viridiplantae; phylum Streptophyta; class Magnoliopsida; order Asparagales; family Orchidaceae; genus Platanthera; species Platanthera guangdongensis. The sequence continues at coordinate 49,890,929 of CM077165.1, forward strand.
CTGCACCATCAGTAGTGGGAATATACTGGTCGGGCCGCAACAGTGCTTTTCGAAGCGACGACACATGGAACACGTCGTGGAGATTTTCTAGTTCTGGTGGTAACTCCAACCGATAGGCCACCGGGCCGATCCTTTCTAGTATAATATAAGGCCCAACATATCTTAGGCTGAGCTTTTTCACCCCACGTACCCGCGACACACCATGCATCGGCCGAATCTTGAGAAACACTTTTTCGCCCACTTGGAACTCCACCATCCGGTGCTTCTTATTATAATATTTCGTCTGTAGACTTTGAGCCTCCAACATGCGATCCCGTATCAATCTGACCGCCGCATCAGTATCATCTATGTATTCGTTTCCCAATTCCTTCGGATCTTCATCTTGCACCCAAGACAAGGGAGTCCTGCACCTTCTTCCGTAAAGGGCTTCATGCGGCGCCATGCCGATGCTCGCCTGATGGCTATTATTATAGGAGAATTCCACTAGTGGCAAGAGCCTTTTCCATGGCTCTCCTCTGTCCAGCACACATAACCTCAATAAATCTTCCAGTGTACTGATGGTCCTTTCAGACTGCCCGTCCGTCTGTGGGTGGAATGCAGTACTAAAGGTTAGGTGCGAGCCCAAATATGCCTGTACCGCCTTCCACTCATTGGATGTAAATCGACCATCCCGATCCGAAACAATTGTCTTGAGCACACCATGATACCGTACAAATTGCTCCACAAAAAGGCGTACCAAAACATCCACGTGTGCTTCCTTCTTCATTGGAATGAACCGGGCCACCTTTGTCAGTCGATCAACAATAACCCACACTGAATCATTCCCGAAGCGGGAACGGGGTAACCCATGAACAAAGTCCATGGAGATATCCTCGAACTTCCATTCGGGGATGGGCAGCGACTGCAACAAACCACCGGGACTCCTGCATTCAGCCTTCACTCTTTGACATGCTTCACAATGAGTGACATAATACCGGACATCCTTCTTCATTCCCGGCCAACACATGGTCTTTCGCAATCCGGCGTACATCTTAGCAATACCCGGGTGCACTGAATATTGAGAGGAATGTGCCTCTCTCAAGATATCCTCCCGAATTTTGCCACCCTTGGGAATATAGAGTCGGCCACGAAAATAAACGAGGCCGTCTTTAAGTGTGTACTCATCGGTGGTCCCATCTTCAATTGCATTGATTGCCGGGGCCAAGGCCGCATCCATTCCTTGCTCCACCCGAATCCGGTCTCGGATATCACAAACTATGCTCATGTTGGCCAAATACTCCGCATGCTCTGCCGAAGGAGCCTTGAATACTAGAGTAATTTCCATCTCCTCGATCATCCGAGCCAACTCCATACTCATCAACCGAGACTCTAGGCTAGAGCCTGGCGCTTTTCTACTCAAGGCATCGGCTACCGAGTTCGCTTTCCCGGGGTGGTAGTTCATGGAGAACTCATAGTCGCATAGAAATTCCAACCACCGCCGTTGTCTCAGGTTCAACTCCTTCTGAGTGTGGACATACTTCAAGTTCTTGTGATCGGAAAAGATCTCGCAGTGTACGCCATATAGGTAATGCCTCCAGACCTTCAAAGCGAAGACCACTGCTCCCAACTCCAAATCATGAACCGGGTAATTGATTTCATGTTTCTTTAACTGCCTTGAAGCATATGCGATCACGTGCCCGTGCTGCATCAATACCGCTCCCATCCCTTGATATGATGCGTCCGTGTAAACTTGGAATCCTTCCTTCCCCGACGGAAGTGCAAGGATGGGGGCGGAGGTAAGCCTATCCTTCAGCTCTTGAAATGCCGCTTCACATTGAGGTGTCCACTCAAATGGCACACCCTTCTTCGTCAAGGAGGTAAGGGGAAGGGCAATCTTGGAAAATCCTTTCACGAACTTGCGGTAGTACCCAGCAAGTCCAAGAAAGCTTCGTACATCGGCCGCCGACTTCAAGGGCGACCACTCCTTCACGGCTCGCACCTTTGCTGGATCCACCGCTAATCCTGCTCCATTGATCACATGCCCCAAGAAGGCAACCTTCTTAAACCAGAATTCACACTTACTAAACTTGGCATACAAGGCGTGCTCCTTCAATTTCTTCAAAACCAAGGTCAGGTGCTCGACATGCTCCTCCTCCGTCTTTGAGTAGACCAAGATGTCGTCGATGAAAACAATGACGAAGATGTCCAAATACGGTTCAAACACCTTGTTCATCAAGCTCATGAAGGCCGAAGGGGCATTTGTGAGCCCAAACGGTATTACTGTGAACTCATACAAACCATATCTCGAACTGAAGGCCGTTTTCTGGATGTCCCCTTCTTGTATCCTCAACTGATAGTATCCGGAGGGCAAATCCAATTTAGAAAACCAATGTGCTCCCACTAGTTGATCGAACAACTCATCGATCTGAGGTAGTGGATAAGTGTTCCGTACCGTCAACCGATTGAGTTCCCGATAATCTATGCACAATCGCAGGGTTCCATCCTTCTTCTTTACGAACAGCACAGGGGCTCCCCATGGTGATGAACTGGGGCGAACGAACCCTGAATCCACCAGTTCTTGCAATTGAACTCTAAACTCCGCGAGTTCTTTTGGATCCATTCTGTACGGAGCCTTGGATACAGGCTTGGCACCTGGTACTAGATTGATCTGGAAGTCAACCTCTCTATGCGGTGGTAATCCTGGTAGCTTCTCAGGAAATACCTCGAGAAAATCCCGCACAACCCGTACATCCTTTAATTCCAACGCTTCCTCCTTCAACTCGAACCAGATCATGAAGACCTCATCCCCCTTCATATGAGCTTTTACAACCTGGACGAAAGATAACATCATGCGAGACGCGAAGCCAATACCTTGGAAGATGACGTCAGAGTCTCCATGTCTCAAATAGATCTGCTTCTCCGCGCAGTCGATCCTCGCGAAGTGCCAATCCAGCCATACCATGCCCAAAATGATGTCAAACTCCGGCATTCTCAGAACCGTGGCCGGCGTATCAAAGGCCTTCCCATCAATAAATAACTCCAACTTGTACTTGGCGGTTGCGATCATCTCCGAGCCATCCGGAAGGCATACACGTCGGGCTATGCCAGTGAAGTACGGTACATCCTCCACGTCTTTTATGAAATCCTCGGACACAAAAGAGTGTGAGGCACCGGTATCGAACAGCGCATAGGCTGTCTTCCCGCCAATAATCACGGTGCCTAAGTACCAACAACCAAAACTTATTGCTAGTGGCTAGTAAGTTCTAATCAATTCAAGTTAGACCATGCAAATATGTAAATTAATTAAATCATACCTGCAATCACATCTTGTGGGTTCCGTTCCTGCGCCATGTCAAGCGCGTACACCTGATCCCGGACCGGTCCGGGGTTTCCTCTTGGCGGTCCTCGTCCTCGACCACGCATATATCCCCGCCCTTGTGGAGCTGCTGGAGGGAGAGCAGGAGGGAGAGCAGGAGGGAGAGCAGGAGGGGTGTTCCCATATAGCTGCGGGCAAAAACGCCGGATGTGGCCCGGCTGGTTGCATTTGAAGCACACCAGACCACGACGCCCTTCAGGTTGTTGAAATCGCTGAGGCTGTGGGGGTGGAGGCAACGCAGGCGGCTGCGGAACTGGATGCTCCACCCTATAGTTTCGGTGGACACGCCCTCCACCTCTTTGATAACCTCTTACTCCTCTGAAGTCCCGTCTCCTTCTATTACTTGGGCCGGCTTCCATCACGTCCTCCGCAGGCCTCTTACTACATCCCAGGTGGTCCGCCTCCAATCTTTTCACCATATCAATGATCTCCGCCAAGCTACCATCCGCTATAAACAAAAGGGACTGCCTTAGGGGATCTCGTAGCCCTTTATAGAAGCGCTTGGCATAACCTCTGTCATCCAACTCATAAGAATCCGCAAACCTTGCGAGATGCTGGAATTCCCGCTGGTATTCTGTAACCGACTTTGATCCCTGCTTTAGTAGAAGGAACCTCTGCTCAAGATCATCTCGGGCCGATGTAGGGATAAAGTGCTCCAAGAAAACACCCGAGAATTCACTCCAACTTATCTCAGTGTAGATCCGGCCTTGGAAGGTAGAGCCCATGAGGGACTTCCACCACCTCTTCGCATGTAAGTCCAAGACGGACACTGCCAATGTCACTGCCATGTTGGCGGGGCAACGGATACCAGCCAACAACTCATGTATCGTGTCTAGCCATTCCTCTGTATGTACGGCTGACTCCGTCCCAAGGTAGACGGGAGGGGAGAGAGCCCGGAAGGTGCTCAGCCAGTTGAAGCTCGGGGCCTGTTGTTGCACCGGAGCCTGCTGTGCCTTAAAAGCATCAAGAATGGCGGTGAGCGTCTGCCCCAACTCAGACTGTTCGAACTGAGTGGGTATGGGAGGGGTAGGAGTACCCCCCATCGGCTCAACATGCAGTGGAACCTACACATACACGACAAATTTGTGGTCAGGTTGGCTAAACTTAAGGTCAAAGTTGGACAAACTTAATGTGAATTACATATGAGCACACCACTGCTTCCGCTAAGTCAGTTTGTCCCCAAACTGACTAACCAAACGGGGGTGGCACCATTGTTGAATGACTTCTTAGTTGAGGATCGTGGCAAACTGATACCATTTGTAAGACCCCCCCCCCCCCCCTCCCCGGATCCCAAAACACGGCACGAAGGGGGAGTCTTATGCCCGGAACAGCCGCCTTGGGGTAGCATTAGCACACGGGCTAACCTGTACCACAAGACGCCTATTCCGCCGGCTACAACCATATCAATATAAATGCCAACTCAACCAAATAAATAAGCAAGAGAAGTCAAAATCCACACTAAGTAATATATAAAGTCCAAAACATCAATAATGAGAAGCTAAACATGCTTCTACAAAATATCAGAGTACAGCTAGTCATTGCCCAAACGGGCTACATCAGAGTAATCAAAATACTAACATCAGTAACCGACGGTATCGACGGCACCGTCACATCAGGCGCTGTCGTCCTGGCCTGGCTGTCCTGCTGCGTAGTCTGTGGCTTCTCTACCTGCGGCGTGTCCTCCTAAAAAGGAAGACATAGCAACCGTTAGTCGAAACGACTAAGTGGTTTCACATCCGCTCCTACGGCGACTCCTCGGCACCGGGCGGAGAAAAGGAACAAGAGTATAGTATATAACATGTATACAAGTAAAGGAGTATAAGCAGGTGGCAAGGTACATGAATATAATGTATAATCTAGCAGTTCTACAAGCTATCATCATATAACAATAGGTGTAAGGAAATCTACAGCAGGAAAGTAACTTAACTTATAAGAATGCCCATACAAACTTATAAGTTAAGGGTCGGGTTACATAAAGTAACTCATCGTATAGGAGTGCTCATACAAACTTATACGATGAGGATCTTGTTGTGCAATGTATGAAATGCTATGAATGTTATGCAATGACTCACCCATGCACACCCATGCAATTGCTATGTCGACACAGACTATAGTTCCCACTTTTCGAGCAGGTAGCTAACCTCTCAGGCATCAGCCGCCGTGGCCAGGCGGTGACAGTAGAACGGGCACTTCTACTACTAGGCGGGTATCACACTACTTCACCTAGGCCTCCGTACGCCTCGACGCTAAGAACACAACAGCGGAGCCCATGCGTACTATGGCCCAGCGGGGTCTTGGGTAGATGTGCACCAAGAACACAGCCCGAACTGGCCTTGTGTGACCCGAAAGGGGCCTCGGAAGAAAGCACGAGGACACAGCCCAGCCGTTCACATGGCCGGAGGGGCCTCGGGACGTGAACACCGAGGACACAGCCCAAACCGACCAAGTCTAACTGCCAACTCCCGTCGGTGTGACGACTGGCGAGCCCGTAGACCTGCCACACTATCCTTAACCCAGGATTACGACACCGCGTGTCGACTCACACCACATGCAAATACCACATCAACATATCATGGAAGGGGCCTCGGAAGTAAACACGAGGACACAGCCCAACCATCCATCCACACCTTATCTCAACACAACCAAAACAAGTGACGGTCAACACCGCACTTACATCCCTTCACAATACTACCCGTAGGGATACGCCTCTCTAAGTATTGGACTACAAGACTCATTTCATTAATCAAACATGTCCATGATCATAATCTATTCATCTATATGACCTTCCAAATGATGACAATGTAATATAAACATGATGCGCATATAAAGATCTATCACACTTTTCATTTGATAATGTCATAATATAAACATGAAGTGCACAATTATCAACCTTTCAATTCATACCAATTCAGTTCGTTTAAATAATATTATTTCTCAATTTGATAATATGAAAGCTGCAACAAATGATTAATCATTCATCCAAGCCAAGTATCTTGCATTATTAATTCCACCGAATCAAAATCCATTTTCCATTAAACCCAGAATTTAGGTGCAGGCTGAATCTGGACAGCAACTTCGACCGGAGATTCCTGAAGCTACGTGAATCCGGTGAAGACGTGTAACCCCACGATGGAAAGGTCTTTCCGAGGTCTACAACTCTCGTATTCAGACCTCAACCCAGATTTGATATTATCCTATTTGAAATCGGACTTGAAGTCCGCTGCGTACAGAACACAGTTTCTGCATACAAGATTTATTGAACATCATTTTCGTTTAGACTTTCCTGTGGCTACAGACTTCACTAGAAGTCGTGCAGCCATTCGTTGGAAAGGTATTTTCAAGGGCTTCAACTTTCATGTTAAGCCGAAAGCCCAGATCTGGCCATAGCATACATAAAAATGGCCACGAAGTTCGCTGCGCGCAAAACACAGATTCTGCACGCATCTTAAGGTGGAATGAACGGCATCGGTTCATCTTCCTCCTCAAGGCGATTCTTCCCAAATCATTCCAGAAAACCTCCTCCCTTATTCACCCTCAAGAGGCCAAAACCCTTCACGAAACCATCCCTTATCATCGCATTGAAGAAGGGCGTGGTTGAAGAGATCTAAAACCTAAGACACAAGTCTTAGCATGGCCTTTCCTAGAAAACTCCTCCTCACCATCAAGACTCTCTTGAGTCGATGTCTCTCCTAGGAAAATAACTATAGATCTAGCACCAAGGGAGAGGGTAGGAAACTCATATTGGCTCCAGCAGTACCACCATTCCGGGCCATGGATCTCGTAGTTCTCCTTGGCGGCATCTTCTCTTTCACGGCGATAGCGGATCTCCTTCGGTAGAACTTGCTCCAGCAGTTTTTCCTCTCACTAGGAGTTCTCACAGGAATTTGGGGATGAAATGAGCAAGAAAACGGCTAGGGTTTTCTGTCCCCCTTATATATAAAAGGTGACACGGGTAGGGACACGGCCGTGTCCTTACCCGTGTCCTTCCTGGCGAAGCGGCAACGACAGTTTCCATGTCGGTTCAATATTTGACACGGCCGTGTTCCTGGCCGTGTCCTTGGCCGTGTCCTTCTCGGGTTGCATCTCGGCGATCTATCAAAAATTGTCGACTCGGCACACACGGGTAGGGACACGGCCGTGTCGCTACCCGTGTCACATGATGTCGACACAACTCGTCAGTCTCGACACGGCGTGTCGAGTGTAACTCGACACACACGGGTAGGGACACGGCCGTGTCACTACCCGTGTCACATGATGTCGACACGGCTCGTCAGACTCGATACGGCGTGTCGAGTGTAACTCGACACACACGGGTAGGGACACGGCCGTGTCGCTACCCGTGTCACATGATGTCGACACAGCTCGTCAGACTCGACATGGCGTGTCGAGTGTAACTCGATACACACGGGTAGGGACACGCCCGTGTCGCTACCCGTGTCACTACCCGTGTCACTACCCGTGCCACTACCCGTGTCACTACCCGTGCCACTACCCGTGTCTCTCTGCACTGATTTCTCCACTTCTCCACAAGTGCAGTCCAATTCCCTGCACTTCTCAGGACTCGAGTCAACCCTCCTGACTCAAAAACACACACTAGGGGCCTAGAACGATTCGGGACGTTACAAAAGCTCAAAGAGTTGTTATATCTCCCTTAAAAAATAGATATTCTGGTGGCAGGGCACCTGATCAAAAACCTGTACTGGATTCCTACCAGGGTGGTAGAAGAGTGGATGTAACCAAGTTTAGGGGAACCACTATAAAATCTTTGTGTCGTCTGGTTTGCCCTTATTTTTTATTTGCTGTGTTGTGATAGTCTTTTGTTTTTATTTCTCTTTATACATATTGTTGGGATTCTCTATGAGGATGGCACAACGCTTGTGCACGCAGTGGAAAAGAAAAACATCAAGAAAAACCCAAAGAGATGTGGATCGGGCCATGAACGTTGAATCAAGAAGTTAGCAAAAACTAGCCAGAAATTACCTCGGTGGCGTTGAGTCACAACTCAACGGAGATGCTCCAAACTTTGTATTCCTGCTGGTGGCGAGTTCTACGTGGAATAGTGTCCACGTTTCTGCAGAAGTCCACACGAGCGGGAGAACACCGAGCTTTCCGTCACACGAAAATCGGGAAGGATGAAAAGACCGCACCTTGCTTTCCACGGACTACTAGGTCCGCGTCAGGAAGAGCAACGCCAGCAACAGTCGCCGGAGAAGAGGAGGTCAGCGGAGCGATCACGGCGGCGGCGGAACGCTTCCGTCAGCGGCGGGATTCGGGATCGGCGGAACGCTCGCGGAACGGAACTCTTCCGTCGCGGGTTTCTATCAGCCGATGAGAGAGTGTGATCCCGAAAAACCCTAAGTATCCTATTTATACCAAAGGTATAAAAAAACCTAGGAAAATCGCTATCCCCAGACCACCCAAAAATAGGGTTCAGAATCGGCGAGAATCACTAGCCGATCGGTGAGAATCGATCGTCGAGAATCACTAAGGATCGGCGAATATCGGCTAGGATCGGCGAGAACCAGTCAGCGAGAATCGGTCGGCGAGAATCATCAGCAGATTCGGCGAGAATCAATCGGCGAGAATGCCCGATGATTCACGTCGAGTCGCAGGTTGACGATTCTCATCGATCGTCGAGAATCACCGACGATACACGTCGAACAGGGTCGACGATACACGCCGATCGGCGAGAATCAGAGAACGATTCTCGACGATTCTCGTCGATCGGCGAGAATCAGAGAACTATTCTCACCAATCCTTCAAGGCAACATTTGCCCAACCCGATGATCCTTTAAGGCAACTCTTTGCCTACAACCCTATTCAGATCGGTGATTGGTAACCTTTACCAACACAGTCAATCATCCAACTTCTCCACATCTCTTATGTGCGACCCTGCAGGCTCATAGCGCGTTGGCAGTGAGATTACATGTTTGACCACTTCCAGATCACAATGGTAACTCCAACACATATAGATATCACTTATTTTAATTCCACTATAAAAACTAATCAAATTTTTATAATACTCTATTCAGCCCCCCCCCCTCTAGAGTTAAGACAGATTTATCCCTCACTTTCAATAGGCCTTCAGAACAGTTGGGTATACGTTTGATCCTATATTTGGAATTAGAGGGGGTCACGTGTTCAAGACCGGGGGGCGCAATTAAAATCCCGATTTTTCCCTTCTGCCTATGTAGGTCCGGCGGGTCAGGCAACCGTAGACATGTGGTAGCCCCACCTTTGAGCTGTGTGGGCCATATGGTAACCCCACCTCTCAGCCGACGGGTTGTGCTGGATGTCGGGGGGATTGTTGGGTTTGGCATTCCTTCACTTGATCTGTGGCGCTCCGCTACTTATTTAAGAAATTAAGTAGCGCCCTTTCCAACAGTCCGGGTTTTTGGAATAGTTGGGTATGCGCTAGATCCTACATCACCCATGTAGTCTCTCATACTTATTATTTATGTGACATTGGATACTAATGTTTTCTTTTAGCTAGTCTGATTTGGGTTAGTAGCCCTCTTGTTTCTTTTAAATTGTTTGATTTGATTTTTTGCTGCCACTTATACTTTCTTACTAAGGCATTCTTTCTTTTGAATGCCTCAAGCTCCGAGCAATTACCATCCGGGCAGCTATAGTTGGTGATTTCAGGCTTCAGTGGTAGTAGCTATAGTTTTCGCCTCGCCTTTATGAGGTAGTTAGATGTATTTTTTCTTTTGTTCAGACTTACATTTTGATCATGTGGGTTTGTGTCAGGATGTTTATGCCCATAGTGATTGCGTTGTGGATGTTTAGACTATTTGCTATCTTTTATACTATTACTTGTTGAATTTGGGTATCTACTTGCTCTCTACAAATGTTTTATGATAGGTTGCATGATAGTTATTTTCAAAGAATAAAAAGACATGTATTTCTACTTATACTCATAACATCTTTTTCAATGGCATATCACCCGACTTTAAAGAACGTAAAAAGCTCTTTTCTTACTTATACCAAATCTAGAAGTGTGCATATCATAAGCTTGTTGGTTGGGTCTTCATGTTCATATAGGGTAATAAATGAATTAAACCAAGTATTTTCCATTGCGTATATCTATATGTTTTCCAATGGACTAGTTGATCCACTGAACCGAAGGATGCGGTCATCAAAACTCAAATTCAAACTATATTTTCATCATAATAATTTATGAATTTCATGAAAAGTATCAGGAGTAGGTCCTTACCTGAGTGCCTGCAGCTGTCCCCTAAACGGTGTGGAATTACAGTGCGTATTTTCCCTTAATCTAATATTTTATTTAATGCTGAGAAAAAGCAGGTTGCGATAGTTGGTATCAGAGGGAGGTTTGTTTGACAAGTGGGTCGAACGACTATTTCTAATAAAGTTTTAGTTATTTCTTTTCATTTCATTCACATACTGATGTGTCATCAGTATGTATTGGCTTAAGCATGAACGCTACACTCATAAGCATGATAGAAGTATACGAGGCATATTATGTGGTATGAGAAGCATAATATGTGTTTGTATATGGATTCTCATAGGCATAACAGCATGTGACTGTTAAGTTGAAATGGGCGACTCAACAAATATGACATGGATGCTTAATTAGATTTTGCTTTTCATTACATGCGATATTATGTAGTATGAGATGTAAGACCCTCCCCCCCCCCCCGACATAGGGATTATCCAGTCTTATGCCCAGAAACGTCACCTTTTAGTGACACTAGCACACACAGGCTAGTCGACACCGCAAGACACTGATCCTACCAGCTTGTACAATCATTCAACCTGTTGGCCAATCGAGAAAAGAAGTATAACTAGCAGCAAATGAAAACTAGCAAGTCTATAAGTCCCATCAATGTTATCACATATATATATATATATATATGAAAAGTACAATAGTCCACAATGAGTACAAAAATGAGAGAACGGCTTATGCTCGGTACATGCCAAATAAAATCAAGTCTCTCTCACACACAAACACTAAGCGAAAGTTGTAACTAAAATATTCATCAACACCTGACGTTGAACTGCAGTAGTAGTGCGTGACAATTGCTCCTTAGGTCCTGCCACCTCATCCTGCTGGTCATGCCGGCGCTCCAACTTCTCGAGCTCCTAAAATGATACGGTCACAACCAACCATTAGTCATAAAACTAAGCCATTTTGTCCTCGCCTCACCGCCAGTGACTCCTAGGCACGGTGCAGGTGGATGAAAGTGAAGGACAACAAAGTAGTATCAAAATGAAAGCAGGTGACAATAGTTCTACTCTAACATGACAATATATACGTTGGTAGTTCTATATAGTACAAGAACAGAAATAAGAAAAGTAGTACTGAAAAGAAGAGTTGAAAGGTAAGTAAGGTAAAGTACTGAGCAGAAATATAAAAAACTATCTACTACTACACTATCATCACAGGAGTACCTTAACTTATATGAATGTTCATACAAGCTTATAAGTTGAGGTTTCAGGAATATAACTTATCATATAAAAGAGCTCATACTAATTATATGATAAAGGATCTGCGGTACATATGACCTACTATGTATGTATGCTATGATGTGTTATGCGGGTTATGATTCATACAAGTGCAACTCACACACATGACTCTATGATCACAGACCTTTAGTACCCAATTTTTGGAGTTAGCTAAACTCTCCAGTGCCACTATTGTGCTACGGCATTAGTGGAGAGGGCATCTCCACTTCCTAGGTAGGTATACACACTACCAGCCCTAGACCCTTCGTACTCCTCTGTACACGTCTGAGGTGCACTCTAAAGTCTTTACATACTAATTTGCTGGCAAATCCACCAGTCTTTTTGGTCGATTGTGCATTTTCGGGGATCATCCTCCAGACCGCATTATAAACAACCTACTGGCACTTCAAACCCTTACACCTCAACTGAGTCACCGTACTACTGTCGGTGTGATGACTGGCCAGTACTGCATGACCCGCCATTAATATGCTCTATGCACAAACAAGTTATTTTGAAACCCGAGCCCCAGCTCACTGGACCCAACCCATCCTGGAGAACCAAGGAACCAGCCTAGCCTCCAGCTCCTGGACCAAACCAACACACAACACACCAAAACAAACAAACAAAACATCGAGACAAACAAAAAAAAAACCACAAAATCCAAAACAAAAACTAAACCGTCAGTATCAAAACATCAAGCCTAACAGCGAACAAACCAACCGTCAAGAAAAACATTTGAGCCTCAGCTCGGGGACTAACAACAACAATAAACATAAGAGCCTCCAACAAACCTTAAAAGTC